>OY741988.2:0-506937 GCA_963555575.2 Hygrocybe coccinea | reverse complement strand
ATTGCATAAAAACAGATATATTCTAAAGTTCTGAACTTTGCCTTGCTAGACAATGCAAAGTTGACAGAAATAGACAACTTGCTATTTGAACTAATAAAAATCATATCTGACAACTGCCATGCTATACTTGGCATCTGCCACATCACATTTGGCATCTGCCACATCACACTTGGCATCTGCCATGCTACACTTAGTATCAGAACAAAGTGCATAACATTTCGTAATTGCAAGAAAACTAGTTTGTTTTCTACTTGGATTTGCCAAGCTATTACTATGGTCTCAGTTATATTATGAGCAGCTATTGCTATAAACTAAAAATATGTCTACACAAGAAAACATGTCCACCAAGAAAACATGTTCATCAAAAAAACATGTTCACGCAACAAAACATGTCCATACAACAAAATGTATTCACTTACAATAAAACATGTCTACACAACAAAACATATTCACTTACAATAAAACATGTCCATCAAGAACACATGTCCACACAACAAAATATGTTCACACAACAAAACATATTCACTTTCAACAAAATATGTCCACACAAGACAACATGTCCAGTTTTACTCAAAACATGCTCAATGACACCAATACACATCCAGTCACACCTCAAACACATTTATTCATGTCCTAAAACACGTTCAGTCATGTTAAAACATGTCTAGTCACACCTAAAACATGTCCAATCACACCTAAAACACATCCAATCACGTCCAGTCACATTAAAACATATTCAGTTATGCCTAAAACACGTCTAGTCACGTCCAGTCTCACATTAAAACACATCCAGTCATGCCTAAAACACATCCAATCACGTTAAGACTAGTGTTGGGGAAGTTCGGTTTGGTCCGGTTTGAAGCCTTTTTGCCCAAACCGGAAACCGAATGGTCCAGTTTCCACCCCAAAATCTCCAAACCAGACCGAAACCGATGCAAACCATTTGCATCAGTTCGGTTTCAGTCCAAACCCGGTCTGAACCGCAAACTGCTAGTGGCCAGTCCCCCTGCACCATTCTGACCTTACAACAGTGCTGCGCACATCAATTGACATGGCCAGCCTGCTTGCAAGGTGGGATTGGGGTGCTGGGGTGCTGGCACACCCTGTGCTGGCATTGAGCCACATGTGGGCCTCTCCATGGGTGTCCTGATGGGTCACATGTGTTGTACATGTGTGGCAGGTTGACCACGTTGGCCATTTTCGATGGGCACGTGATGGTGGTGGTGGTGATGCATGGTGGTGGTGGTGGTGCCCGACGGGTCAGATGTGTTGTGTATGCAACATTGGGTGGCTTGGACCGGTGTTGACTGTGTGGTGATCATGGTCATGGTCATGGTGTTGGTTGTGGGGTGTTGGTAGCGCCATGTCATGTTCAACAATAAGGAAAGAATAGTAAATGGTTGGCACTTGATCCTTGATTGGGCTTTTTGAGACGTTGTGGAAGGGGGGTGAGCTTGCCGGCCAATGTTAATCGGTTTCGGTTCAAACTGAGTTTGAACCGAGTTTGAACTGCAGCCAAATCCCCAAACCGGAGACTGAATGGTTCGGTCTCTGCTGGAAATCTCCAAACCAAAACCGAGACCAGCGGTTTCGGTTCGGTCTAAACCGGGTTTGAATCGGTCTGAGACCGAACTTCCCCAACACTAGTTAAGACACGTCTAGTCACCTTAAAAACACATCCAGTCATACTCAAAACACGTTCTCAAAAACGCATCAAGTCATGCTCAAAACATATCCAGTTATATTGAAACACGTCTAGTCATTGTCAAAACTAGTTAGGTTTCACCCCAACACATCCAGTTATCACTTGCATTTCAACTCATTCAATTCTATTATAGTGGTATAAGGATATGTGAGTATGGTTTCAGAACTAAGCTTCAGATCATAGTATAATGGCTTGACACATTTGTTATAAAATTTGAAGCAAAACATCGGACTAAACAGTTGCTAGTGTTTGAAGTGTTACGATAACCAAGCCTATTGCATTTCAAAAACAAGCTTTGGACTATAAGCATTCAGACTAAGGGTTTATAATAAGAGCTTATGGTTTTTGAAGCAAAACATCGGACTATAAGGATTCAGAATAAAGGCATATAAGAAGAGCTTATGGTTTTTGAAGCAAAACATTGGACTAAAATCATTCAGATAAAGCCTTCTAATGCTCCAATGTTGTTTTGCTTTAAAATTTCATAAGCCTTTTAATGTGATTGGATGTGTTTTAGGCATGACTGGATGTGTTTTAATGTGACTGGACATGACTAGACGTGTTTTAGGCATAACTGAATATGTTTTAATGTGACTGGACGTGATTGGATGTGTTTTAGGTGTGATTGGACATGTTTTAGGTGTGACTAGACATGTTTTAACATGACTGAACGTGTTTTAGGACATGAATAAATGTGTTTGAGGTGTGACTGGATGTGTATTGGTGTCATTGAGCATGTTTTGAGTAAAACTGGACATGTTGTCTTGTGTGGACATATTTTGTTGAAAGTGAATATGTTTTGTTGTGTGAACATATTTTGTTGTGTGGACATGTGTTCTTGATGGACATGTTTTATTGTAAGTGAATATGTTTTGTTGTGTAGACATGTTTTATTGTAAGTGAATACATTTTGTTGTATGGACATGTTTTGTTGCGTGAACATGTTTTTTTGATGAACATGTTTTCTTGGTGGACATGTTTTCTTGTGTAGACATATTTTTAGTTTATAGCAATAGCTGCTCATAATATAACTGAGACCATAGTAATAGCTTGGCAAATCCAAGTAGAAAACAAACTAGTTTTCTTGCAATTACGAAATGTTATGCACTTTGTTCTGATACTAAGTGTAGCATGGCAGATGCCAAGTGTGATGTGGCAGATGCCAAATGTGATGTGGCAGATGCCAAGTATAGCATGGCAGTTGTCAGATATGATTTTTATTAGTTCAAATAGCAAGTTGTCTATTTCTGTCAACTTTGCATTGTCTAGCAAGGCAAAGTTCAGAACTTTAGAATATATCTGTTTTTATGCAATGCCTGAGTCATGGGATTAAGTTAAGTTGAATTATATATAAATGAGTTTTCATCAAGTTGGGATATTGGTGATGCTACACAAGTTCAAATGTCTGAGTAGCACTCTAATGAAGATTTGGATGCATCAGAGGTAGGGGAAAATGAGAAGGGAAATAAATTAAACTATAAAATGTCAGAAGCTTTATAATAGTTAAATGCCAGTATTTATAATGAAAAGGATTATCAACTTTGTAAAATATACATTGTACAACATTGTAGTAATATATCATGTTGAATATTTGATGGTATTTTTGCATTATACTGGTATTTGAGTGAAGAATTTGTTTACATGAGTGTAGAGAATTAATAATAATTTGAAAAACATGAATGTGTGCATGTGAATTATTGATATTTTGAAAATGCAAAGGATACAAGTGAAACAGTGCTGAATTGATGTAATATGTGCTGAATTGCTCTGACATTGTCAAGAAATAAAAGTGAAAATCACAAAAAGAAGAAAGGAAAGTAGTACCCCTGATACTCTGTGACATCAACATAGGTGCTTTGGTAGATGCCATAGACCTGGCAGCTACCATGAATGGCAGCTGACAAATGGTATCTGCTATGATTGGCAGTTACCACAAATGCCATAGCATCCAGCTTGATTCCGTACAGTAAATTAATCAAACTGGATGCAGTGTGGCAGGAGGTGACTGAAGTGCACTAGACCCATCAATCAATGTGTAAAAATATTCTCACATTATCTTTTTTGAATGTAACCTGAGTCAAGTTAAGGCTGGCAAAGCCCACAACAATCAAAAAATAGCCAGATGCAGCATCAACCCATCGCATGCAAGACGGAGTGTCATCAAGTTCAAGGCGGTGGATAACACTGGAGAGCAAGCGCATATACAGAAAGGGTGCCGTCAAGTGCACACAAAGCCAGGTAGCTTCCAGAGCTATCAAACTGAATGTCAACCACACTGCCATCATGCAATCGGGGGAGCATAGATGACAAAGAAGTTGACATTGTCTTTGGCAAAGTGGGTGATAAAGCGACAACAGAAGAAAAAAAGGTGGCAGATGCATTTAAAAGTGAGAATACGAATGAGCAAGCCAGAGCAAGTATTAGACAATTAGTGGTCGAGAATGTTCGATTACTACAGTATTAGATTACAATTGAAACAATTGCCATTATTGTTTACCAATTCAAGATCTCGGTCATCGCTTTTCCGTTGCTCTGCCTGAAGTGTTTTTCAGATACCGGCGGATGATTTCTTCAACTACCCAGTCTCCTTGATACAAGAGAAGAACAGGGTATTTTTGAGATGCCTGGAGTAGGGAGGTGTCTGAGCAGTCTTCGGATACAGATATTGGAGCATTACCAATGTCGACACCAATCTGATTTTCATCGGATCGGACTGTTTATTCAGGGGGAGAGAAGTTTCCATGTGTTCCTGAGATAGCTGGTGTATATAAGTCTGAAGCAGATGAGAATTAGCCTGAGTGAATTCAAATTGGTGCAACACGCACACAAATAGCTGCATAATCTTCCTTTGGCCAGTCGAGCCAGGTTTTGAGGCTTATTGATGACACTTTGGATGGCTTTCTTGAGTGCGCTGGGCCATGAGACTGAGGGCTTTGGTTTTGAGCCTCTGGATCTGGTGCGCTGGTTGGGCTATGACTCGCCTCACAACAGTAGGTCACTGTGCGCCCTTTGGGTTTACACAAATAAGCTTTAGTCCATTAGAGATTGATGTACACTTGTTTCCTATGTAATGCTCTGACTGAAGGACCACCTGGGGCTTTGCATCAGTTACCAAGAGACTGTAAATGGCCGACCGCCAGGGAGTGCGACATTGCTTGTAATGTTTGAGGACGGGGATTCTTGGCAGCGTTTCAGAGAGGATGAAAGTGAAGAATGGCTGTATGGAACCACTCGTATATTGTGATATGTAACAAACAATTATAATATGGCAGATGGTTGTGAACCTCTGTTCTTGGGATCGCACCGGAACCGAGCACTTGTCACTAAGCCAGATGTACTCCTAAAGTCCACATGGACTTTTGGCAGACTTTTGCAGGACTTTAGGTGGACTTTTGCAGGACTTTTGGTGGACTTGGACTGGACTTCTCAGCCAAATCAATCAATTTTAGTCCTTCTAAAGTCCACCTAGAGTCCTTACCCAGTCCAGTCCACTAGAGGACTCCTGATGGACTTTCGGTGGACAATCCGGACTTTCATATATGTGGAGTCCATGTGGAGTCCAGCAGGACTCAAACCGGACTTCTGCTAGATTTATTATGTAATGTAATAATAGTATTCAATTTGGGACAGCATCCCCCAAAATAGATACGTGAGTTTTGCCTGTTTATATACATTTGTTTGGCGCACGGACCATTTATGGCGCATCAACAAAAATCACATCATGTGACAATCAACAAACGCGAAACCCAACGCCAAACACGTGGAGCAACCAAACGCGACGCCCACCAGTTGCACGAACCCGATGAAGCAACACCCACAACTGGTCAGCCCACGCACATGCCCCGGCCAACGCCAACAGCCGCCAATGTCCACCGACGCCCACCAATGCCCACCAACACCACCAATGCCCGCGCCCACCCCACGCCCATGCCCACCCACGCGAATGCCAACGCCAGCGCCTTCAGCGGGAAAAAGGGATGGTAGCAAGAAAAGGACGCAGCCGGGGGTGGTGCGCCCACCCCCGCCGCTAAGATAAGTGTTTTTTTTTTGGTTTCTGTGGCTATTACTGATACTGACACACACGCCCAGCTCCATGATGCCCACGAGCATGGACACGGCGGCAGCCCCACGGCCCCAGCAGCAACCGCAGCAACTACAATGGCAGCAGCGGCACGGCAGCAGCAGCAACCTGTTAGCAGTGGCTGTGGTGAGTTATCCACTCTCTCTCTCCCTTCCTCTTCCATTCCCTTCCCCTTCTCCTTCCCCTTCCCCTTCCCCTTCCCCTTCCCCTTCCCCCTCCCATTCCCATTACCCCTCTCATTCCCATCGCCATCCCCTTCTCCTTCCCCTTCTCCTTCCATTCCCCCTCCTCTTCCTCCTCTCTTTCCCCCTCCCCTTCCTCCTTCCATTCCCCCTCCCCTTCCTCCTCTCTTTCCCCCTTTCCCCCCTTATTTCCCCCCAACCCTTCCCCCATTCTTTCCCCTCTTTCCCCCTCTTTCCCCCTCTTTCCCCCCTCCCTGCCTCCCCCTTACCCATTTTTTCCCCTCTCTCCCCCTCCTCCCTCTTCCCCCTGTTGGCTCCACCACTCTCCCTTCTACTTTCCCCTTCCTAATCCTTCCATTTTCACTCCTTTCCCCTCCCCTTAACCCTTTGTATTAACCCTTTGTATTAATCCAGTTATTACATGTAAATACATTTTAATGAAGACAGTTTTTGAGTTCATCTGATTTTAGTGATACTTAAGCACCCTCATGAACAGTCTGAAGATTTAGTTGGATTTAGATATTTGTGTCTGATGAATACAAGCCCAAACAATATCTTGAATTAACCCAGTATTAACAATTTGTTACATTGGGATTAAACTGATCTTGTTACATCCATGAATTTCTGACCATGTCCACTAATTATTCTTGGATGCAGTTTGAGACTGTATTAGAATACAAACAAAGCAAACCCCTTACATGTTTGCTACAGAGCTCACAGGGCCTTACAAAGTGACTCAATGGTCCTCAATGGTGATAGAAGTCAAATGGGTGATGTCATTGTTTTACACTAGTTTAAATCCCAAAAATGTCACCTAGCAATGAAACAGAATAATCTATCACTACACATGTAGTGCTAAGAATGAGTAGGCAAGATAATCGCTGGTATGACATATACACTTCTGAATAGTCCATTGATTTCATGTACCAGACCTGTATAAGTTTTATCAATTGGGCACAGGTATGTGGGAAATACCTGGGGGTTACCCATGCAGATCCCAAATCATCTTCTGTTACTCATCAGTTGAACAATATGTTTTACTGCACACCCATAGCCAAATGGGCTCTCCCTCAGACAAGGAAAACAATGTGAGGATGTGTTGTGTGATTGACTGGAACTGGAACTGGAACTGGATGTCCTCTGATATAAGTTGAGGAAAGCATTAACATAAATAAAATGGAAAATGTATTCAATCCTGGATGATGGGGAGATGAACATGAGATGAAAGGTGGAGATGGAGATGAAGGTGAAGGTGAAGGTGGAAGTGGAGATGAAGGTGAAGGTGAAGTGAAAATGACTATGGGATTAATATGGACTCCTGAACAAATAGTTAGTAACTATAAGTGCATATTTGCTTAGTGCAGATGAAGGTGAAGGTGACGGTGAAGATGAAGATGAAGGTGAAGGTGAAGGTGAAGGTGAAGGTGCAGATGAAGATGAAGATGAAAGTGAACAGATAAATGGTGAAAGTGAAAGTGAAGGTGAAAGTGAAAGTGCAGATGAAGATGAAGGTGAAGAGATGAATGGTGAAAGGTAAAGGTGAAAGTGCAGATGGAGATGAAGATGATGGAAGAGATGAATAGTGAAAGTGAAGGTGGAATTGAAAATGAAAATGAAGTCATGAAGATGAAGTGACCAAGATATTGATGTGAACTGTTGACAACATAGTGATTAACTAAAAGTGATACTTGCTTGACATCTTTATGTGGATAAGAAAGGTGGAAGTAAGAAAACATTATCATAATGAAATCTTACAGCTTTACTCAAACTCCACTCAGACTCCGATCGAATAATTATCAAATATGGACCATGGGAAAATATTACCTAAAGTGATTATGATGCCCATTATGTACACAATGCTAAATATACAAAACTGATTGAGAAAACACAAAAAACTGAAAAACAGCTGACACTTCCCAGAAAAGCATACACTGCAAATCTGAAAAAATGTATATTCCAATTGGAATGTTCCAAACTGATAAGCATTTCAAAGACTACTAATGAAAAAGGCCATTTGGATTGAAGTTCAATGATTCCTTGGAGTCTGAGCATTTCAATCAGAATCATGGCCTCAGTGTAAAATACTGCAAAGGTGACAAAAGTAAGGTTGAGATTGGTACAGACACCAATGATGCCAAAGACACTGATGAGCCAGGTTGCTGTTGTTGTGTTGCTGTTGTTGTTGTGTATTAGTAAGAAGGAATGTATTTAGAAATGCATTGGTGAAAGTATTGGTGAAAGTACTTGGAAATGTGTTGGTGAATGTATTAGGAAATGTATTGGTGAAAGTATTGGTGAAAGTATTTGGAAATGTATTGGTGAAAGTATTGGTGAAAGTACTTGAAAATGTGTTGGTGAATGTATTAGGAAATGTATTGGTGAAAGTACTTGGAAATGTGTTATGTATTGGTGAAAGTATTGGTGAAAGTATTTGGAAATGTACAAGGGTGTGTAAGCTCATACAGAATTTGCTTGTATTTATTTCCTTACCAACAAGTCATACAACTGTTGTACAACCATCTATAGCATATTTAATACATGGGGATGGCACGGTTGTATTGATTCTGTTGTCCACTGGCCATAAATAAATTCCACAACCATTGACAGCATATTAGATGGATGCTGACAATGTTGCTAGCATTTATTTAATTTTTTATGACTGGGAAACCCCTGCCGAACGGTTGACGAATGAAACGAACGCCATTCGGCAAGCCTTTGTAAGCTCATACAGAATTTGCTTATATTTATTTCCTTACCAACTAGTCATACAACGCTTGTATGGTCATATATGGCATATTGAACACATGGGCATGAGATTGGTTGTGCTCATCCCCATATCCACTGGCTACCAATAAATTCTGCAACCATTGCCAGCATATCATACAGATATTGATGACATTGCATGCAATTATCTTGATTGCTCATGAATAGGAAAATTCTCCTGAACAGTTATTGACCAGGCTAGATTGTCATTCCTTCACCTTGTGCAACTGGTATTTGCAGGCCATTAGAAATTAAACAAGTACAGCAAAAATGTTCAACATCCATCCAAATTGTGGGCTGTATATGGCTCTGGAATGTATTTGTGGCCAGGATGAGAGAATCAATACAACTGTGCCATGCTCATGTATTAAAGATACTATAGATGGTTGTACAACAGTTGTATGACTTGTTGGTAAGGAAATAAATATAAGCAAATTCTGTATAAGCTTACAAAGGCTTGCCGACCGCCGTTCGTTTCATTCATCAACCGTTCGGCATGGGTTTCCCAGTCATAGAAAATTAAATAAATGCTATAAACATCGTCAGCACCCATCTAATATGCTGTCAATGGTTGTGGAATTTATTTGTGGCCAGTGGACAACAGAATCAATACAACTGTGCCATGCTCATGTATTAAAGATACTATAGATGGTTGTACAACAGTTGTATGACTTGTTGGTAAGGAAATAAATACAAGCAAATTCTGTATGAGCTTACACACCCTTGTTGAATGCCATTCGGCTGTTCGTCAACTGTTCGGCAGGGGTTTCCCAGTCATAACAAAGTAAATAAATCCTACAAATGTCATCAACATCCAACTAATATGTTGTCAATGGTTGTGGAATTTATTTGTGGCCAGTGGATAAGAGAATGAGCACAACCAATGTCATGCGCATGTGTTAGATATGCTATGGATGACCCTACAACAGTTGTATCAGACCAATCCAGACCAAGCTCCATTGTAATTCAAGACCTAAACAAGCAACAAATCTTCAACTTTGAAAGTCTGTATGCCAGCCCATCATGTGAGTTCTGGAGTTTCTTCTTACTACACTTCCTACACTCAATTAACCAAGCAAGTTGGGAGAATGGAGCTCATTCCACATTCCAAATTCAGCAGCTCTGATGAATTTGGTAGCTTTGATCCAGCTACCTTATTGTTCTTACTGATTAGGTCAACAAGTTCTCACAGTTACAAGAGGAAAAACTCACACGGTTTCATAATTATTCCCAGGACTTCAAATTTGTTCCCACAGTTTGTTAAATTTATTCCCACGGTATGGTGAATTGGCGTTTGTGGCGTTTGCGACCCTGAAGTAAAAACTGACCATATACAAAATGATTCCCTAATAGGGATCAGACTGTTCAAGAATGCTTATATAGGCACTGGAAATCACCTAAGTACAACAATGTGGTGAAGTTATATCAACAAGTCTGTACATTGTTGTACAATTTACATGGCTAATTTGAAACAAAATAAAATGCAAGAAAAGTGTGGAACATTTTCATTGACTTGCTGAACACCACTGATTGCATCTGCACGTTCTGATCTTGTAAACATGCCATTTTACCTATTCTAATTTCAGACACACTTTTATGCACTCCACCTATTCTCCACACTCATCTGATGCACAGCACATCACTTTACAACTTTGCATTTCTTCTACTATCTCTTCACTTGCACATTGCACCACTCCAACAGACATCACACTAGCTTTCTAGCTTAGTCAAGCATTTAGTGCTCAACTCAGCTCATCTCTGACATTATCTGATCCTATGTAGGCCCTGTGCATGGCTGCGCTTTAACTGGTTGTCAAATAGTGGATTTATCAGACTGTTTCACACAGTTAGAGGTATTATTCTGAATACTATTTTTCAAATACTTTCTGTGCATCTCATCTTGTCTCACTTATTGACCCTATTGCACCATTGCTTCACCTTCATTTCACATGTAGCTAGCTTGTGTTTTCCTATTTTCATAATAGCTACACCATGGCAACCTTATCATATAAATACTCACTGTACTTAGCATACAAAGAGAGAATACCACCTCCTTTGTCCCAGCTCCTTTCTGACTGCATCCCTGAGTCTCCCTTCATCTCTGATTGCTGTGCTTTCACACCAGAAATTGCAATGGGAGGTCTGACGTGGTAAAGTGGATGTGGGTTTGCAGGGACACATCTGTTATGCTGAAAAACAAGTGGTAATGTGGGCTGGAATAATAGCACAGGCACAAATTGCATTTGTGGAGAAGATCAATTAATATTGATTTTTAGAGTCAATTTTCTGCAGTAAGAAAGCACTGAGGGCACTTTGGGTTACATAGCAGTTTGTTGTAATTCCTTCTATATAAAGATGCAGCTAAGAGCCATGAAATGTGCTGGTCTTCCCAGGTGCTGAATATTGGTCCCTGGGCTCTAGCTTGGGATGTCCCAGGCCTTGCTTGGGCAAAGTGTATTTCGAAGCAATCTTGGTCCATTTACCCAGGGATGCTTGGTCTGTCCCATTAGTAATAGTTGTCTCACTCATGGTTCCAGGGAAGACCATGTTTGGCCTGACAACAATAATTGGCCAGCCCCATGATCCCATGGGCAGTCCTCCTTGTCCCTGCTCATTATGAAAGCATTACTACAAAAGGTTTGAAGCCAGTCATTGAACACCATGTCCACATATTTCCACCACCATCAAACACCATTTCTACATATTTCCACCACCATCGAACACTATTTCTACATATTTCCACAATCATCGAACACCATTTCCACATATTGCCACAGGCATTGAACACCATTTCCACATATTTCCACAGTCATCAAACACCATTTCCACATATTTCCACAGCCATCAAACACCAATAAACACCAGAGTTGAGAAGTGACACCAGCAAAGTTGATAGGGTGCTACATACACCTGCCAGTTACCACATTTTACCAGATATTCCTCAACAAAGCTGCTTGATAATGAGCAGCAGTAGTAGTTCTCACCTTTAGATTGAGCCATTGAGGTGTATTAACTGCAACAAATGCCGATGGCTGATATTCAATGTTGTTTGTTCAAGTTTGGTCAAAAAAAAAAAAAAACATGTTGGAGAGTTTTTCGCAGTGAAATCACCGATATTCTGAAAACTTTAGCCCCCAGATCCACCATGCACACAAAATCTACAATGGCCACCTCAAAAATTGATTCTCAAGGTGTCATCTATGAGATAAATGCACGCCTTACAGATGCCTTCAAGGTTGTGAGGTCTGAATTCAACAGCGATCTCTGGAACCACATCGTGTACCAGGTCACGCAGGACATGGTAGGTTTTCTATCACAAGTTACTTCTAGACTCTGAATGCAAGCCCTTGGAATACAGATCAAGGTTTCAGAGGTGTGGAAAGCTGCGGAGTCCAAAGGCATCAAGATCCATATTCTGAGGCTCCTCCTCAGTCCGGCCATAGAATACAAGGCCCTCTACAACCCCATGGTCCATAAGTTACCATGAATTCGAAAAATCAGCAAAGAAGACCCCAACATCATCAATGAGCTGGGGTATGTTGCCGGTAGGAAGACTCTGGACTATGATGAACCAAGAACCAGTCTTGCTTGGTGGACAAATGAATATGGTGAGTTAATTTATTCAAATACTGACATGCCTACAGGGCTTTATAAACTTACTATGTCCACACTAACCCCGTCAAATAGTGCTGCCAAAGTTCAGTTCAGTTCAGGCCTCTTGGCTGAACTGAACCAATTGCCTTATATAGTAAGAGTTCAGGGTTCATAGCCTAGGCTGAACTGAACTGAACTGAATTTTGCAGTTCAGTTCAGGGTTCACAAAAAAAGAGTCTGAACTGGACTGAACTGAAGTTTGGCAGCACTACCGTCAAATGACTAAAGCCTTTCCCAATGATGACGAGTTGGCAACCCCCCTCTGAAAAGACACATGGGAGGAGCAACAGGGATGGGAAGGGGAAAGGGAAGGAGGGGACAGGGAAGGGGATGGGGAAGGGGCACACCATGCCATGACTTAACCCGTATGTGACCGGGCAACTAAGGGTGACAATGTTGGGTTTGAGTCAGGCCAGCTGAGATGGGCTGAGAAAATATTATTGTTAGGTACTTGACGGGGCAACTGAGAAGTGTACCATGTGAGACCGGTGGGCCGAGTCAAGTGCTAGAGTATAGTGGATGGTCTGAGACCGTTGGGCTGACATTGGCTGGGATTATTGTCACCCGTCTGAGACTGTTGGGCCTACATTGGCAGGGATAATTGTCACCCATCTTAGACCGTTGGGCCGGCATTGGCTGGGATAATTGTCACCCGTCTCAGACTGTTGGGCTGACATTGGCTGGGATAATTGTCACCCGTCTCAGACCGTTGGGCCGACATTGGATGGGATGGCTGTTTACTCATCTTAGGTGTAGGGATCAGTGCCGGTGTGGTCATTGGTGTTGTCATTCGAGTAGGTATTGGTCTTATCATCGGCATGGTCATCAGTGTTGTCATCGGTGTTGTCATCGGAGTTCTCATCGGTGTTGTTATCGGTGTTATCATCGGTGTTCTCATCGGTATTATCATCGGCTTTGTCATCGGTGTTATCATAGGTGGTGTCATTGGAGTAGTTATCAGTGTTATCATCGGTGCTTTATTCGTTGTCATCATTGGTGCTGTTATCGGTGTTATTATCGGTGGTGTCATGAGAGTAGTTATTGGTGTTATCATCGGTGCTTCATCGGTGATATCATCGGTGCTATCATCAGTGTGATCATCGGCATCGGCGTTGCAGATTTTATCATTTTCGCCAGCCTTGAACCAATGGGTTGACATTGGATAGCATGACTATCACTATTTCAACGCTGATGGGCTTGCATGGGGGTTTTTTATTTTTACTACTGGTGTGTAACGGTCAGATTGGTAATCAACATCACTCATTCAACTGCATTATTAACGTTAATCAATTCTTCCTTCTCAAATATGAGCCACCTCCTTCCATCCCTTTCAATCCTCCACTTTATGGACAACATATCATCATCATATCTCATTGCCAAATTTAACCAGCAAATATCCCAACCATCACCTCATGTCCAATTAATTCTCCCACCTCTGGAATTCAGTACACAGGTAGTTTGTGATTGTGAGCTGCTGGTGTATCAATTGGTCATAGCATACCAAAATCCTGGTAAAGATATAGCTCAAATATAGTTCCAAGTACTCAATATGATTTCCAGTAACTTTGCCTTGGGATGCCGACTGGTATTCAACCAGGCTGGGTCCAAAACCCACTGGATTCAACACTGTAAAGTAGGCAGCCCTCACATCCCGGTATCCATTGATTGCAAAACCACCTCGCAAGGTCGATACACCCATGACCATAAGAGATCAGCATGGGAGGATACTCTGTTGGTATCTTCCTGACACGTTGACGCCAACAAGACAAGTAAGTCCTGTGATGTATGATTCCAGAATTCATATATATGGTGTCAGTAGTCAATACTCGCCACGACCATGAGGCACATGGAAGGCCCTTTACGACAAAGCGTGAAGCCAGGAACGAAGAAAAATTGGAGGTTGGACCTGAAACTATTCCTCAATGAAGCTGGATGTGTTTGGATGACGACGGGATCGGTTGAACTGTCTCCTGCTTGGTTTCGACAAGGACACGATGTGAGTGAGCCATACCTTAAGTGGAGACAAAGACCGACACATATGATCTAGATGAACCATGAACCGGTTGTGATATCATCGGCGTTGAATGACTCAAATGCCGACACATGGCTCAAAGCCGCCTGTGAATCAATCGCACTCATATCAGCAACCCTCGCCATTACACACCCACAATTGTACATGTGTGGCCGAGAGACGCTTCGACGTCTGGCAAAAGAACCTTCGTTAACTGAAGTCATCAACCAGTGGCCATCGGTGTTCAATGGGATGTCAGTGATCAGCAATCGGGAAACACCGGCGCATTGAGACAACAATTCGAGAGCAGAATGGTATGATATTTTGGCAACCATTGGACCATACAAGGATGCCGTTCTAGAATTACCTAACATCGGACTAGAATTGCAATACAATTCCGGAACACTCGTCCATCTTGGGGGAAGAATTTTGAGGCATGGGGTGTTTAGGATATCAGGTGAACGGGTATGTCTTGCATTTTATATGAGAGACAATGTACATGAGAGGGTAGGGGTGCTGGCGGTTCCTTGAATGACATTAGATCAAATTGGCTGACAGCTGGTAGAAGATCAAGCCAATGTATAGCAATGCATTGTTCAGACCTGAGAGAATGGCCTAATAATCCAAAAACAACAATCAGAGTGGAGAAACACCAACTGGAGTAGGGAAACACTGATCGGAGTGGGGAAACACTAATCGGAGTGAACAAACGCTGATTGGCACCAAAAAACGCCGCTTTGGAGTGGACAAACACCGATAGGAGCTCCCAAAGACCAATAGGACTTGTCAAACGCCGATAGGACTTACCAAACATTGATAGAAGTTGCCAAACGCGAATCGGACTGGTTAAATGCCAATCAGACTTGACATACACTGATCGGACTTGACACATGCTGATTGGACTTGTTCTAATATACAATTATCGATTAATTCCCCTTGACATCTCCATTCTTGTATCCATCAACCTCCACCATCTATCTTGCAACATCTTACCATCCTCAATTTTATCCAGTGTCTGTGTTCTAACAATCTGGTAGCTCTCTACCACTTGAGCCTGGATGGTCTCGAGGTACTTGGCAAGTTCGGCCTTTTGTTCACCAGACAAACTTGACACAAATGATGATGGTAATCGTGGCAGGAGAGGGACAGCTATTCGGAAATGTTCAACTGCTGTTTGAGGGCATTGCTCAGTCAAGCACTGCTTACCGTCGGACTTGCCTGTCTTTTTATCCTGGAATTCATCGGCATCCATTGCATTGGGGTTGGCTGAGGTCCGTGTCTTCAGAACATCATCTAATGTCGTTATAGGGGGAACATCCGGGGCCAATTTGCTAGTCGATGCCACCGGGGTTGGGCTTTTTCGTCCAGGATGAAAAACCGGCATTTCTTGGAGTTCCTTGTGGGTCTCCTCCAGTACCTGTACAAAGGAATGGAGGGCTAAGAAGCCTGAAGGCATGGATGCAGAACATATTTTACCTGCCAAAGTCCAGAAAAATCTACAAAGTCTTCCTTTGCTGAAATTCCACCTTCCTTTACCGATTCATAAGCCATCCGAAAACTAGCAGCTGTCTCTTCCTGTGAATGATTCTACCATGAAAAATACAATGAATGGAAACATAAATATTACCTCCATCAAGGCGACTGCTGAAAAATATCCGGCAAATGTGATAAGAATGTCCTTTGCGCCATCGGCCACTGACCCTTGCCCTTCTTGCCACCATTGCCCAGCATGAAGATGCTTTTGCACAAAGTGCTGTGCTAAGCCTTCAATCGGGAGTTCCTGTGTAAAGAGAAGCTTCTCCCATACATATGGCAGGCTATAACTGTATATTGCTTTTTGCCATTCCCTGGATAATTTCTGGTATTTCCAAAATGATCCCTCCAAGTTGAGCCATTCCGATGCACATCGTCGCTGTTGCCTGCAATGAATGGAGTGTATTTCAATAGAATTAGTCATTTCACTCACAAGTTCATTCTGCATGTTTGAAAGCCAAGTCTCTCGTTGTGTTGGAGACATGCCATCCCAAGTTATTGCCATTGCCAAGATCGCCGACCGAACGCGATGCGCTAGAAGGTTGAGGAGTTGCTGGCATTCGATGAGTTTCGACATTTGAAGTTTTTGGGAGGAATTGGCTGGGATATTGCAGTTGAAGTCAGAGGTGTCTTCTATTTATGTTTATTTAAAAAGTGTTACAACATTGGTGCCGATATTTCCATCGGCGCCGATGGATGACTAGCTGTTAATTTACATGCCTTAAGCAATACCATGGTACATGATTATGTATTTAGGAAAATCCCAAACATGCTTTCTGCTTGTGTAGCAAATTGATCCCACATAGCTGCTTGCCTTGCAGCATAACATCGTTTTCCCAATGATCCATGTCCGATGACCAACTCCATTCGATTTCTCCAAGTCTCAGCTTTGATTTGGAAGAACCTAATGGTCCACTCCATTTCCTTCTTGACCAATGTCAATTCCTCTGTCCATCGGCAAAAATTGGCGTTCGACCGTAGCCAGTGAACCCGATAGACTGACTCAAATTCAAAAAACTGTGATTCGAAGGAGGGGAACACTCACATTCTTCCATCCAGTCATTGCCAGCAATGTCCCGGTCTATATCCATGTTCCAAAACCAAGCTAACGACTTGTTTTTTTGCCCTGGTTGTTTCAGATCCACCAAAGCAGTAGTAGCTGTGAGTTCATCTTGCCTAAGCAACTTATACCTTTCCAATGTCTCGGGAGATGCCCCCAGAGAGACCAAGGCTTTTCGGGCGAGACGATAAACTCTTGCATGGTGCTTGACATGGGCTTCCACTGAATAAACCTCTTTCCAAGCCCTTGTCTTCTGCTTTGTCCCCGATGCCAATCGAACGTTTTTCCGGAATAGATACGCTTTGTGACCTAAACAAATTCGAATTTGGTGAAGGGCGCTGTCTGCTTGAGCTTCTCTCAATTTCAATTCTGCAGAAATCAGTTTGCTCGCCGATGTGTCAAATGCCAATAACTGAAGGTTGGAAGGAAGGAATAAATTGGTCTTCGTTGGAGAATCTTGATCCCGGGATTGCCGGCGTTGATGGTTGATGAATGGATTGTCTGTGTCTGGCTCGCGTTCATTGTCACTTCCATTGTCCGATGATTCGGAATCTGAGTCAGATTGTAGCGGATCGACATCTGGCGTCATCTCTTCATCGATGAGGTCGGAATCCATGAATTTCACCGATGACTTGTGAAACCGGTCAATTCTGTTTCTCAATCGGCGTCTTTTGTCCTCCATGGAAAGCTTAGCTGTCGGTGATGGTTTCCGGCCAAGCCTTCTCTCTTCATAAGCTAGCGAGAGTCTGAAATGCAATCCAAGACTCTCAATGCAATTGGAACCTCATCATTGATATGTTACATACTGTGTCTCCTGAATTTTGAGTCCAGAGGATAGCCAGGCGATGGTGCCATTCATCAGGCCATTCATCTTTTCATTTAGGGTCAGTTCCAGGATTCTTTCTTCTTTCGTGGGTCCTAGACACCGGCTGAGAGATGATTTCATATTGGATGGCTCAGAATTACCTTTAGATGTTTTGGCATCATAGATGTCCATTGCCGACTCGTCTCGATCCTGGTATTTTTGAGCTCTTTTCGCCTCTTTTGTCCATTTCCGAGTGAGGTCGGCGTCGGCTGTCGAAACGAGGTCATCCAATGCCGATTTGCTACTGGCAACGCCGATGACGGCTTTGCAATATTTTTTGATCAATGTTGGACCTGCGACCACGAAGGCCTATAAATTCCAGATGCTAGGTTTATACAAATGACAATGAATACAGACCTATTCTGATGAGTTTCTTGAAGTTGGAGTCGTTCATGTGAGCATCGATCGTTTCCTGACGGGATGCAGCAGACATGGTCCTTGTGCTCTTGGCGATATGATCAAGGGGAGCCCATAATAATTCCAATATTTCGCCGTCAACCTGGCCAGCACCTTCGATAAATTGAGGGCTGTATCGGGGATGGCATTGATCTTGATAACCCATAATGTGAAACAGGCTGATTCCTTTCTTGATTTTGATCCCTTCAGGAGTATGCAGATAAGGACCTTGACTCAATCTCTCTTGGAGGTGCTTGCCATATTGGCACATGATATCATAGATGAGCAGGATGGTCTTGAAACCAGAGCTCCACTTGAGAACTTCTGAGAGGGCGTAGTCCATGTTCATTTGTCTGGAATGGAATCAATGTTAGTATATTGGCAAAATACTTGGTATTGGATGTAGAAGGAATGGCAAACTAGTCCGATGCATTGGCATTGGTGACACCTCCATCATCGGCGATGGTCTGAACGCCGACGCCGTCATCGGCATTGGTGAACTTGACAACATCAGATAAAAAATTACCTTTCACCCTTCTGAAAATCGACAACTGAATGTGGAACAAAACATCCATGATGAGCACAGGCCAGTGCACCAATACCGGTCACATCCAAATTTTGTTTTCGAGAATTAGCCTGATTCACCGCCCTATGTTCATTGCATGTTGACTTCTGAAATATTTAAATTTTTCAACATTTCCTAGACATTAATTCATTCAATAGAACTTACCAGTATGACCTCTTTGGTTATTCGGATATGTTTTTTATATCTATCCTCCCCAACCATAAACCCATGACCATTGGCGATAGTAACATCATCCAGAGGCCTCCGCATCTTCATGTGTTCTACTTTAAAATTTCCATCCATCACGAATGAAGGCATAATGCTGCCGGTATCCCCTTTGCTGTTTTTCCAATCTTCTGGCAAGTTGAGACCAGGCTGCGGACAAGCAGGACATGTCGTCGTGAGTTGGCCAGGTCCTGGTTCCTGGTTGTCATGTTGGCCAAATCCATTCCATTTCCGGGCCTTCAGATTTCTCCATTGCCTTGTACATCTTAGTAATTCACGGTACCGGTTCTGATAGGTTGTCAATCAAAATTTACCAGTGAATAAATCAGATTACATACCGGGACGGTGTGAGGAAATGGTGAGCTGGTAAGCTGGAGTAATTTAGAATGAAATGCCTGGCAAGTGGTTTTACATTCCAAGTTGTCTAGGAGACACTCGTCAAGGACTTGGAATGTGAATGCAGTTTGGGGCTTTTTTGATGTTGCGGGATATAAGCCAACATCAAGCAACTGAATATCACGTCCAGCTGCTCCTCTACATTCACACCATCGGATGACCAGACGATGGATACCTGAGCTGTCCACCACCACCATAACGCTTTCACATGTCTTATCAATGTCTTTTGGTGAATCTGGAAAGCTTTGCAATGAAAAGGGTGTGGTTGGTTCTTCAGTATTTTTTGATCTTTTGGCATTGTCATCGGCATCAGCATCAGCATCGGCATCAGCATCGGCATCGGCGTTATCATCGGTGTTGTCGGCGTTATCATCGGCATAGTCATCGGCGTAATCATCGGTGTAATCATCGGCGTTGTTATCGGCATTTGCATCGGTGTCGGCGTTGGTACTGGCATTGATGCCGATGTCAGCATTGACAATGCAATCCTCGGTGTCATTAATCATGGTGTTGTCACTCCGGACAGCTGGACATGGCAACCCTCCATGACCTAGGTGGAGCTTGACTCCCACTTCCATCAACCAGGCAGGCGTAAAGTAGTCACCGGTCCATTTTTCCACCCGATGAAATGGTAACCTCTCATGGATATCTGCACAACATGCCTGGCAGTATATAGGACTACCAAAACATGTGGAGCATTTCCATGTGCCTTCGGCTGTCCAACAACCCATGCAGATCTGTCTTTCTGGAGGTGCTTCCCTGGCCAGGATATGGTCTAGATATTCTGTTCTATGGGGTAGCCATTCCCTCATATAATTGCTGGATGACTACAAGAAGATGACTGTCAGTTGGACCTGTGTGAGACCAAGTAGAAAGTCATATTTACATTATTGCTGGGCAATATTAGAGGCTCAATATGTGGGAGATCTTGAGGGTAATCGCTATGTTCTTGGCAATAATCTTGAGTCATTCTTTGTCTTTTTGTAGGAGAGGAATGTGAGCTCCTAGGGCTGTCGACAATATTCCTTCGAGTCTGAAATCCACGAGCAGTGAACATCTCTTTTAATGTCACCCTGCTAACACAAGGAGCAGACTTTCTTTTGAACGACTTGACCATGGCTGAATAATTGGTTAGATGAAATAAATACGAAGTGGAGGATTTAAAAAGAAATTGGAACGGTAAGAATACGCAGATGAGAGTGTAAATTATTGAGGAAATAAAAGGTGGACGGTCGAAAGTCGGTTGACGAAATTTCGATTTCTGAAATGGGTGTATAGTCAAATTTGGTAAACTTGCAACATCGACAAGTAGCCACACACAATTCATCATTTATTAAATCTCATCTCATCTCCTGCAAATTCAAACCTCTTTCCTGATTCCACAATGCCTGAAACCTCTTTCACTGCCACTCAACTTGCCACCCTCAAAGGCAAACTTGAGGAATTTAGGGCTGGAGACAAAAAAGGGCATGCCAAAACCATGAAACAGGTGCACACCAGTATTGTTGGTGCACAAGGGAGGTCTGAGACCCCCTTGGAATACATTGCAAGTGGAGCTGGTAACCAAATTTAATTTTGCTAATTTCAGCCTTTAGAAAATAAAGGAATGGTTTTACAACAATGGACGTCGTAGGACCAGAAAGCCCCTTTACAACCATAGACAAATTTGGAACTTTAAGAAGGTTGTAGGTCATGAGATGAGGGAGGAGGTAGAGGGAAAAGTGTCTGAGTTGTTGGGCTCAACCCCTGGTACCAAGCAATGGATGGCAAAGTACCAGGCTGGGTTGAAGGCTGTGTGTGAGGAGTTGCCAGAAGAAGAAGTCCAGAAGTATCAGGGGTTGTTGGATGAGTGGAAGTCGAAAGGACCTCCAGTACATGTCCAGCAAAAGTAGGTTCTCATATTGTATGTCCCGATGACATGGCTGAACTTGCGACCTGATGTCCCTAGGAATGCTGAAAAACATGCGGTGCAATACATCAAGGAATTCGCTACACAAATGCATAAGGACTTGGGGATGAGGGTTTTCGTGCTGTCGGCATGTTGGGACACATCAGACAATGTGTTGGTTTCGTCGTATGTGGTTCATGTAACTTTGGTTACCTGTTTTAAACTAATCTTGGTCCAGCCATGACTTCAATGATGAGCTAGGTCATGAGTCATTTGTGAAGGCTAAACCTAATTGGCAAAAGGGATCGGTGATGACGGAATGGGAGGCATATGCCTCAGAAGAACTGGGTGAGTATTATGCCTTTGTAAAATGTCCCTAGTTTGTCTGGGGAATGGAAATTTGGATGGTATACAGTCAGCATCAGATTGCCATTGGCGTCGGTGTGGTCATCGGCGTTTCATTGGCATCGGCGTTTCCATCGGCGTCAGTGTTGATGTCGGCGTTGGCATTGATATCGGCGTCGGTCTTAGCATTGGCTAACTCATTCGGCTGAATTTACTAGGAAAACATGACTCAGGTAGCAATGATGAAGCTGATGGACCTATGACTAAGAAGCCGACAAAACAACCAAAGGTTCATCTTGATGATAAAGGTGTCCCCAAACTTCCCATCTTTCCGAGAATGAAAAGACCAAATTTGGAGGAGATGAAATCCCTTATCAGGGACTTTTTAAATTTGCATTATCGTATGTGTCTCAGCTCTCAGTAAGGTCATTCTGATATCATGTGAAATCAGAATTACGGTCTGGTGACAACTCAGCTTCGGTTCCTTGGGGAGATCTCAGCATCAGCCAAGATCAATACATATCACCACAATATTTGCCGGCTAGCTTTCAACTCCGGGATTCTTCAAAGCTAGTCAAGCAGCAGGCTTTGTTGGTTCTTGACTTTTGGTATGAAAGGCAGGCAAACAAAAAGGTCAAGACAACATTTGAATTCAGGGGCTTCAAGGGACGGAACGGTGAAATCGATAACTCCAACCCATCTACCCCTGGGAAATCTCGAAAGAAGGCTCAACAAAAGTCTAATGCAGTGGGACCTTCCCGACTTCGGCAACAGGACATTTCGGACAGTGAATCTGGTTCCTCATCAGATTCCAATAGCGAGTCCAGTTTGGAAGATGACGACAATGAAGGAAAACAGACAGCTGACAAGGGAAAGCAGAGAGCCGGCCCGGGAAAGCAGAAGGCCGATAAGGGAAAGCAAAAGGCTGACAGTCATTTTGTTACCGATGATGCACTTGATGGAGATGAGGAAGACGATGATGAAGATACCAGCAACAAAGATCACGGTCACCGTTCCAAGATGCTCACCGTCCCATTTCCTCCAGAATCCATCATTGATCCAGAGGAGAGGTTCCAGTACCTAAGTTCACTATCAGATAACCAAGTGTATCAAAGGTGCCTTCAAACGGTGTCTCAACTTCTGGTAATTTATTCTTTGTATGACCGGATTCCCTTTGGGCTGATATAAATTTAAATTAGGATGATGTCAATCCTACTCCTATCCCCAAGTCAACTCCAAACTGGGCCACTTGGAAGTACAAACACACGACAGCACCAAAAAATGTCCATTCGTCGGTGAAGATTGGAAATGCTTACTTGGAATGGCTAGATGGCCAGCCATATTTAAAAGCTGATGGGACATATAGGAGCTGACTGTTTATTGAGGGAGTGTTGCTTAGCATCAGCCTTCTCAGTCAAGACATGGCTCGATCTCATTTTTGGGATGAGAAGGGGGATGAAGAAGGAGTTGAGCCAAACCTTGAAGACTACATCATCAAGACAAAGCTCGACTTCACAAAGGTTAAGCCTAGGCTGGATGCTGTGTGTGAAAAGTTGAGGAAGGAATTGAGTTCATTGAAAAGGGGGGCTCCTCAGGACAGTGATGGCAAAGAGAGGAATCTGAAGAAGCAGAAGCTGATGGGGGGTGAGAAGTTGATAAAAGATTTGGATGATCAGGGTACCAGAAAAAGCCCTAGAAAGGCATGTAGGTAACAGTTCAACAAGTGTACTATCGAGAGATGTGAACATGAACTTTATTTATATCTGTCAATGAAAATGCCGATAACCACTCCGATGACAAGTCCGATGACAACGCCAATGACAGATCCAATGATCAACCCTATGATAATGCCCATGACATAACACCAATGACCACGCCGATGACAAGTCCGATGACAACACCGATAATAACACCGATGACAACTCCGATGATAACACCGATGACAACTCCGATGACACCGATGACAACACCGATGACAACGCTGATGATAACACCGATGATATCACCGATGACAACACCGATGACAACACTGATGATAACACCGATAACAATCAGACTCTGGTAAAAATGATAACACAGAACATATCATACAAACATTCCTCATTCAGGCTTAACTTCACCCAATTACTTCACTCATTTAGAGAGCACATGAGAAATCCAAACCCAATCCATTCATTCTGTGAATCCAGCCGCATACATATGAATACATGAAATTGTCCTAGCCAAACTAGCCGCCTATGTGAGGAAAGATTTATCTGGGGACCTCAAATATGGAGATCGGATGACCTCGGAAATCGACATGCTTGGGGTCACCGTCGATCGCTGTCTGTCGGAGGCCAGAGGTTCAGACATTGCATGGAGTCTCACTGAAGGTGGCAACCGTTCTCTGCTACTCCGGAGCTCCCTTTGGTCTGTCAATGTGGATGGACCAGCCATCTGGACATTCTCTGTCTCACTCTGGGATCTCAGTGGCATTGCCTCCTCTGATGGTTCCTTCTTTTTCAAAGGCAATTCAAATACCTTTGTCTCCTCCTTCGCCATCCTCCCCCTGAACCCTTCCGTTATCAATTTGAGGGCCTGAACCTCAGCCTCCAGAGCTTGTATCCGGCTCGATTTGACAGCCCGGACCTCGGCCTCCAGACATTCTATCCTTGATAGCAGCTCTTGATTGGAGCTGTCCGAGCTACTGGATTTGCGTACCCTCCCAAGGGCATCCATTCAGGTTGGGTGGAAGACAACAGGGTAAAGAGTCGCTAAATTTCAGTAATATCTCAGCAAATTTTCGTTCAAGAACTGACTCAAACTCACAGCCCTCAGGAATGGATGATTTTCTCAAATCATCATCCACATTGATCACCTCCTTCGCCTTCCCCTTGCCTTTCGACTTGCCTCACCTTTGGGTGATCAGGGGAGGCAAAGGTGACACACTCCATGACGGCGATAGGGTCAGTGTCGGAGGTGTTTGAATGCGAACCGTCGATTTTCGAGGCCGGAGGGTCATTCCGGAACCAGATGCAACTGATGGCTTTGGAGGTGCAGGGGGAATGAGGATAACCTTCGTGACCTTCTTCTTGATGATGCTTGGCCCCGGTGTCGGTGTCGGCGTCGATTCCCTCCTAGGTTTGTTGGCTTTGAATGTCTTTTGGGCGGGTTCAGCTGGCGTCCTCTTTTTCCCATCCCACACACATTTCGTCTTGAGCCAATGGCATTGAGTGCATGCCGTCCTAGCACCTTTCTGGCAAACTAATGTAGGCCATCGGTCGAAGCAACGCCGGCAACACCAAAGGTGCCAGAATAAAGTAAAAATTCTTTGAAATGGCAGGCTAACTTACCTGTTCCCTCGTAAGCCCAATTGTCCCATCTGTTTGCCTTCGCCTCTTGATCGGTGTTTCTTCTTTGGCCAGGTCTTCTTGTTGTCTCTTCAGCCTCCTGGATCCTGATCGGCAGTTTGGAATGTCGTCCAGCTGCATGACCTCATCCTCACACAGCGTCTTCTTCGAACTCTCCTCATCGGACTCCTCCTTGACTATGTCAGTCATCTCGAGGTCTATGACCTCCACCTCCTTCTCCTTCCCCTTACCCTTTCCTGTCAAGTTCTTGTTCAATTCTTTCTCCTCATTCTCCTCCTTCGTCTTCTCCTTCTGTTTCCCCTTGTCCTGGCCCCTCGGCTTCTTCCCTTGCCCCATTGCCTCCTCCTCCTCCTCCTCAAGTTCATCTTTATCATCATCATCATCCCCTTCCAGATCGTCCTCTTTGTCCTCTTTGTCCTCTTTGTCCTCTTTGTCCTCTTCTGATTCCAATTCATCTTCCTCCTCCTCGTCCTCCGACTCTGATGCATCCTCCTTTTCATCCTCCTGCTCCTTCCCCTTCCCTTTTGCATTCCCATTCCCCTTCCCCCTCCCCTTCCTGGTCCCCTCCTTCCCATTCCCCTTCCCATCCTGTTGCTCCTCCCATGCTTCTTTTCAGGAGGGGGTTGCCAACTCCTCATCATCGGGAAAGGTTTTAGGTGTTTGACTGGGTTAGTTTGGACATAGGTAGTCAATAAAGCCCTGTAGGCATGTCAGTATTTGAATAGATTAACTCACCATATTCATTGGTCCACCAAGCAGGACCGGTTCTTGGTCCATCATACTCCGGAGTCTTCCTACCGGCAACATACCCCGGCTCATTGGTGATGTTGGGGTCTTCTTTGCTGATTCTTCGAATTCGTGGCAACTTATGGCGCTCGGGGTCGTAGTTGGCCTTGTATTCTATGGCCGCACTGAGGATGAGCCTTGGAATATGGATCTTGATACCTTCGGACTCTGCAGCTTTCCACACGTCTGAAACCTTGATCTGTATTGCAAGGGTTTGCATTTAGAGTCCAGAAGTAACTTGTGATAGAAAACCTACCATTTCCTGCATGACCTGGTACATGATGTGGTTCTGGAGATTGCTGTCAAATTCAGCCTTCACGACCATGAAGGTGTCCATGAGACGTGCATTTATCTCGTAGATGACACCTTGATAATCGATGTTTTTGGCGGCCATTGTAGATTTGTGTGTGTGGTGGATCTGTTGGTTAAAGTTTTCAGAATATCGGTGAATTCACCGTGAAAAACTCTCCAACGTGTTTTGTTTTGTTTTGGCCAAACTTGAACAAACAATGTTGAATATCGGCCATCGGCATTTGTTGCAGTCATACACCTCAATGGCTCGATCTAAAGGTGAGATCTACTACTGCTGCTCATTATCAAGCACCTTTGTTGACGAATATCTGGTAAAATGTAGTAACTAGCAGGAGTATGTAGCACTCTATCAACTTTGCTGGTGTCACTCTCAACTCTGGTGTTTAGAGCCGATCATTTTAAAGACATTGAAGGACTTCCCTGTGGTACCCTGTAAGTTATTTTTTATAACTTGCGCTTAATCAATCAGCGGGACTTTTCACATTTGGCCTCGCCCCTGCTGATGAGGTCAAGTCCAAATCACCAGCTCGTGATTTGGTCAAAAACGATCCTGAAGTACCGGGAGTAGCAGGCCCCTCGGCCCCCTCCAATGTCAGAAAGGGTGGATCGGCATTCAATCCTGAAGTACCCGGAGTACCAGGCCCTTCCAATGCTGGAAATGGCGGACTGGCATTCATTTGGCCCAGTAGTAGGTTCAATGGTGCACGACTACATGAGATTTTATCACACTTATATGCAGGAACTGCATTTGGCGGTTTCGATATGCTGAAACCACCCGGTCTTCAAAAACCCTCGGTTCATGTGCAGGATGATGACAAAATGGTTATCAATTTGGATGCCCCTGCCGATGCAGACAGAATGGTTATCGATTTGGACACCCCCACTGGCACCGACAACGACGTCAACCCCCACACTGATGCTGGTAAACAACGTAACGTGGAGGCTGATACCGTTTCCGAGGCATCCTCTTCCTCATTCTGCACATCATATCCCAAAACGCCGAGGCCCTCAAACAAATGCAAGTCCGATGAAAAAGTTTTGCAAATATATGCTGATATCAAATCATTCAAAAGCAGGTTCCTCATTGCATGAACAGAGAAAAACACGAAAACGGAAACATCTAGATGCTTCAATTTACAAAGGATGGGCAAGCCGGAAAAAGCAGAAGGTCAGGTATGGAGCGGTAGTCAACCAATACCCAGCCAAACATCGGCTCTGGATTGAACATGAAGAAGCAAATATTAAACAGGAATTCAGGACATGTATAGGGGATACGACAAGGCTCAAGATGCTTCTTGATAAAAGCATAGATACCATCTTCAGTCTAGATGTAGCCCTTGATCAATTAAAAAAATAATGTTTGCAATATACACTAAGACCATTGACCACAACAATGACAACAACGATAACAACACCAATGACAACACCGATGAGAACTCCAATGACAACACCGATAACAACGCCGATGATAACACCGATGATAACACCGATGAGAACTCTGATGATAACACCGATGACCACACCGATGACAACACCGATGACCATGCCAATGATAAGACCAATACCTACTCGAATGACAACACCAATGACCACACCGGCACCGATCCCTACACCTAAGATGAGTAAACAGCCATCCCAGCCAATGTCGGCCCAACAGTCTGAGATGGGTGACGAGTATCCCAGCCAATGCCGGCCCAACGGTCTTAGACGGGTGACACCCATCCCAGCCAATGCCGGCCCAACGGTCTTAGACGGGTGACAATAATCCCAGCCAATGTCGGCCCAACGGTCTGAGATGGGTAACAATTATCCCAGCCAGTGTCGGCCCAATGGTCTCAGACCATCCACTATACTCTAGCACTTGACTCGGCCCACCGGTCTCACATGGTACATACGTCACTTCTCAGTTGCCCTGTCAAGTACCTAACAATAATATTTTCTCGGCCCATCTCGGCTGGCCCAACTCAAACCCAACATTGTCACCCTTAGTTGCCCAGTCACAGTTGGGTTAAGTCATGGCATGGTCTGGCAACCAGACATGTAAACAAATAAATATTATCAACCAGGGATTAGGCAAATTGGCAAGAGCAATAACTGACCCTTAGCTCCTTTGCTTGGTGGTATTGGCAAAGTGCACTGAGATGCGGCTCCAAGGGTCCTTCCATCCCCTCATCATCATTCTGCGCAACTGTTCAATGACTCTGCCACAGCATGTGTCTCAAGCCTATTTGGCCAGCAAATCATCAATTACATGACCTAGTTGGACAGTTATAGAATACTTACCTCACAAACACAATGACCCTCGGGGAATGGCTCAGCTTCATCTCAAAGGGTCGATCTCTTGATGGGGATATGAGTGCCACCATTGGCTATGCACAAAAACAATATCAGATTGGGCCAAGAAAAGAACAGAATACTCACAGCCTCATCAATACTCAATGGTAGTCCTTTGATGTACAGATTGGTTGAGGTCTTGTCTTTGAGTCACTTTATCCTTGCCTTGAATGATTCTTCACACTCTCCTGCACCTATCATGTAGGGCCATCCATTTGCTGGCTCTGACCTGAGCAGGAGCCGTCGTCAAGGCCATTGAAGCTGAACATGAAGCAGGCCTCGGAGGCTGGTATGGATATAGAGCTAGAAGCCGAGCCGGGATGCATCAGGTGCATGGCGTATGTTGTTCCTGGTATCTTGTGGATTTGCTACAAGGGACAGCAGGCATGTTAGTAAACTGGCAGAAGAAGATATATGTGCCAATTTGACAGGCATAGCTTAAGTATATGCATCTCGCACCTTTGAGAAGGATGGATGGAGATTTAGGTAGCACCTCAGTCCCTCAATGCACTTTTCCACAGAGAGCACGGTGTCAAAGCTGTGGACATCAAATGGAACACCAATATCGCTGGGCTGCATGGAGAAGATGAGACGCACACAGCACAAAGCCATATCCACTATCACAAGCAGTCAAAAATGTTGAGAGCGAGCCATGACTGAGGACACTCATGAACTGCGCTCGCCAACATGTCTTGTGAATGTACAAACACCTCAGATTTCACCACAGGGGGCTGTCAGGGCGAATAGCTTGTCTTCATGAAAGTTGGGTGGAAGGCCATTGATGTATAGGTTGGGGGTCTTTGTGGGTGTTTGGGTGGGCGTTGGGGATGAGATTTGGACTAGACACAAGGGCGGGCTTTGAGGATCTGTTGGTGGAACTGTGCCAGGGTTGGACGAAGAGGCTGTGGGGGGAAGACTGGGTATGGGAGAAGAAATAGCTGGCAATGAGAGAGTAGGAGATTGTTGGGCATCACCTAGAGATACCGAGGAGAAAGTCATTGTTAAGAAGGGTGGATTCGACATTGAGGTCGCTGTTCACTGTCATACTGGGGTTGTTCTGGGTTGCACATTGTAGGAGAATCCCTCAGTCATGGCCACCATAGGTACCATGGGTGCTATAGCATAGTATAAGATTGTAATATAGCAATCCAGATAACAACAGTTGATCAAATGATGAAGATATCTATCAAATGTCACAAAGCTGATTGTTCTTTGGGGTCAGTTGCAGGGACTGGAGATAAAGCAGTTATTTTCACCTGTAAAGACAGAAGGAGTGGGATACATATGCAGAGGAGAGATTTTATTTTAATTTATGTTAAGATTAGTGCTTCTTGAGGAATGTGGACTTGGGCTTACAGTTGGGGGACTTGCAGAAGCTTGGTTGGGACAGCTTATGGGATGTCCCACAAGCCATTTCCACATATTTACTCAGTCATTGAACATCATTTCCTAGCATGTCTATGGTCATCAAACACCATTTCCACATATTTCCAGTCATTGAACATCATTTCCTAGCATCTCTACAGTCATCGAACACCATTTCCACATATTTCCAGTCATCGAACACCATTTCCACATATTTCCAGTCATCGAACACCATTTCCACATATTTCCACAGTCATTGAACATCATTTCCTAGCATGTCTACGGTCATCGAACCAGGCTCCTGCCAAGCCGCAGTGAGAGGGTGAGGGCTTCATCCAAATTCACGGTCAACTCTGAGTTTCATTGTCAGACAGCATGTAGTTCACATCTCCGACTGTAATTTATTTCAAATTCCATACTCTTAATCCCCTCGACCCTCTCACCGGCGGCTTGCATATAACACGAGTAAACAAAGCACGCCACACTTTCTGATAACCCCTAAGATAGCATTTGCAATATATATATTTCCATTTCCACCGTAACAAATGTCAGTGCATGACCCAGCCTCTTCTGCAGTGCACGATACCCTCCATAAACAGACCAAAAAAATATTTGGCCAGGATCCTTGCCTCTGGCAGCTGCAGGTGGCTGAAGCTATCCTGACGAGAGACAAAAATGTCATCCTAATTGCAGCAACGGGCTCAGGCAAGACACTCACCTTTTGGATGCCCCTGTTGGCCGTCAAGGATGGTGTCCAAATAATCTGCATGCCCCTCAACCTGCTGGGCACTGTCAATGCCACCAGCCTTGCCAAGAAGGGCATTCCTGCGATCTGTATCACTGCAGAAAATGTGTCGGATACAAATTTTTGAGTGTGTCATCATTTAGTGTCTGCAGTATAATAATGTTATTAATGACGTACCAGGATATTGCTGAACTCAAATATCGCGCGATCATGACCAATGCCGAGACCCTCATGAAGCCTGGGGGGGGTTTGAAAGCCTCTGGAAAAATCACACCTCTACACACAAATTACTGTCACTTACCGTCGACGAGGCACATTGCGTGAGCCGATGGGGGGGCTTCCGGCCCAAGTAACATGAATTGAAGAATCTTCGCTACTGGCTGCTGGGGAATGTTCCCTTCGTTATGGTCTCCGCAACGCTCCCAAAATTGGTGCTCAACGATGCCATGAATCTCATGCAAATTCGTAAGGACAAAACTTTCATTAAGCAGCGTTCCAATGATCGCCCAAATGTCAGACTCCCTGCTAATAGTTTCTTAGACCTTGCATTCTTGATTCCTGATAACCCTCCGGAGGACTGGCAGCCCTCCAAATTCTTGATTTCTTTCGACAACATTGGGGAGTCTGTATGCGCCAGAAGATTCCTACAGAGCCGCTTGCCGATTGAGAAATGCCGAATGATACGCTGGTTTAATTCGGAGATGTCGCCCGACTATCGTCAGGAAGGCTGCAAAGATCTCCAGAATGGTCATGCGTGGGGATTTGTGGCCACAGACTCCTTTGGAATGGTAAATAGTTGCTTGTTAGGGCTTTTGCTTGACCTGACGTCGCACAGGGACTAGACCTACCGGACATTAACCTGGTAATCCAATGGAAGGCCACCTGCGACCTCTGTACTCTATGGCAAAGGTTTGGGCGTGCAGCTCGAGATGCACAATGGATGGGCACTGCTGTCCTGATTGCCGAGCCCAAACACTTCGACGCAAACATCACCAAGGCCGCGTTACGGAAGGAGTCGAGGAAAAGAAAGGCTGGCGTGCAGTTAGAGGGCGATAAGCCGAGTAAAGTGCCCTGTCGAACGAAGTCTGCACCAATGATACCCATTTCTGCTCCTGTGCCTGCACCATCAATATCTTTGTCCCAATGGGCAGTCGAAGAGGAAGACGAGACCGAAATGTACAAAGATGTTGAGCTGGCAGAAATCTACAACAGCGTGCAAGAAGAGTCAGCAGTAGGGAAATGTAAGGAATCGATAGAACCTGCCTTGAAAGACTTCATCAACGCCAGAAGTCGCCACTACTTGCTGTGCATCCGGAAGCTGGTCTTGATCTACTTCAGAGGTACAACATTGAGTACGTGTTACAGCCGTGTGTCATGGTGAATCGTCGCTAAGTCACTCTACCCAGCTTCTGACCATCAGAAGTGCCATCCAGATCTTCCATCCGGCTGCATTCGTTGCATTGTCCCCAAGCCTGATGTTTGCTGCGAAGGCTGCCACCCAGCCGCGTTCATCAATTTTGCCCCTCCCGACCCTCATATTCGCCCAAAAGTGATGTCCCATTCTCGACTGAAGCCCTATGAACCAACTCCACTCAACAATGCTCTTGCTCACGACTTGCACAACTTCCGCACTAGTGCTACGTTGCAAAAATTCAGGTCGTCCTCATTGGATTTGATGGGTCCCGGCTTGATCTTATCAGACGACATCTTGCAATGCATCGTGGACTGCGCGCACTACGACAAGATTCACGACATAGACAACCTCATTCGCGAGACCAGTTGGCTCTGGGCCACCAAGTATATTAAGGACATTCTACAACTCATCACCAAGCACCTCCCTCCCGTTCGCTCTGCTCCCTTCACCACCTCTACCCCACTGCAGAGTCATCCAGACGCGTCTGGAACAAGCGCACCTTCAAAGCAGTGCAATTGCTGCCGAGCCTGCAAGGCAGAAGGACACATTGGTGCGCAAAACAACTTGTCTGTATTGAATAAAAAAATCTGACTCTCTGTTTTCTCTCTAGCTAGAAACCAAGAGAAGTGTCCAATGCACCCAACCCGACAAACTGCAGGATGTTCTAAAGAGAAGGAAAATGTTGATCCTGTGTTGGGAGGAGAAGCACGCCAATCCAATTCCATATCCCTTGTTCCCGAACTCGTTCCACCTGCTCTCTTTTATGCCCATTAGTTTCAGAATTCCCCCAACATGTCGATATCTTCCACCACTTCTTCCTCATTCACATCACCTGCGAGCTGCTTTTCTATAGTCAGCAGTTCCACCAACCCTTTCATTATTGCATCCGGAATCCTATATGCTGTTTTTCAACCTGGCATGTGTCTATTCGGCTGATGAGTGCGCATATACCACGCCAAGACCTCAAAGGTTGTAGAGGTCTGACGACACTCTGAGTACGTATCATCAATATATCACAGATACTCACGAACCTGACTTGTCCCACTTCCTCGTACTCGAAACCGACATAACCCGACATCACCCGCTGTACCTGACGTATACCGTCTACCGACGGCTGATCTTATACTGACACCGATGACCTATATCGCCCAAAACGATCACACGTGACACCTCGGACTCCCTATACCGACATCGGACTTATACCCCCTGTCCTCATTGGACATAGGTCCTTTATTTTCCATCTTTTTCATTATATCTTTTTCTCTCCATTCCCGTTCCTTTGTTGCCTCGCAACTCCCATCTTCTCCTTCCCATTTCGTATCTCCCTTGTAGTTACTATCGGCCAAAGTAACCTATACCAAAGTAGCTCACTCTTCATAGACCTATAAAAATGGTGACCGACAACCATAACAATAACAATCCAGTTCCCCCCTCTTTATCTTACTCAGAATCCTTCAGAACCTCTTAGAACCTCTCCTCGTCGTAACCCATAGACCTTCCGTCTTTATCTTACTCGTTTATTCTGTTTTATCGTTACCCGCTCGTCGTACCCAACCCAACCCACCGTACCCGATGTCGTCGGTATCGTTGGCTTCCCTATTTCTCACCCGTTATCATCATATTAGGCGGCAGCTTTATTTATATTCTCTTACTACCTATTTTACTACGACTCACAACACTGATTACCCTGTCACTTTCATGCTGACACCCCCTTGGTTAGGATCATTCATTCTGAAGCCACCCCGAACACGCCTTTACAACGTCCTGCCCATATTGGGTGGGGTATGTCGAGTGGTTAGTCCTCTGAGTAGCAAGTTCTTTTCAATATTAGCATGACAGCTATGGTAGACATTAATGAGACAAGACTCATCTAGTACTCGTTTCTTCATGTAGTTTGCATAACTGCCCCTGAAGAGAACCTTAGTCTTAAGGTTGTTGTGTTCCTGCACCCAGTCTGCTGCGCGGAAGGCACCTGGTTTACCTGTAGGATTGACCAGTATATTGTAACAAATTGCATGGCCGTGGAAATGAAATCTGCGTGGTTCATGAGAAGACAATGTATGCTGGTTCACCTGAGATGCTTTGGGTAATTCCAGTAGAGATTGGTGAGGAACTGGGTCATAAATGTAGCATATTTGTGCTTGCCAGTGGCCTTGAAAATTGCAATCCATGCCAGGAAAAGGGTCTCCAGTCGTCTGATGTTGCCATAATTCATGGCGTGCGATGTCTCCTCATACAGAAGCAGGTATTTGTGTGTCAGAAGAATATTTGTATGCTGTTCATCCCAATGATCGTTTGGTTGTCTGCGTAGGGCATAAATGTCGACCTTGGGGTATGATCCGGCAACGTATTGCAGTGCGAGGTGATCTGCCAGTGATCTAAGGTACTGTTCAGTTGGCTTGGACTCAGCAAAGATTTCAAGTGATTCCCAAGCCTTGTTTCTGTGCCCCAGTTCTGTTAGTACAGCATCCAGACAAAGAGCAATTCCTTCATGACCGATAACTTCGTGCATCCTCCTGAAACCTGGCTTAGACCCAATCTTGCCAGTCTCCCGAGGCCGGTGCTGTGCAACAAATCGCATGAGGCTGTTCTCGTCGTATTTGGAATCCTTGTGTTCAATAAGGATTCGCCAAAGGGCATCTGCACATGCCATCTTGAAATGAAAGAGCCCAAAAATGAATATCACTTGTTGGAAGCGGTTGACGGGGGTGTTTTCCAGTGATCGACGATCCAAGAGGGCATCAAGGCGTTCCCAGGTGCTGAGGTCACCATGGAAAATGACCACATGTTCATGAATGTCAACAGTGTCCGATTCCCACAGAGACATGTCCTCCTTTTCAGGATTCCTGATACCACCTTGCTTCATCAAGTTTTCAAGGACTTGGATGTTCCCGGATACCTTGGACTGGCTAATGTCTATAGCCCTAGCAGGTGCACTGACCATCTTGACCATGGGAATGCTCTCTACACTGTCGGGTAATTGGATTTGGGGCAGGAACTCACGGAAGTGGGGGGGGCCATAGGTACAAAGGTCATGGAGAAACTTCCATGAATTGAAGCGCTGATGCCGGGATAGACCAGAAGGATGTGGGGACTCAGGATGCAGATTGACGAAGTCATGAATCATGCGGGTGGGTAGCAGTAGCCCTGGATTGACGGATAGGTTCAATGGTGAGCGGTTCCACAGCTCCTTGGAGCACTTCAGGTCCTCAGGTTTGACTCCATGGTCCAGCTGGATTAGCATAGCCGATGTAAGATGTGCAAGTGTAACACCCGATTTCTCAACCGTTGGGGAACTGGATTTGAAGTCTATGTCGAAGTTGTTGTATGCATAGGCCACAATGCATGTCTTGCCTATGCTACGAATCCTGTCGTGCGTGTCTCTTGATAGGGATTGAACACCCTTGTTGATTGATCCCACAGATATTGAGACTCCCATCCGTGCCAGAGATTGAATGACCTTCTGCGGGGTGTTGCAAGAGTGAAGAAACAGGCCGAATACGCTTTGCAATAGGTTGCACTTTTGATTCGTGCTATGCAGCATCATGCTCACAATTGTTGTGGTTTTCTGTGCACAGATATAACATTTAATAGTGGCTTGGATTAGATGCTGTACGCACTACTCTTGTGATGGCTTCACGACACTCAGACCGCTTCCAGTGCCTCCAAGGGCGGGGAGGTGGATTGTCAGATGGGTCTGGACCATCTGGTATGGCTTCGTGTCCAAATTGCTCCCAAAACTGCATCTCATACTCATCATTATCTTCCTCATCTGAGTCTTCCCAGTCCATTGGGTGATTGGCACCTGGATCTTGTAACTGTGAAGCTATGGGAGTTTTCGACGACAGGAGCCTATACACCATGTTCCAGAGCATAGGTGCCCTCATCATGATGTGCCGTGCCATGTCCTCTATCCGAAAGTCTTCAATCTGGTGAGCCATGGCATTGGTAGCATTAAAATGCCAGCCATGATGTGTACATGCCAATTCTCGCAGTGATCTTGTGTGAGACTTGATGATGATGTCATGTGCCCATTTCAGAGTGACTTCTTGGGCTGCTGGTTTGCGGTAGAGTGCATCCAAGATATCTACAGTCTTATTGACAATGTCAGGTACGAGGCTGTGATTTTCAATACTAGAATCTAGGAGCAAGCAAATAAAAACCTCAGAAACTGTTGTATTAGAGTCTGTTATGAACTCAAGAATAGCATGATATGTTTGTCGATCAAGCATAATGTTGCGCACACTCGGAATGAAAAGCTGAGGAGTTAAGTCTATTTCGGCAGGTTAGGTACAGCATCTCTAAATTGAGTACCAGATAAGCCTGTGGCTGTTGTTTACTCATGTTATGTGCAAGCCGCCGGTGAGAGTATGGACTTCAAAACTATTTTGATTCAGAGATTTAAACTACGCCCATCTGACAATGAAACTCGGAATTGGCAGTGAATTCATGAAGCCCTCACCCTCTCAACGTGGCTTGGTAGGAGCCTGTCATCGAACACCATTTCCACATATTTCCAGTCATCGAACACCATTTCCACACATTTCCACAGTCATCGAACATCATTTCCTAGCATGTCTACAGTCATCGAACACCATTTCCACATATGTCCACATTCATCGAACACTATTTCCACATATTTCCACAATCATCAAACATCATTTCCTAGCATGTCTATGGTCATCGAACACCATTTCCACATATTTCCACAGTCATCGAACATCATTTCCTAGCATGACTACGGTCATCGAACACCATTTCCACATATTTGAGCACTTTACACTGAGCCACTGATTCCTAGTGGAATCCAATCAGAATGCTCCGATTCCTAGGATTCCAAGTGGATTCCAAGTGAATTTCAAGTCTAGCCAAATTGTTAGAATTATCACTATAAACTTATTCCTAGCGCCTTCCTAGTCCCAGCTGATTCAAAGTGGAATCCGAGCAGAATACTAGGAATCCGAGGAATCCTACAGAATTCTGAGTAAAGTCCTAGCATTTATTCTGCATTGGACTCAACTTGGAATCCATTCGGACTCCATTAGGAATTGTAGATTAAGTTAATACTATTATCTAATTTATTATGCATCTACTTAACGGGTTGGGGCGCTGTCCCGAAATAGATAGCTGAGTTTTGGCAGTTTATATAGGTTTGTTTGGTGCACGGACCATTTCAGTGTGTCACATGATCATCAACAAACCAACAAACCAAACAACATGAACAACGCAACAACACCCCCATCCACCCACGCGCACACACCAAACGCCAAACGACGGACCCCACCAACGCCCAAACAACTGCGCCTGCGCCCACGACCCGTGACGCCCATTAACCACACCACGCCCACCTCCATGCAACGCCAACACACGCGACGCCAGCCAACCACAGGAGCCAGGGATGGCAATGGGGGGTGCAGTGGCAGGTGGTGCACCCACCCCCGCTGCCCAGGTAGGTTTTTTTTATTACCTTTCTTACATACTTTACTGACTATATCATGGACATAACGGCACCCACACATGCCAGACCACTGCAGGACGCACCATGACGCCCAGTCGATATCCAATGGTGGCAATCCGACGCCAGTGGCAGCAGCGGCAGCGGCAGCAATGGCAACAGCAGTGGGCCAGCAGCAGCAGCAGCAACAGCAATGGCAACGGCAGCCCAGCAACAGCGGCAACGGCAGCAGCAGCAGTAACAGCCACGGGGGCAGCAGCAGCAACGGCAACGGGGGCCAGCAGCAACGGCAGCCTGTAAGTCCCTCCCCCTCTTGTCTCCCTCCCTCCCTCGCCTCCTTCTCCCTCCCCCTCTCTCCTGCCCTTTCCCTCTCCCTTCCCCCTCCCTTCCCCCTCCCTTTCCCTCTCCCTTCCCCCTCCCTTTCCCTCTCCCTTCCACCTCCCTTTCCCTCTCCCTTTCCCTCTCCCTTCCCCCTTTCCCTCTCCCCCTTCTCCTCTCTTTCCCCCTCCCTTCCCTTTCCCCCCTTTTCCTTCCCTTTCCCTTCCCTTTCCCCCCCTTCCTCTTCCCCTTCCCCTGTCCCCTTCCCCCTCCCCTTTCTCTCTCCCTTTCCCCCCTCCCTCTCTTCCCCCCTCTCCCCTCACTTTTCCCCTCCCTCTCACTTCTCACCTCCCCTTTCCTCACTTTCCCCACTTTCACACTTCCCTCTTCTTCCTCACTCAAATGCTTAATATTAATTGTGTAAATAATTTGTGAAATATCAAAAGTTCTTTTGTATATGGAGTTGTCAATATTGAGAGTACAGAAAATTAACTGAGACTATCTTGGAAACTTAGAAATATAGGCTGTCTAGATGACTATAATATGGCAGCTGTAATAAAATCTGGCTTTGGAGTGAAATGATAGCAACCCATAGCACAACTTGGGAGAGAGCAAATATTTCTAATCCAGTATCAATTCCTTGGCATGAATGATGGGACATGTGATAGTGATGTTATATTAGACAACTTTCAAAATATCTCTACCCCAGTGATACTATGAATTTATGAGCCATTCAGATCGAGACAAAAGGTTCTTAGATATCAGGTACTAGTTTATAAGAATAAATATATTGTGGGAATAAACTAGAGGAAGTGCCAACTTATTTGGCAAAAACCTTGCTTGATGCAATTAGACAATATGTAACAAGTGACATATATACAAAATGTGACAGTAAGATCTCACACTCCATGACTCTACCTATATGTCCAAGAAGCAACTGAGAGGTCAACCCCTCAGGTGTGGGTGGACAAATTGGGCAAACCTGGTGTGATGTGACAAGGCTAAGTGAAGTAGCTTTATTTCACAAGGTGGTTTAAGGGATTAAAAGCTTAGCTTTTGAAGGTGTTACTGGGAGTGTTATGGATCGCTAGATCAGCGGGCTCCAGCAACAACCAACTAAACTGAGTCGAGATCAGACCAGAGGAAACACAAGGAATAAAGTGTATTCATGATCAACTACTACTATACAACCAGTAGCAGCCCAGGGGAGGGGGGAAGGCTAGGTAAGCGAACCAGGGGGTGGAAACCAGACTAAACGTGAGGAAAGGGAAGGGAAAAAGAGGAACAGTTCGAAGATGAAGGTTTAAATACAAAAGAAATTTAGGGTAGGGGAAATGCCATGAAAGACAGACTACCGGGTCTGTATGTACAAACTGAGAGAGATGCAAGAACAATAAGGCTGTCCTGCAGATACAGCATGTCCATCAGTGTTTCAGGTTGTGATTGCAAGGAAATGGTTCGGAGCAATCAAGGGTCCAGACCCTGCGCCTCATGGTTGCCTCATGGTAAGGAGGTGAAACAATCCATGAGTGGATGCGTCAGCAGGCACATGGTGAACATGAGGCGGCCATGTGGATGTCATGTGGCTGAGTTCCTAGTTTTGGAATGATGAGATTGGTTCGTCTTCCTAATGGTTTGCATTGGCAGTGGATGCCTGGCCAATAGCAGCATACGACTATGAGTATGTGTATGCGGGATCGGGATGGAAAGGTGAACATGATGCTTCATCATTGGAGGCAGGAGAGAAGGCGAATCACTGGATGGGGAAGAACCATGATGAGGTCAATGCAATGAACACTGGTAATCATACACCAGCAACTGTAGTTCCTGCAGTACGATAAGCAAGGGTGCTTCATATAACCCTTCTTGGCTGCAGGGTACTGGATGACTGGGATGTCGACTAGGTATGGATATTCCTGACCAGTGGACTGGTACACAAAGGTGATGAAACACATCGGAATGCAAGTCTTTGTGGAGCATCAAGGGGACTTGTCATACATGCGAGTTCGGGTTGTTAGCTGAGCACCGGTGGTCAGCTGATGAGAAGAAAGGCGAATGAATGTGGAGGTGACATGTGAAGAAGAGCAAGATGTTCAGCCAAGATAGGTCAAAGGAGTCATCGGTTGTCGGCAACTATGACGGATCCGATATCTGAGTCATTGTGGGGAGGTTGCATTATCCGAATATAGGTTGCATAGATGTAGACGCCCACAAGGGTGGAGATGCCAATAGAACATATCACAATCGTGGCGATGAGCTGGGCGTCAAAGGTAACCATGAGGATCGGGATGACGTGTCGGTCTTCTTCAAAATAGGAAAGTCGATCGGTCATCAGGCACAAGGAACCATGTCGGTGAATTGTGAAAGAACAATGACAATGTCATGAGCATATGGGTGTGGACATATGATCAGTCGGCGGAGAACCAGAGTATTCCGATTGCTGGGTATGATCGGTGGTTGGGTCATGGAGTATTCTTGTCTCTGGGTATGGAATGGAATGGTCAAGTTCGGATTGTATTGTCTTCAGGTTCCTTCAGCTTCTGGTTGTGCATGAATGGTTATGCACCGTCAAGTCATCCAATGAGGACATGGGGTCAACCCGAGAGTTTGGTAACAAGGTATCGTCCAATCAGAGCGTGGGACTTGGCACATCTTCATGGGAATGTATGGGTGTCACGTGCGTCAAAGCAAAAGACAGGGGCAAAAAGGTGAAAATCGTAACAATACCCCCCTTTCAAGATTCGCGTCCGCGCGAATAAGCAAAAGAACAAGGAAGAGAATATAGGGACAATGAAACATCATCAAGAGGGTTCCATGTCATAACAGCGCACGGTTAACGTCATACCGGACGTCGTAGACCATTGTCATGTGCAATATACATGACAACAATCAAATCCATGACCATCGGAAGTCAAGATCCAACAAACAGGACAGGGCAACTGATTCGAACAGTTAATCGTCATAGATTAAAGTCATTCCAGACTACAGCGGGGGTTGAGGATCGATTTCAAGTTATACTTTCGATATTCGGGGGTTCCATTGGTTACGTTCGAGTTATACTGATAACCACAGGTTGATAAGGGTGGTGGGGGTGGGGAGAATCACTGAAAACCTTCCATGAAGGGTTTCAACCGGGTTCAGGTCATTCATGATGCAGAGATCTCCACATTAAACAGCATCAGCAAACATATGCATCAGCTTCAGAAGTTTTACATCGTTACGGATGGTTCTTCTAGTTTATTGTCTATTCAGACATCAGGGTCCAAAAGGGTTGGTTTGGAGGATCAGAAGTTTTACATCATTACGGATGTACGGGTTTCCAGAGGTGATGGGGTTTCAGATTCAAGAGGATTGTAGATTACAGTCATTTCAGACTTTTGGTTTGGCTAGTTTTATATCATTCCGGATATTTGAGCATGGGTCAGTGTTTGTCGACTTAGCGTGGATTCCTTGCATTTAAATAATGCCTGAGGTTTCTTCATATTCCATGAATGCGACAGGTTCTAGCTTATAGCGTCATTTCGGACAATCAAGGTCAAGAGGGAGTTTGAGGGTTATGGATTCTTCGGCTGCGTTCAAGTGATACTAACAGCATCAGGTGTCAGAGAGGGATATCTGGGTTCGGTTGATGTCATAACAGACATCAGGTACTTCGTAGTTTTATAACATTCCGGTTATTGGGTCGGGGTTGAGGATTCAGGAAGATCGACATCCAGGTTCGGGTTCCATGTGCTGGCATTGTCTAGAGTACAACTCAGAACAATCACAGCAACTGTGGACAAGTCATTGAGGATGGGGTCAGCGATTGGGGTGGGTGTTCATGTCCATCTTCAGTTTGATGTCATGCAAGACATCAGGGGTTTCGAAGTTTTATAACATTTCGGTTATCTGGTCATGACAAAGGACTTGGAATGATCACAGTCCTGAGTCAGGGGTGTTTCTAGTTTCATGTCATTCCGGACATTCGAAGTTTTAAGCTCTTCAGCTTGTCTAGTTTTATATCGTTCCGGATATCGGTCTTGTTGACTGATCATGGATTTCCTACACTCAAGTGGTGTGCGAGATTTCTTCATATGCCATGAATGCAACGGGGTCATGTTTCGGCAGGAGGGATGTCTGGGGTTCCGGGATGGATGACTAGTTTTGTGTCATTATGGACATCCAGAGTAGTCATGATAGTTTATTGTCATTACAGACATTCAGGGGAATCGTCATCATAGTTTATCGTCATTGCGGACACTTGGGGTGTGGATCAGTGTTTTGAGGTTATAGGATTTCGGTTCCATCAACTGCGTTCAAGTTATACTAACAGTTTCCGGATAGAGATGTGGTGGATATCCAGATATTGCCAGTTTCAAGTTATACTCTTGACAAAGAGTCTGGGAGAGGAGAGGGTTTCGGTATTCATCAGCTGGTTTCAAGTTATACTAATAGCATCTGAAGGGTAAAAAATATCGAGGGGTGGGATGTTGGAGAACTGCCAATTTCAAGTTATACTCTTGGCAATGAGGATTTCGAAGGGGAAAGGGAGGGGGTTCATTCGATCCATCGTTCGTTCTGATGCAAACTGCTATACAAGTCAGTAGCATATGAGGTTCATCATAGCAATGAGAACAAAGTGGTTGGTTTGTACAGTGTCCTTCTGTTTTGGTTCAGATGTCAAAAGACATCAGGTTCTTTTAACGGCTTATAGCGATCGTGCATGCGTTCTCTGGGTCTTGCTTTATCGTACGGTTAGATCCGTATTAGGGGATCAGGATTTCGAGTTCATTGGAGCAGGTATCCTGCTTCGGGTTCATACTAGTTTAACAAGTCATTTCGGACCATCGATTTTTGTCATTACAGTTTAATGTCGTGCAGGACATTTTAACCGGATTGGAAGGAGGAGGGCCAGCTGTTCTTCCCATTCTTTACCCCATCAGCTACACATCTCAGGCCCCTCCGAATCATCACAAGTTCCATGGTACCATCATCAGGACTTCCTCCTGGAAGTCTGTGAGGAGGATAAGGCAGGACCTGTTCTGTGTGGTGAATGAATGGGATAAAGAATTTACAAGAACACTTGAGATCCTATCCTGATGTCTCTTCATTTATGACCATACAACACAAGATCACAACCTTTCTTGTACAACTTCATCTTCCAAGACCAATAATTGATGTCCTTCCTTCTTGTCTTTTCTATCCGACCATATGTTGCATTGAGCAATGCAGAACGACGATGATTCGACATTTTCTCCCCATGGGGATAATGGGTACGATCATCTTTCTTGGTAGAGTTATCTGAATGGTCTACTTGGTTGGGTTTCTTTCTGTATTGGACAGGGACAAGTGGTGATTGGCCAGGTGGATGGCTTTTGCGATCTTGAGGTGGTGAAAGTAACCAGTTTCGGAATTTATTGTCCATTTCGATTTCCCATATACTGGGCAATTCTTGTGGTGGTTGGGGGTGGATCGGAAGATTGGCCATATATGTGTCAAAGTCGTTTTCTGGGATTGGATATTCGACACCTCGTATATTGAGAGAGTTATATTTCATTTCATCATTTATATCGAGTTCGGATTTGTTGTACATCACTGTTGAGGTTGGGGATAGGGAATTCAACCACAAAAAGAAGTCTTTATCCATCTTGTCATCGTATATGAGAGGACGAGCTGTTGGTTTTGGAACATTGGGGATGTCTGGTACACAGTTCATATATTTGTCAAGATCATCGGGGGTAGGGCATTTGACACCATAGATATCGAGTAGATCGTGTTTCTCGGTCATCGATAGTTGGGGTTCATTGTCTGTCATTGTCGGTATTGAGGATGCGGACGGTGCCGGGGATGATAGACAATACGTATGTCTCGATGGTTTCGTGGAAGTGGAGGAAGACGAGGAGCTGGGATACGTACAACAAGACGATGATATGGAAGCTCGATGTATAGGAGGTGATTGAGACGTTCAATGAGGATTAGGACACGTCGATTTCTTTGTTCTGTGGGTCGTAACCTGTTCTGTAATCGATGAAGTTCTCGTAGAACTGGAGTTATGAGCTCCTGAGTAATAAAGAGCTGAGGGATGCGTCGGTCACTCCAGCTGATGTATTCAACCCAGTTGTCAGGCCTGTTGAGGACAACCCAAGCGTATGGGTCGTGCCACCAATGCCGGTCAGGCCAAGGATATGGGTGGTCTGGTGCACAGAAGTTAGCCAGTGCGGAGAACTTGGTGGTATCGACGAGTGGTGTTATAGACAAAAACAAGTTTTCTTTGGGCTTCATTCATTCACGTGAGCAGAGGTTCCATATTCAGATTAGATCCCTTGGTCTCGACCTCAATAGATTCCTATTTAGTTCCAAATTTGGTTGACATCCTCGTGTACATGATTGGGACATGGATTTCTTAGAAAAAAGGGTGGCACGCGGGATGTCACATGAGATGCCGATGATTTGTCATCTATATTTGATGGATTCCCAAGGAACAATTCCATATATGCATGATCGAGTCCTTGTTCGGTTCCGGCCTCCATTCAATTCCGGCATTCTTTTAATTCCGGGTTCTACTTTCATCCCCACACGTGGTCAGAATTCCAAACTGTGGGAAAAGGAAGGCGATGTGTAGAATGTCTTAGGAGATAAGGGAAGATCGTCCATTTATGGTCATATACATGTCTGAGTGACTCCAAACAATGTAATCCGTCAATTCCTGTATGGCAACAGGATTCTAATGAGCCCAACAGCCACAACAAGGAGGGTCCCCGTTCTTCTGTCTCTCAGACCAGAGTACTAGGATCAACCACTTCCCCTTAATTGACTAATAGGTCATTCCTTTTCTGCAAATCGAATATTTCGGGGTTCGGGCATGTGTACTGGCTTTCTCGGGGCTTTCCACACTTGAGATGTTTGAGAGGGGTGAGGGAGGGCGGTTCGATGAGTCCATTCGATTCGATTTGACAGAAGGGAGAGGTCAGAATATGTCTGGAACATCCAAAACATATTTAATTCAGGGGAACTACTATTGTAGCATCATTGGTTTGTCAAGCAGTGTCCTTCTGCTTCAGGTATTGCATTGGATAAACCAAACAACATCGATTGCTTGTAGCAGTGGTCCCATGAGGTTGGGTGTCAAGTGAGACTTGTCATTGTACAACAAGTACAAGTCTCAGTCATTCGTAATTCGGATCATTGGCAGGACGGCCAGTTCGTGTGGTGACGTTAGTCAAGGATTGACATTGGTCCATTCGGATTCGGGTTTGGTCTGTGCAGGCTTTGTCTTGGATAAACCAATGACAAACGCAGTAACTGCAGTCAGAGCCGAGGGCTTGCGCATGTATTGTCCAAGACTCAGTCTCAGAGAATCACAGGTAATGCGGTCAAGCTTCTTCATCAAGAGTTGGTCATTGGGGGAGTTGGGAAACGTTTAGTCTTTTGTTATGGATCGCTAGATCAGCGGGCTCCAGCAACAACCAACTAAACTGAGTCGAGATCAGACCAGAGGAAACACAAGGAATAAAGTGTATTCATGGTCAACTACTACTATACAACCAGTAGCAGCCCAGGGGAGGGGGGAAGGCTAGGTAAGCGAACCAGGGGGTGGAAACCAGACTAAACGTGAGGAAAGGGAAGGGAAAAAGAGGAACAGTTCGAAGATGAAGGTTTAAATACAAAAGAAATTTAGGGTAGGGGAAATGCCATGAAAGACAGACTACCGGGTCTGTATGTACAAACTGAGAGAGATGCAAGAACAATAAGGCTGTCCTGCAGATACAGCATGTCCATCAGTGTTTCAGGTTGTGATTGCAAGGAAATGGTTCGGAGCAATCAAGGGTCCAGACCCTGCGCCTCATGGTTGCCTCATGGTAAGGAGGTGAAACAATCCATGAGTGGATGCGTCAGCAGGCACATGGTGAACATGAGGCGGCCATGTGGATGTCATGTGGCTGAGTTCCTAGTTTTGGAATGATGAGATTGGTTCGTCTTCCTAATGGTTTGCATTGGCAGTGGATGCCTGGCCAATAGCAGCATACGACTATGAGTATGTGTATGCGGGATCGGGATGGAAAGGTGAACATGATGCTTCATCATTGGAGGCAGGAGAGAAGGCGAATCACTGGATGGGGAAGAACCATGATGAGGTCAATGCAATGAACACTGGTAATCATACACCAGCAACTGTAGTTCCTGCAGTACGATAAGCAAGGGTGCTTCATATAACCCTTCTTGGCTGCAGGGTACTGGATGACTGGGATGTCGACTAGGTATGGATATTCCTGACCAGTGGACTGGTACACAAAGGTGATGAAACACATCGGAATGCAAGTCTTTGTGGAGCATCAAGGGGACTTGTCATACATGCGAGTTCGGGTTGTTAGCTGAGCACCGGTGGTCAGCTGATGAGAAGAAAGGCGAATGAATGTGGAGGTGACATGTGAAGAAGAGCAAGATGTTCAGCCAAGATAGGTCAAAGGAGTCATCGGTTGTCGGCAACTATGACGGATCCGATATCTGAGTCATTGTGGGGAGGTTGCATTATCCGAATATAGGTTGCATAGATGTAGACGCCCACAAGGGTGGAGATGCCAATAGAACATATCACAATCGTGGCGATGAGCTGGGCGTCAAAGGTAACCATGAGGATCGGGATGACGTGTCGGTCTTCTTCAAAATAGGAAAGTCGATCGGTCATCAGGCACAAGGAACCATGTCGGTGAATTGTGAAAGAACAATGACAATGTCATGAGCATATGGGTGTGGACATATGATCAGTCGGCGGAGAACCAGAGTATTCCGATTGCTGGGTATGATCGGTGGTTGGGTCATGGAGTATTCTTGTCTCTGGGTATGGAATGGAATGGTCAAGTTCGGATTGTATTGTCTTCAGGTTCCTTCAGCTTCTGGTTGTGCATGAATGGTTATGCACCGTCAAGTCATCCAATGAGGACATGGGGTCAACCCGAGAGTTTGGTAACAAGGTATCGTCCAATCAGAGCGTGGGACTTGGCACATCTTCGTGGGAATGTATGGGTGTCACGTGCTGTCAAAGCAAAAGACAGGGGCAAAAAGGTGAAAATCGTAACAATACCCCCCCTTTCAAGATTCGCGTCCGCGCGAATAAGCAAAAGAACAAGGAGGAGAACATAGGGACAATGAAACATCATCAAGAGGGTTCCATGTCATAACAGCGCACGGTTAACGTCATACCGGACGTCGTAGACCATTGTCATGTGCAATATACATGACAACAATCAAATCCATGATTATTGGGGGTCAAGATCCAACAAAGAGGATGGGGCAACTGATTCAAACAGTTAATCGTCATAGATTAAAGTCATTCCAGACTACAGCGGGGGTTGAGGATCGATTTCAAGTTATACTTTCGATATTCGGGGGTTCCATCGGTTACGTTCAAGTTATACTGATAACCACAGGTCGGCAAGGGTGGTGGGGGTGGGGAGAATCACTGAAAACCTTCCATGAAGGGTTTCAACCGGGTTCAGGTCATTCATGATGCAGAGATCTCCACATTAAACAGCATCAGCAAACATATGCATCAGCTTCAGAAGTTTTACATCATTACGGATGGTTCTTCTAGTTTATTGTCTATTCAGACATCGGGGTCCAAAGGGGTTGGTTTGGAGGATCAGAAGTTTTACATCATTACGGATGTATGGTCTCTAGGGGTGATGGGATTTCGGATTCAAGAAGTTCGTAGATTACAGTCATTTCAGACTTTTGGTTTGGCTAGTTTTATATCATTCCGGATATCTGAGCATGGGCCAGTGTTTGTCGACTTAGCGTGGATTCCCTGCATTTAAATAATGCCCAAGGTTTCTTCATATTCCATGAATGCGACAGGTTCTAGTTTATAGCGTCATTTCGGACAATCAAGGTCAAGAGGGAGTTTGAGGGTTATGGATTATTCGGCTGCGTTCAAGTGATACTAACAGCATCAGGTGTCAGAGAGGGATATCTGGGTTCGGTTGATGTCATAACAGACATCAGGTACTTCGTAGTTTTATAACATTCCGGTTATTGGGTCGGGGTTGAGGATTCAGGAAGATCGACATCCAGGTTCGGGTTCCATGTGCTGGCATTGTCTAGAGTACAACTCAGAACAATCACAGCAACTGTGGACAAGTCATTGAGGATGGGGTCAGCGATTGGGGTGGGTGTTCATGTCCATCTTCAGTTTGATGTCATGCAAGACATCAGGGGTTTCGAAGTTTTATAACATTTCGGTTATCTGGTCATGACAAAGGACTTGGAATGATCACAGTCCTGAGTCAGGGGTGTTTCTAGTTTCATGTCATTCCGGACATTCGAAGTTTTAAGCTCTTCAGCTTGTCTAGTTTTATATCGTTCCGGATATCGGTCTTGTTGACTGATCATGGATTTCCTACACTCAAGTGGTGTGCGAGATTTCTTCATATGCCATGAATGCAACGGGGTCATATTTCGAGAGGAGGGAAGTTCAGGGTTCCGGGATGGGTGACTAGTTTTGTGTCATTACGGACATCCAGGGTAGTCATGATAGTTTATTGTCATTACAGACATTCAGGGGAATCGTCATCATAGTTTATCGTCATTGCAGACACTCGGGGTGCGGATCAGTGTTTTGAGGTTATAGGATTTCGGTTCCATCAACTGGGTTCAAGTTATACTGGCAGTTTCTGGATGGAGGTATGGTAGATTTCAAGAAGCTGTCAATTTCAAGTTATACTCTTGACAGGAGTCTGGGAGAGGGGAGGGTTTTGGAATTCATCGGCTGGTTTCAAGTTATACTAACAGCATTTGAAGGGTAAAAAATATCAAGGGGTGGGATGTTGGAGAAATGCCAATTTCAAGTTATACTCTTGGCAATGAGAATTTCGAGGGGGGAAAGGGAGGGGGTTCGTTCGATCTGTCATTCATTCTGATGCAAACTGCTATACAAGTCAGTAGCACATGAGGTTCTTCATAGCAATGAGAACAAGGTGGTTGGTTTGCACAGTATCCTTCTGTTTTGGTTCAGATGTCAACAGACATCAGGTTCTTTTAACGGCTTATAGTGATCGTGCATGCGTTCTCTGGGTCTTGCTTTGTCATACGGTTGGCTCCGTATCCAGGAATCAGGACTTTCGAGTTTGTTGGAGCAGGTATCCTGCTTCGGGTTCATACTAGTTTAACAAGTCATTTCGGACCATTGATTTTTTGTAGTTACAGTTTAATGTCATGCAGGACATCCAATGGAGTTTGAGGAGGAAGGAGGAGGAAGGAAGAGGACCTGTTGTTCTTCCTATTCTTTACTCCATCAGCTACACATCTCAGGCCCCTCCGAATCATCACAAGTTCCATGGTACCATCATCAGGACTTCCTCCTGGAAGTCTGTGAGGAGGATAAGGCAGGACCTGTTCTGTGTGGTGAATGAATGGGATAAAGAATTTACAAGAACACTTGAGATCCTATCCTGATGTCTCTTCATTTATGACCATACAACACAAGATCACAACCTTTCTTGTACAACTTCATCTTCCAAGACCAATAATTGATGTCCTTCCTTCTTGTCTTTTCTATCCGACCATATGTTGCATTGAGCAATGCAGAACGACGATGATTCGACATTTTCTCCCCATGGGGATAATGGGTACGATCATCTTTCTTGGTAGAGTTATCTGAATGGTCTACTTGGTTGGGTTTCTTTCTGTATTGGACAGGGACAAGTGGTGATTGGCCAGGTGGATGGCTTTTGCGATCTTGAGGTGGTGAAAGTAACCAGTTTCGGAATTTATTGTCCATTTCGATTTCCCATATACTGGGCAATTCTTGCGGTGGTTGGGGGTGGATCGGAAGATTGGCCATATATGTGTCAAAGTCGTTTTCTGGGATTGGATATTCGACACCTCGTATATTGAGAGAGTTGTGTTTCTCGGTCATCGATAGTTGGGGTTCATTGTCTGTCATTGTCGGTATTGAGGATGTGGACGGTGCCGGGGATGATAGACAATACGTATGTCTCGATGGTTTCGTGGAAGTGGAGGAAGACGAGGAGCTGGGATACGTACAACAAGACGATGATATGGAAGCTCGATATATAGGAGGTGATTGAGATGTTCAATGAGGATCAGGACGCGTCGATTTCTTTGTTCCGTGGGTCGTAATCTGTTCTGCAATCGATGAAGTTCTCGTAGCACTGGAGTTATGAACTCTTGAGTGATAAAGAGCTGAGGGATACGTGGGTCGCTCCAGCTAATGTATTCAACCCAGTTGTCAGGCCTGTCAAGGACAACCCAAGCGTATGGGTCATGCCACCAACGTCGGTCAGGCCAAGGATATGGGTGGTCTGGGGCACAGAAGTTGGCCAGTGTGGAGAACTGAGTGGTACTGACAAGTGGCGTTATAGATAAAAAAGTCTTCTTCGCGCTTCGTTCGTCCACGTGAGCAGAGATTCCATATTCAGATTAGATCCCCTGGTCTCGACCTCAATATATTCCTATTTAGTTCCAAATTTGGTTGACATCCTCGTGTACACGATCGGGATGCGGATTTCTTAGAAAAAAGGGTGGCACGCGGGATGTCACATGAGATGCCGATGATTTGTCATCTATATTTGATGGATTCCCAAGGAACAATTCCATATATGCATGATCGAGTCCTTGTTCGGTTCCGGGTCGATCGGGTCCTTGTTCGGTTCCAGCCTCCATTCAATTCCGGCATTCTTTTAATTCCGGGTTCTACTTTCATCCCCACACGTGGTCAGAATTCCAAACTGTGGGAAAAGGAAGGCGATGTGTAGAATGTCTTAGGAGACAAGGGAAGATCGTCCATTTATGGTCATATACATGTCTGAGTGACTTCAAACAATGTAATTTGTCAATTCCTGTATGGCAACAGGATTCTAATGAGTCTAATAGCCACAATAAGGAGGGTCCCCGTTCTTCTGTCTCTCAGAGCAGAGTACTAGGATCAACCACTTCTCCTTAATTGACTAATAGGTCATTCCTTTTCTACAAATCGAATATTTCGGGGTTCGGGCGTGTGTACTGGCTTTCTCGGGGCTTTCCACACTTGAGATGTTTGAGAGGGGTGAGGGAGGACAGTTCAATGAGTCCATTCGATTCGATTTGACAGAAGGGAGAGGTCAGAATATGTCTGGAACATCCAAAACATATTTAATTCAGGGGGACTACTATTGTAGCATCGTTGGTTTGTCAAGCAGTGTCCTTCTGCTTCAGGTATTGCATTGTATAAACCAATTACAACATCGATTGCTTGTGGCAGTGGTCCCATGAGGTTGGGTGTCAGGTGAGACTTGTCTTCGTACAACAAGTACAAGTCTCAGTCATTCGTAATTCGGATCACTGGCAGGACGGCCAGTTCGTGTGGTGACATTAGTCAAGGATTAACATTGGTCCATTCGGATTCGGGTTCGGTCTGTGCAGGCTTTGTCTTGGATAAACCAATGACAAACGCAGTAACTGCAGTCAGAGTCGGGGGCTTGCGCATGTATTGTCCAAGACTCAGTCTCAGAGAATCACAGGTAATGCGGTCAAGCTTCTTCATCAAGAGTTGGTCATTGGGGGAGTTTGTTACGGGACGTCTTTGACGAACTCCAGCAACTCAGACAACACAGGATTTCGTATACTGAGGAGAGAACGAGAAATCAAGTAAAGCAAACGATAGATTCAAAGGGACGATGATACAAGGGTGAGAATAGACGACCGGGGGGAATGAACCAGACTAAACTAGGGAACTACTGACTACTTACGTCCTTTATAAGTCAGCGACTCGAGGGTAGGCTTTTTTGTGCGTCGTGGTAACCGCCAGTCATTGCGTCGCCACGGGTTGGCGTACCGATCGTCAGGCATCGGCGTTGTTTCGGTGTGTTCTTGACTCCGGGTTGGGGTCTCGATGTCCTCGGGGTCCTCCGCTGTCAATAGCTCAACCACTTCGGCTTCTTCTGCCCGTAACCTCGCGGCGTTGCGTGTAACCCGTGCATTTCGATGTACCAGTCGTGCCGTGGTTCGCTGATACCCGGTAATATGTCGAATGCGTGGCTCGAACCACGATGGCGGATTGACACTGGTTTGCGGGCGTAGAGGTTGTGGGAGAGGGTCATATGGCGAGAAGGCGGAAAAAAGCGAAGGCATAACAGAGTTGGGAAACGTTTAGTCTTTTGTTATGGATCGCTAGATCAGCGGGCTCCAGCAACAACCAACTAAAAGTCGAGATCAGACCAGAGGAAACTCAAGAAGGATGGTGTATTCATGGTCTACCACTACTATACAGCAAGTAGCAGTCTGGGTGAGGGAGAGAGTCTAGGAAAGCGAACCAGGGAGAGAAAACCAGACTAAACGTGAGGAAAGGGAAGGGAAAAAGAGGAACAGTTCGAAGATGAAGGTTTAAATACAAAGAAGTTAGGGAAATGCCATGAAAGACAGACTACCGGGTCTGTATGTACAAACCGAGAGAAATGTAAGAACAATAAGGCTGTCCTGCAGATACAGCATGTCCATCAGTGTTTCAAGTAGTGATTGCAAGGAAATGGTTCGGAGCAATCAAGGGTCCAGACCCTGCGCCTCATGGTTGCCTCATGGCAAGGAGGTGGAACAATCCATGAGTGGATGTGTCAGTGAGCACATGATGAACATGAGGTGGCCCTGTGGATGTCATGTGGCTGAGTTCCTAGTTTGGGAATGATGAGATTGGTTCGTCTTCCTGATGGTTTGCATTGGCAGTGGATGCCTGGCCAATAGCAGCATACGACTATGAATATGTGTATGCGGGATCGGGATGGAAAGGTGAACATGATGCTTCATCATTGGAGGCAGGGGAGAAGGTGAATCACTGAATGGGGAAGAACCATGATGGGGGTGATGCAATGAACACTGGTAATCATACACCAGTGACTGTGGTTCCTGCAGTACGATAAGCAAGGGTGCTTCATATAACCCTTCTTGGTTACAGGGTACTGGATGACTGGGATGTCGACTAGGTGTGGTTATTCTCGACCAGTGGACTGGTACACAAAGGTGATGAAACATGTCGGAATGCAAGTCTTTGTGGAGCATCAAGGGAACTTGTCATACATGCGAGTTCGGGTTGTTAGCTGAGCACCGGCGGTCAGCTGATGAGAAGAAAGCGAATGAATGTGGAGGTGACATGTGAAGAAGAACAAGATGGTCGGCCAAGGTAGGTCAAAGGAGTCATCGGTTGCCGGCAACTATGACGGATCCGATGTCTGAGTCATTGTGGGGAGGTTGTGTTATCCGAATATAGGTTGCATAGATATAGACGCCCACAAGGGTGGAGATGCCAATAGAACATATGACAATCGTGGCGATGAGCTGGGCGTCAAAGGTAACCATGAGGATCGGGATGACGTGTCGGTCTTCTTCAAAATAGGAAAGTCGATCGGTCATCAGGCACAAGGCTATTCATTCGTCTGTGACAGGCACAAGGAACCATGTCGGTGAATTGTGAAAGAACAATAACAATGTCATGAGCATATGGGTGTGGACATATGATCGGTCGGCGGAGAACCAGAGTATTCCGATTGCTGGGTATGATCGGTGGTTGGGTCATGGAGTATTCTTGTCTCCAGGTATGCACACCGGTCATGGGTTGTGACAAGAATGGAATGGTCAAGTTCGGATTGTATTGTCTTCAGGTTCCTTCAGCTTCTGGTTGTGCATGAATGGTTATGCACCGTCAAGTCATCCAATGAGGACATGGGGTCAACCCGAGAGTTCGGTAACAAGGTATCGTCCAATCAGAGCGTGGGACTTGGCACATCTTCATGGGAATGTATGGGTGTCACGTGCTGTCAAAGCAAAAGACAGGGGCAAAAAGGTGAAAATCGTAACAAAGACCATGTACTGAAGAATAATGGCGGCCTACAAGCTGGATGATAAGTGGCAGGATGAACACACGAAGGCTTTTCTAATGCTCAAGGCGGCTCTCACGTCCGAGCCCGTTCTCAGGGGCCCGAAATGGGATGGAACACCCTTTGTCATCACTACAGACAGGTCAAAGGACACATTCACCGGTGTGCTCGCGCAACGCAACAAAACGGTCCTAGCGAATGGCAAAGTGGTGGAAAAACTGCACCCCCTAGGGTTCACATCGAAGAGAACCTCCCACAGCGAAGAGAAGTACAAGCCATTTTTGCTCAAATTTGCTGCCTTGAAATTTGTGTTAGATAAATTTTCCGACATTACGTGGGGCTTCCCCATCGAACTCGAAACAGATTGCTTCGCCCTTCGGGACTTTCTCATGAACAACAAGTTGGGTGCGACACATGCACGGTGGCATGACGGCATACTGGCACACAGAATAACGGATGTGTGGCACATACCAGGACGTGTCAATGTCGTCGCAGATGGGCTCAGCAGGAAATGGGAGGGCCTACCAAGGTCAGATGGCAACGGCAGCGACTGGACGGCGAGCAAAGATTGGGAGGTGGCAGAGGGCCTCATACACAATATATTTAACGTAGCACCGGCCCCAGAGGCTGTTGCACTACGCGACCGATTCCGGGACGAGGCAATCTTTTGAGAAGTGGTAAAGGCCCTGTTGGAACTAGACACTGGAGGGAACCTGAGGGAGCGGAGGCGAGCTCGACACAGAGCATCGCAATATATGATAGAGGGCAACAAGCTCTGGAAGGTCACCGGCGGCACCAGTACAAGGGTGTGATCCAGGGTTGAATGTATCATGAAGGCCGAGGCGAAGACAATGGCGAAAAAGTGGTTCGCAACAGTAAACATGCCTTATCAATAGCGATATAAGAAAGCTGGGATTCTGGTGTTGGATACACTGTCTCCAAAAATTGCAATATATTTGTGGGCGATTCTGACTTGGCCAATTACAACTCCACATAAGCAATCTAATCTGCAATGGCTACCTCCCCTGCCAGAATAAAATTTCTTTGAACATATTTCCAGACCTCACTGATACCCAAATCACTGAATGTTGGTTAAACAATTTTTTTGTATCTACTCAGCGTGAATTGAAGTTGACAAAATTTCAAAATTTCAAGCTGACTCAGTACATGGTTGGGAATTTGAAATATCTAAAACCTGAAGGAATTCGTCTATTTTCAGTGTTCAGTGTTGAAATACAAGACTTTCTAATATTGCAAATACTAATTGAAGACTGAAAGAAAAGGGTGGACTCAGATAAAGAAGGGAGAAGAGAGAAAAGGAATGGGAGGGAATGAGAGGGAATGGGAATGGGAGGGGGAGGGGGGCAGTGATGCATAGGGAGATGAAACAAGGATGAAGATGGGGGGGTAAAGGGGGAGATGGGAGATGGGGATGGGAGATGGTGCAGGGGGGGTGGCCGTGTTGTTGGATGCAGTGGTTGTGTTATCAGAGGGGTGTAGCTAGATTATTAGTGAAAAACTCAATGAAAAGTTTTAATATATATATATAAACAGATGTGGCAGTAGGTGCACCACCCTCCCTGTTGCTGCTGGTGCAGTTGCGGTTGCTGCTGCTGCCATTGTGGTTACTGCTGCTGCTGCTACTGCTGCTGTCACTGCTGTTCTCACTGTTGCTGCCATTGTGGGTGTGGCATGTCTTTGCATTTGTTACTGCCCATGTCTTTGCCATTATCTGCACTCTCAACCTCATTGTTGTTGGTGGTGGCCTCTTCTGTTGATGCATTTTGGGGCGTTGTTGGTTGTATATAGGTCTGCAGCAGCATTTGGGGCATCATTGGGGTATGGGGCAGCTCTCAATGCGTGGGTGTTAGTGATGATGTCGCAGGGCTGGGCTGGGGCATGTTTGGGCACACAGATACTCACATTAGCTGTTCCTGGATCAATGGGGACAAGGTTGGGTGTTTGGGTACTAGTCTGGGTGATGGCAGCACATTTGGGCGTCTTGATGGGGTATTGGGTTCCAGGGTGGCTTTCAATGCATGGGTGTTGGTGATGAAGTGGCAGCTGTGGCTGGGCTGGGGCTCATTTGGAAACGTGGGCATTGGCATTGGTTGTTTCTGGGTTGATGAGGATGGGGCCATATGCTGTGATTATGGGTGAGGTGTTGGTGGTGCTTTCTGGGGTGTCAGATGTGTTGGTGATGTGGCAGGGACATTGCATGATGGTGATGGATGTGCATCTTGAAGGCATTGGGACTTGTGAAAATGGGGGTGCTGTTGACACTGCAGGGATGCTGTAGCACAATATTATCAGTAAAGAAGCCAGAAAAAAGCAAAAAAATACATACCCGGGCAGTGGGGATGCCTCACCACAAAATGAAGATTGACTGTGACATGTAAAAATGACAGGTGCATCAATCCCTTGACCATCATTCCCTTGAAATCCCTTATTCTGGGACTTCTTTCCTTACAGTGTACTTCATAAAGGTAGGCTGCAGCCAAAAAAAAAAGTTGACATGCTCAGTCACTGCTGGGTAGCGGCTGTGGCTGAGCTACAGAAACTACATTTATTCAGTGAGAACAGTGCTATCTCCCAGTGGTAGTCCCAGGCTTAAAGAGGTATATATAGACCCGCTGAGGCCTTTTTGTTGGAAAAATTGTGTCATATAATTCTGGAGAGATTTGAGCCTAGTCAGCTCCAAAAAAGGAAAACCTCCAATATTTACAATGAACCCAGGGAGTATTCCAAAACTTCTTAAAAAAATCCAGTAGTAGTGAAAGATTGATTTCACTCACATAAAATAAAATAAAACATGATTTTAGTGGTGATAGTATCCAAATGCACATATAAATGAGCCACACTACCTGAACTGGAAGGCATCTCTTAAAGAAATTGCCAACTGGTATTTTTTCCTGTAAGAAATGGTCTCAAAGGGTCTACATATACTGCTTTAAGCCTGAGACTACCATTGGCATTAGATGGCATCATTCTTGTTGGAGAAATATAGTTTCTGTAGCTCAGCCACAGCCCTACCTGACAGTGACTGAGCTTAGTCAACTTTTTTTTGGCTGCAGCCTACCTATGCTGTAACATGACCAAGCATGCTCTTTTCGTCAGTTGCATCAGATGTACAATGGGTGATGCTGAGAGTGTTTGTGGCTCAAATTGTAGCCTAGAGTAGGGAGTGACATGCCATCATGGGTGTGCACCGGAGCATTAAACCATGACATTGTAGTCCCCATTCAAAAATTGTGCTTTCCATTGTTTCTCATTGATATAAAAATCTGCACAAAATGTAATAGGGTAGCTGAGATACATTTACAAGATATTCAAAAGAGAATTGAATAAGAGTTGTGACATTGATGTTTTGGAAGAGGAGAGACAAAGTGGTGTGCAAAGGAATGGTATTACACTGTAGGTGTGGGTGATGTTGGAGAAGCTTGACATATACTTCTGAAGGGCTCACAGAGCTGTGAAGAGCTTCAAGCAAATTGCAATAATGTCAAAGCATCATGTGCATTGTGTGCATATCACACTTGCATCACAATGAAGATACAATGAAATTGGGATGTTTCATGGCTAGTCACAGTGTCTCAAGGCTAGAATAGGTCAAATAGAAGGTTTTGGTGCTTTGGAATGTGCACTCCCTTTCCCTTCCTCCAAGTTTCACCCCTTCCTCCCACATTGTGACTTCAGTCCCTTTCTGTATTTATTTGCTTTGGGGGGAGACATTTCTGTGCCAGCCTCTCTGTCTCCTCCTGAGTATGTATTTCTTTATTTGCTCCTTCCTGATGTCCTGTAGACCTTAGTTTTGTGGTTTCATGCACCCACCTTTTGACCACATACCCTGTTCTATACTGCAACCACACTGGTTCTTCTCCTGTACTACATATGTACCAAATCTGGGCCTTGCCACTGTTTCAGGGCAAGGCCATATATGCTTATTCCTTTCACCAGAAGACTGAGTGTGCCTGCTTAGGGATCAACAAAAATAAATAAATATTATGTGTATCTAATTAATTAATTTTCCAGAGCCTTGGAAATACAAATTAAATAATTATTTTATGCAAATACAAAATCAAGCAATAAAATATCAGAGGGGAACAAGAAGGGGGAGCAGGAGTGGGAGCAGGAACAGGAGCAGGAGCAGGAGTGAGGAAGAGGAAGGAATGGGGAGGGGAAGGGGAGGGGAGGAGGGGAGGAGAAGGGGAGGGGAGGAGGGGAGGAGAAGGGGAGGGGAGGAGGGGAGGAGAAGGGAGGGAGAGGGGGGAAGGGGGAGGAGGAGGAGGGACAAGGGAGAGGAGGAAGGGGGAGAAGGGGAGAAGGGGAGAAACCGGAGGGGAAGGGGAGGAGAGGAGAAGGGGAGAGGAGAATGGGGAGGGAGGGGAACAGGAGCAGGAGCAGGAGCAGGAGGCAGGGGGGATGGGAGGCAGGGGGAAGGTCTGTATGTACATACCTCGCCTCTCTGTCCTCATCATCCCTGTCCCCGTCGTCCTTTTTGTGTCCCCGTCTCTGTTGTCCTGGTCGTCCCCGTCCCCGTCCCCACCCCCGTTGTCTCATGTCGTCATCGTCATCGTCGTCGTACCCTCGTCTGTCCCCCCTGTCCCTGTGATCGTTGTGGTCCCTGTCCCCGTCCCCGTCCTCGCCGTTTCTTCGTCGCGCTACTGCTGTTGCTGCTGTTGTCGCTGGCGCTGCCGCCACGTCCACAGATGAGGGTGAGAGTGGAGTAGTGGCTGGGATTGGTAGTAATCAGTAGTGTAACAATAATATATGAATGAAAAGAAAAAAACGCACCAGTTGGGAGTGGATGAACCTACCCACGCCCGGTACACCTTGGGTCGCCGTCGTCTCCTCATTCTCCATCGTCGCGTCGTGGACCTTCGACGTCCTGGCTGTCTTCGTCCTGGTTGTTGCCGTCCTCGTTGTCCTGGCCGTCCTTGTCGTCGCAGTTTTCGTCGTCCTCATTCGACCTGGCCACCTGACGCGGCCCCGTTTCTGTGCCCTCGTCGTCCGCGTCTGGTGTGGTCTCAAGTCCTGTCGTAGGTCGGCCGGGTGGTCGGTTTGTGTTAAATTCGTTAATAGGACAAATGGAAAATAAAAATGAAAAAGTTACCTGGTTTGGCTCTCCCGCACCCATTGCCTCATCGCAGCGTTACCAGCGAGTTCCAGAATCTCAGCTGCCATGCGACGAAAACGCTGACTAAAAATGAAATGCTCACCAGGTGCTCCTGCACTGTGAGGCTGGTGAGCACCCCCACATTGATTGCCGGCTCCAGCGGCCACTTGAGTGCGAGGACGCCGAGGCACCACCGACCCTAATGACGGTGAACTTGTTGGGTGTGCGAATCGGCGCAAGTATAGCGCCTGACCAACAATCTACCCAGGCTGTTCGTTGCGGAGAGTGGATCCGCCTTGACGAAGGTGATGCAGGCGCCCGTCCCTTCGATGCAGTTCCCACCGTTGCTCTTGTTCCGTTCCTCCTCGCATTCATCGTGTGTTGATGGTTTGAACCGAAGCGGGGGAGAGTGGGAACATGACGGCGTTTGAGGAGCAGTACAATATGTCGACGTGGTCCGACGGTAGGACCTCAATCACCCGAAATCCTCCAAACTGTCAAGAAAAAGGGTCAGATTGTCAATGCGACAAGCAAGAAACAGATCTTTCCTGACTCCCTGCCAACTTAACGGTGGTGCGAATCACATCGCACACGCAATTTCGACAGTCCCATACACCGTCTTGACGGTACGAATCCGCGCGCGTAATGCCAAGGAACAGGAGAAATCACCACTTGATTTGGTGGAGCGCAACGGCATCAGGGCCACAATAAATAAAAATTCCGTAACAGCTGTAGGTTTTTCGGCAACAGACAACAGCGGGTGGTCAAAACTGCCATCGCATTTGTCTTAACGGCCTGTTGGTCTTAGCTGAACTGGAGGATCACCTGGGATCACTTGCTTGATTTGACAATGAGGCATTCAGGCACAGATCTTTGCTAATGTTCCGTTGCACACCAAAAGACTGCGTGTTGTTGAACTGGCTCACGAGCCAGACAAAAATGGTACGCGAGAGTTTGTAGGCAAAAATTTTTCGACGGAATCCGACTTCATTAGGTAACCACGTCACATGCCACGATGGGACTGTTCAGGACCGTCAATGTGGGCGGTCGAAGTTGCGCATCTCAAATGAAAGCCCAATATTCCTCAGCCTAATTGATGGCTATCAGGAAAGCAGGACTTTCCCAAGAACATAAGGCCTATGGTGAGTAATGGTATATTTGGCTATGTTTTCGCTATCTATAGAGGCTTTAGGTCAGATGCCATGCGCAAAACACGTTGTTAATTCAGATCAGGTGGTTTTGGTTGTTATTTGTAATCAAATCGAACACAGGATTTGCCCTTTTCCACCTCCACAACTTGCTTTACAGATACACCAAACTTTGCATTCTGCTCCCACGATGGCTCTTCCGATCATCAAAGTCCCCACACCTGCCATAGACTCTTCAGCCTTCAAATACTGGCCCGATGCCCCCCCAAGAAAGATGCAGGAACTCCACCGCATCTACCAGATCCAGTACATCGTCCCCCAAGAAATACCAAGAGAATACGAGGCTTCCGGTACCATTCCTGTCCTTTCGCGCAACTTGTATATCATGAAGGCTTGCCCTCACGATGTCGCCGCTCGAGGTCAATTATGGCGTGAACTACCCCATCGATATGAAGAGCCACTACGACGCATCATCTACCAAATGAACCTGTACATATATGTAACATCAGCACTCACTGACAAGAAAGTGCCTCAATATTCACCACAATATGTTGACCAAGACAAGGAAGCTACCGACATTCTTCAAGATTACCTAAAGTACACGGATACAGTTATGGATGAAATATGGGATGAGGTGCTGACGGCGACAGAGGTGAACAAGTTTAATCCCGATTGGCGCAGCAAGGTTTTTGATGAGTGGCTCCTCAAGGAATTTTATGTGAAGAAACATTCGCCTGCGGCTTTAATCCAACATGGCGCAATAAATACAGACATAAAACCCAAAGATCTCGGTATGTATTTATTTCTATTACAACCGCTAAGTTCAACCTATCACTATTTATAGACTGGGATGAATATGATGACTCTGTCCCATTGTGGCACAGCGGCACCGTCGCCAAATGGTCATTTAATAAACTGGACGATACCACGAAGCATGCAATTATCCCTCGCGTTATCGCATGGTGTGGAGGACACAATGCACCCATTGAGAACGGTAAAGCCCACAGGGAAATTGTGTCTTTCAACGATTTGATGTAGTTTACAGAGGATTCGGTCCCAGAAGATAAGGGCAAAGGCAAAGGCCAAGCAAAGGCGGTATTGGACAACAAACAGAAGGATCGTGCAACTGGTCCGTATTATCATATTTGCGACTATTTTAAATATCATGATATCAATTTCTGCTTTCCCCAGATATCAAGATGAAAGATGGGAAGACCAAACCGAAACCGAAACCGAAACCGAAGTCGAGTAAGCATATTCCATTGACCCTGCCACTAATATCTAATCGAAGTCACCATAGAGCGCACGAGGGGATCAAAGGTCGCAGAGGACAATGGAGGTAAGAAATTGGATGCTATATATGATATTTATATTCATCACGTTTATGGATAGAGGATGTCAAGATGGAGCAAATTGAAGCCGACTTGACGAAACATGGTTCCAAGTCCCAGATACGTAAGTTCCATCATTTTACATACTTTATCCATTAAATTCTAGGCAGCCGTTGTCGAAATTCCAAAAGCTTCTAAAGGATTGAAGACCAGGAAGTCAAAGTCGGACACTGCGACATTAGACTCCACGGATCAGGAGATCGAGACATCGGGACTGTTGGGTTCGAATGATGGGGCCAAGGACATTGATGTCGACATGGGAGATGAAGCTACGTCCAGTCAATGCCTGCAAAAGTCTCCGCATGATAGTGAAAAGGATGACGATCTTGCGTTGGTGTTAAAAGGCCAAAATCTAGCCAAGACGTCGCATACATCTGGAATTGACATCAAAAAGGAGGGTATGTCTGGTGAACGCCCGAAGAAGTCTCCAATCGGCGATGAAAAGAATGAGGAGATTGTTTTGGAGACAAAAAGGCGAAAGTCTGGCAAGGTGGCAAATACTTTGGACATTGACGTCACAATGGAGGATCTAGAAATGCCAGCAAGAAAGAAGAAGAGATTGTCAACTCCAGGTAAATTGTTCAGCAACATGTCATGATACACATTAAGCCTATCTGTCAAAAATGTTTAGGTTTGCGTGTTGGTACGCGTGCGTCATCGCGCCACACATCATCAACCCCCACAGAGTCAAGAATTTCACCTATGGATATGGATTGGGGTGATATCGTTCCACCCCAATTTCAAACCTTGACGCCTCCAGTACAGTCCAGGGCCCCATCCCCTAAGCAGTCATCATCCAAATTGGAACCAGAACTGTAATTCACAGTAAGTTCAGGGCTGAGATGATTTCTATCATAATTTACTAACGGTATCTTGCATTTAGTCCTGGGTTGCTGGTGAATTTTGGAACCACATCATTTGTTGTTGTCTCCGTATGCATCTGGGTTTTATACGTTTCCCTTCGCTGTAGTTGTATTTGTCTGATGCTCGAAATAAATCGCATCATTCCTGTGAACAATGGATTAGGATGATGAGAGAATATAAGTACTATATAAATACCTCAAAGTTGTGCTAGCTTTGGTATATTTCTGTTGTTATCATCAGTGTGAAAATGTTGTAAAAAGTAAGGTTATCTAAATGCAGGATTCACACCAAAGATAGTGCAGGCTGAATTTAATTTATTCCGTCTCCAGATATGTGCCTGAATATCTGGAGACCAAATAGTGTAAAATTCTGCCTGCACTATATTTGGTGTAAATACTACTCTTAGATAACCTTATCGTTTACAACATTTTTGGACTTCACGGTTGTATTGATTGTCTGATCCAGTGGCCACAAATAAATTCCGCAACCATTGACAACATATTAGATGGATGCTGACGATGTTTGTAGCATTTATTTGATTTTTTATGACTGGGAAACCCCTGCCGAACGGTTGACGAACGGACCGAACGGCGTTCGGCAAGCCTTTGTAAGCTCATACAGAATGTGCTTATATTTATTTCCTTACCAACTAGTCATACAACACTTGTATGGTCATATATGGCATATCGAACACATGGGCATGGGATTGGTTGTACTGATCCTCTTATCCACTGGCTACCAATAAATTCCGCAACCATTGCCAGCATATCGTACAGATATTGATGACATTGCATGCAATTATCTTGATTGCTCATGAATAGGCAAATTCTCCTGAACAGTTCTTGACCAGGCTAGATTGTAATTCATTCACCTTGTGCCACAGGTATTTACAGGCCATTATAAATTAAACAAGTACAGCCAAAACCTTCAACATCCATCCAAATTGTGGGCTGTATATGGCTCTGGAATTTATTTGTGGGCAGTGGATGAGAGAATCAATATAACCGTGCCATGCCCATGTATTAAATATGCTATAGATGGTTGTACAACAGTTGTATGACTAGTTGGTAAGGAAATAAATATAAGCACATTCTGTATGAGCTTACAGAGGCTTGCCGAACGCCATTCGGTCCGTTCGTCAACCGTTCGGCAGGGGTTTCCCGGTCATAAAAAATCAAATAAATGCTACAAACATCGTCAGCATCCATCTAATATGTTGTCAATGGTTGTGGAATTTATTTGTGGCCAGTGGATCAGAGAATCAATACACCCATGTTATGCCCATGTATTAGATGGTTGTACAACAGTTGTATGACTTGTCCAATATGCTGTAGCTGGTTGTACATCTGTTTTATGGTCGGTTGGCATAATTCTATATATGTTTGTTTGGATTCTGTTACCAACCCTCCATAGGACATTTGTACAACTATTTACGGTTTTTCTGATGGATGTCCTTATTTTATATCAAATAGTTCTCCTTATTGGAGACTCTGCAATCTGTTTTGTATTGAAATGCTTGATTAAACTGTGCTTAATGACATTTGTTTAAAGATACTGATATGGATTTGTAATATCTGCAAGGTATTTGTAGAAGACACTCGAAAACGTGTCCGCAAAAGATCCAAGTGGAGCCCGAACAGACTTTGCACCCTGCTTCATGTTGGACCACAGGCTTGTAGTGTGATATCTTTCAACCTCGTTCACAAAATAGCAAACGTGGTTGGTCTGTGAATCAACAATGAGTGAGATGTCCATCCGACAAAATACACTCATTGAAGGCTTTCCACCAATCACGCTTGACTCAATCGCATACGAGCCTTCGTATGTGCTTCGAACGAAGTCGAAGAATTGTTGTTTGCCTTGGTCTCGAATCGCAATGGAGCCTTGGTCCGGATTGCATACATCTGTTTTCAACAAAATCCCTTGTGATTGGAACGATCTTAAACGAGATGAGGGATGAAGGCTTATGGTGTGAGAGAGGGCGTTTGTACTTACCTCAATTCCTCCAACGTATAAAATGTCGTCACAATGTCCCACTTCCATGATTTCGTTTCCTTGTTGCAATGTGTGTGGACCGTATAGATGACCCTTCCACCCACCAAAAACACCTGCCATTCTCCAATTTTGGCTAGCGGCTCAACGTAGGTTTGACCAAACCAATGTGAACCGGGCACCTCACTATTCTGACGCATATAATCCCAATTACGTCTTGGATCACCCGGGAATAAAACGTGGTGGCTGGTGTCGCTATGCGTTCTTTTCAACACAATATTTGCCAGAAATGGTTCTCCATCGATCAACAACCTCGCTTGTGGGCGTATTGTGTTTGTCTTTGTAAGGGCTATGTGGAGCAGGTTCTGCATCTGCATCCATTTCAGATGAACAGTATTCATTTGTTTCGGTGGTGGCCACACATGGACCGTTCGACAAAGCTCCTTGATTCCAGCCAAGAAGCTTGACACATTTTCCAGCGTTATACCATATTGATTACCGCTATAAACTCTTCCATCAATCAAAGACCGGATGGCAATTATTTAAACCCTCACATGTATGACATTCCCATGTCGACTCCACCAAAGACACAATCGGCTGATTTGAACTTTTCCCATGTTTCATTTTTTCAATTGTATTGGAGCATCGCATGATGAAATTCTGGCCAAAACATGTATTTAATCTGGAATCGTTGTGCTGGTGTACTGGGATCATCGCATTGCCAATGCTGCATTTTCATGGCCACATAAACCTATTGATTATAGATTGCATCACGTATAAACTTATGTAGATCACCAAGGCAAAGTACATACCCATTCCTGAATGCAAACCCCATAACGAGACTTGTGGTTCTTGGTGCTATGTATAAACCCCTCAAGGTGTGAAACGATATCGTATTCCTTCTTTGATATTGTGATTGTAACAAACGCCAGGTCATTTGTTGCGGCAGATTTGCTGACAACGCATGTCGTAGGATCAAGAACAAAGATAATTCGGAAGACTCGGTTGTCGTTGGCAGTTGGCGCTGTTGTATTCATTGGGGTATAATCCATTTCGACATCGGAGGGAGACGGTGAGCGTGATGGTGGCAATAGTGAACACTCCTCATCCATAGGATTTCGGATGCCTTGAGAGTTCTCTATCAACCTCTGGCCAAGACACACAGACTGTGGGCAGATTCCAGATGAAATACAATTCGGGTGTTTCAATGCTGATCCACAATGTCGCTGACAGGAGCTCCCTTCTTTGTTCCAAAGGATGGTTCGTGTCTGTACTGATGTGCATTTTTGTCCTGGACAGATATGGGCGCAAACTTCGTAGCCAAATTCCTGAGCTCTAGGCATATTTCAAAACTACAGAAATGAAGGTGTGTAAATGATTTGATAATGTGAACTATGAAAGGTACCAGATACGGGTATTTGTTGCTGGAGTTGGTCACGAGGAAGTGGGTTATCCAAGTTTAAGTTAAAGTTGCTGACTATATAATGATCGGAACCAGGTCACATGACAATAACCTATGACAGGTAATGTGCTTACAATAGGTATGGTGAATCATAATTTAATTGCTTGACAAATGCATGTCGAGCGATATTTGGTATGTTTGAAGTGTTTTCAACCATCTCAGTGAAATTTTTCTCAACTATCTCATGCAAGGGCATGTCAAGAGAAATCCATTGGATTTTCCATAAATAAATATTACATGTATTATTCTGATTTTTGATGTCATCTAGTGCCATCAATACGAATATCAAGAGGAATGCCAATGTTGGAATTATACTTTATATGGGTTATAAATGATAGACATAACAATATGCACCTATTGTAGCTGATACACATGAATGAATGCTTATTGGACAAGGAGAATACAGTTACAGCTGCTTTCATAATGATGCGGAATCGCCAACTTTTTTTTTTGACGTTGGCTATGTTTGCTCCTGCTTTGGCAGGACCCCATGAACACCACCGTGCATCATGCCTTCGCACTCAGTCTCTCTCGATATAAAAGCTCGCATCCCAGTCTTACACCTAGTACATAGGTATAAAGTCAAGGAAATATGCGAGCTACTCGGAATCTGCAAGTCTTTGGTCTATAAAACAATGTACTACCACAATCTACACAATGTTACATACAATCCTCATCCTTACTCTTCGGGCCGCCATCGCATCCTCACAACTACTGATCTCACCTTCATACGAGCACTTCTCAACCAAAGACACTGTTTATACCTGGACGAAATTCAAGAACAGCTTCTCATCCATCGTGGTTTACAGGTATCTGTACCCACCATTTGGTGCACTCTTCGCCGCTTCTCCAACAAAACGATTTCTGCCTGTGCTATTGAGTGCAACGATATGCTCCGTTCAGTTTTCATGAACAAAATATCAGATGATGTTCCTGATGCCGACATGTTCATGTTTATTGATGAATCAGCAAAGAACGAGAGGACCTTGGGGAGAAAGAAAGGCTGGTCGATAATGGGGAAACGGTGTGTTCAGAGACGTTGCTTCGTGCGTGGCCAGCGCTTCTCAATACTGCCGGTCTTGACACTCGATGGCATCATTGCACATGATATCATTGAGGGTTCTATAACTGCCGATCGTTTCTTGACTTGCTTACGAGAACTTGTGGTGCATTCTGTTGTCCTGCTCATTTTATCTGGCTAGCTGAACAGGTTCCACTAGCTCCCACTTACAAACCCATACCCTGGCCCTCGTAGTGTCATTGTGGTTGACAATTGTAGTATCCATCACTCTGAAGAGATCCGAGAGCTTGTTGAAGATGATGCCAGTATGTCAAGTCACATTCATTCTCATCAGTCTGACCTTGCGATGTAGCACGAATCCTGAGAGCCTGATTCTTTCTGTGTAATTACAATCGTTTCTGTGTAATTTCAATCGTTTCTATGTAATTTCAATCTATAGTCTTTAGACGTTTACTCGATTTCCACTTTATATCATCTCAACCCAGTACTATGTTCTTCGGGCAAGCCAAATGTTCTGAACTCACTCGGTGCAACCTGACCAACATTGCGGGTGATCAGATAAACATAAGTTTACTAACCATTTATGGCATCGTATTAACATATTTTTAGCAATCGCCGAATTATCAAATGACCGTTTCGAGGCGAGGCAGGAAAGAAGATTGCGAAAGGCGGCGCAACGGCATGAAAGGGCTTTGCAACAAGAGATCGAGAGGTATGTCATAACAAACATTCCAAGACCATGGTTGATGCTTCCCGATAGTGTTATCGTGATGGTCCTGGCGTTTGTCTTAGGGTTCCTCGTTGCTGTATGGAAATTGAAGCAGGAGTAAAGGACTGGAAATTCCATCACAATGTCAGCTTTACTCTTTATTGTACATAATTTTACAATAGCCTATAAAATGATACTAAGCAACTATTGTAGCAATAACAAAGAAAACCGACAATGCCTTGTCGATCGGTCCGGATCATTTGAATGTTAAGTGTGTCAATCCATTCTGCATGGAATGTGGGTGGCAACAATTTTTTTACAGTTGTTGTGGCTTGCCGAACAGTTGACGAACAAATTGAACGCCGTTCGGCAAGTGCATGTAAAGCCATCTAAACCGTCACAAATATATTAATGCCTAAGACTTGTCTTACATGTCTGAGTAGATACTTGTCAAATGTGTATTGCTTAGTATACAGTACCATTGACACAATGATTGCCATAAATATTCGCCCAGGTGTGTGATAACCCATAAGACATGTAAGACAAGATTTTGGAATTAACACATATTTATATGACTTAACAAGCACTTGCCGAACGGCATTCGATTCGTTCGTCAACCGTTCGGCAAGCCACAACAACTTCAAAAAAAATGTTCCTGCCCAAATACCAGGCATAATACATTGGATTATATTATCCAGTAATGATTGCAGAATAGTATTGCATACCGAGCAATACCCATTTTGCAATCGTTCACCAAGCCATTTAGCATACATTAGTGTACTTGTGCTTAATGAGAATCAGCGAAATGGTGCTTCCATGACCTGTTCGTCAACCGTTCGGCAAACCACAACAATTCTCAAAAAGATGTTGATGCCCAAATCCCATATAGAATGCATTCTCATACAATTGGTGATAAGATTCAGCAACAAACAATTTTAATAAGCTGCACTAACAGTTTTAAATATGGTTTGTCATATGTTTGGATGCTGGTATGCATGTTCTGAGACCATTATACAACTCCCTACTTGACATATATCTGACAAGCCATGTACAATGGGATTCTCGGAATTTCGCCTGCCGACATCGTCTGTATACTAGAATATTACAAATACCTGAAGGCATTACGTGTTAATGAGGAGTACCACAAAGGCTTTAAGTACTAAGTACTACTACACATCTATGTAAGCTGCATAACAAACCCATGAACCTGTACAATTTTTGAAAACTGCTACAAATATCTTGTGGTATTACAAATACCTGAAGAAGCACTCCAACAAATTCTTTCAAGTACATTCCGCGTTCCTTTGATGGACTTCTACAAATGTTTTAAACTACTGTGAGGAATACTTTGACATCCTATTACAAAAATCTCAGCACAGTAAGTATTACAAAAATTTTGGTGGTAGTACAAAATATATTGTGAGATAGTCTTCATAGATACGAATACCCAAGGCCTGTGGATGTTGGAACAGAATACATATACCCCATTAATCCCTTGGATCGATATTCATATTTTTGAGACGCCTCCTTGTCTCCACGATATCATCCGCATTATCGTCTAGATAGTCGTAGCCTACTCTGCGTTTGATTGAAATTCTGGATAATGGAGTCGGAGCGTATACATTCATGTTCTTTCGATTCATGGCCGCATCCTGAGAGAGTGTACAAATTAGTGGACATCTGAATTACAGCAAAGATACGAACGATACCTCTCTAAAGTCACTTTCAACCAACACCAATGATCGCAGGCATAAAATCATCTTAAACTTGTCTCCCCTCACAGGAACCGCCAATACGGTGAATTGAACCTCAACGATATCACCAACTCTGAAGCAAATAGGATTTCCAGCCACAAAGCTAATATGTTTTTTCTTTTAATCCGGGTATTTGTATCATAATGATCAAACACTCACTGAGATCGATTCCCACTTGACTCCAACTTGAAATAAAGGACCCGGTTGTCCATTCCATGGAAATATCGTTCATTGGCCATGGACGTTAGGATGCCTTTGGGATCAACATTGCGGTCGAATGGGATTTCACGGGAGGTGTCATTGGATCGGCGATCAGTGAAATATCGGGTTCCTATTGCTAATGCGGTGTATTCCATGTAGGTAGCTGGCATAAAGTCCTGTATCGCACGTTCGGGGAAATAACGAGCTAGCTTCCAATGCAGAATATGAAGGTTATCGATAAAGGAATTGAAGCCTGTGGTATTAAGACCTGTAACGATAACGCTTTGACGGATAAATGGGATTTGGCATTTGGGTGGACTATTGGAGTTCTATAAAGTATTCTTGTAATATAAGATATATTACCCTTACATTGTTGTGATGGGTGGTAGATCCTTCTTTGCCAATATTGCTTGCAGGCTTAAGACCAATTCTTCTGGTTCTGTTGTATCTGTCACCAGCAATATAAATCTCCAGCAGTTTGGGCAATTGTTATGTATGACATTGATATTCAAAATCTGTGCAATGATCAACATGATCATCTTTTCAGTGTGATTACTGACATTTGCGGAATTCGCTAGTTGAGTATCATTGTCATTTAATCGTGTGGCTATGAGGCTTTCCAAGTATTTGGCTGTCAATGTCATATCAGGTATGAGTGAATGTATGCGTATGTATGGCTCACATGCGTCTGCGAAATTATAATGGTCGTTCATCGTTGAATATGGAAGAAAAGGTTGATTGATATAGAGAAATATTTTTCTCGGAATGTATGATTATATCCTGATCACATGCTTCAGCACAAAATACACATGTGACATGTTCATTCTCAACTTTCTGATTATAGGTATTGTGTGAATGTCGTTTAGCGTTTCTGCATTTACGTTTGAAACAGAATACGTTTGCACAGCCAGCTACGGTGCCGCAATACTTGATCCTTTTGTTGTTGTAGTCCCTGTACCGATTTGATTGTATTTGTCAGCCAAGCCGATATGTATCGAACTGGCAATATCTCCTTTTGGTTAGCGAATTTCTATTTATGAACGAACTTAGTCAGCATTGATCGAGCTCATCCATCATTTCTTTCGCCAAAGAGGTTGCTGTTTCATCGAGGTCCGGTCATCCTGGCATTGGTTAACAGCCTATCCATCATTTCTCCCGCTCAGACTGTTTCCGGTTTATTGAGACCCGGTTATCCCGACATTGTTTAGGAGCTAACGCACCCTTTGCCCGCTCAAGATATTCTGCATTTATTGAAACCCGGCCACCATGACATTGATCACATGTTAATCCATCATTTCTGTTAGTCAACGATATCTGGTTTTCATGAATCCCAGTTATCCTGGCTTTGATAACATGTCCGTCCATCATTTCTTCCACTCAAAAGGTTCCATATTTGTGGTGTTGTAGCATACACCAGCATATCAGGTGATTGGTCATCAGGATGTCATATATCCTATTGTTCATCCTCCATGCAGGTGGATTTAAAGTCGAGGAAACATTTGGCTATGCGTTAGTTCCTCTTGTTTCAATGCCTCCCAAGAAGTCTGCAACCGCTAAACCGAATTCAAAGCTCAGATCAAGGGCTCCTATGTAACCTCATATGTTTCCTGTCTGTTCCGTCACTAATCCGTTTAAATAACAGGCGTGTGGCAGTGGGGAAGAAGGGGAAACATGCCGCTGCCAAATGGGTCGATGATGATGTGTATGTACTCACATATTAATTGTGTTACATTCTCCTAACGTTTGGACAGTGTCGCTCTATCGGAGGCAGAGGATGATATTATTAGCATTCGAAGCATTGGCAGTGTTGTAGTTTCCAAAGCGTCTAAAATGTTCGTAGAATTCTTCATTTCCACTCTGCTTTGTTAATATATTCCGTTAATTAGGCCTACCAAGAAATTGTCCGAAACCAAAGCGAAGTAAGTCATTTAATATGACAGTATGTCTTATGATGCTAATTGCTTTTCTTTTTTTTCCAGAGGAAAACGACGCTATCTTTCACCATCGCCCAATATTATAGACATCGACAATGATGTGTAAATATCATGTTATTATCTATCTGTCTCGTTCATCATTCAGATCTCATCGTTAGTGATACATATTCTCCCTCCAAGAAGCAGAAATCCAGTCATCATAAATTGGACGACCTTGAAAACGCTGATGATGATGAAGGTGGCAATTCCAAGTGAGTTGACTTGTCTGCCTTTGATGACATCTAGCTTATGCTGGACATTCTAGGATTCGCACCAAGGTCAAATTCGGTTTGACCAAGAGGTCTGATGATGTGTTCCAGTATGTATTGTGAAATTATCTATGCATTGGTATGGGCGTTCCTTACACGTGAATGATGTCAGCACCTCCAAAGCTACGACATCTACCTTTACCAAGACTGCGGTGGTTGGTGACAGTGATGATAACAAAGAGTCTAGTAGCAATGATGGAGAGGCGAATTATTTTCAGCACCGGATCACCAGGTGCATTTGACCTAGTCTTAACATGATCTTTTCATGATGAACATCCTGTATTAAGTTTACCATCTCCGGATGTCGATGAGTCCGATATTGGAAATCGAGATGCACAGCTTATCGATACCTATCAGGAGTGTGTAAACATCAAGTATGTATATGTACTTCATTCAATATATCCATGATATACTGAAGCGACTTCAGGGCAGTGGCAATGGTATCTTGGTCCAGTGCCATTGGAAATGGCAATGAGGAGTTTAGCCAAATCCTTTCCAACGTTTATAAGATCAACACAGAGTCAGTTGTTTCGATATCTTCACAATGATTGTAGTGATTCAATTTCGTATAATGCAGTTTGTTGTTTTCCGCCATAACCTTCGTTCGCTCTGGCAAATATTCGAATCTTTCTCATGATGATCCAGCCTGAATCTCTACAGGTGGATTTGGGCGAAACTTCTTCCATGCTGTTGGAGGAGGCGATCCAATTATCTTCACATCTGTCATCATGGTGGAATCTTGTTACCTGGACGAACCAAAGGTGGGTAGTAACACGAAACCTGTCAAGGTTATCCAGGGCGCACTGTTCCAAGGCGAGTGGGAGCGATATATTGGTGCAATTGGAATGGTAATTGGTGAGGCGGAATTTCGAGCACAACTATTCAAGGACTTTGTGTCCTTCGCAACCACTTCTGCAAGTGCAATGGACGTATCTCCGAGTAGTACGTCTAATATTAACTCTTAATGACTAACTTAAATCGGGTTGTACAGAGGCATCGCCTTCCAAATCGGGGAAACTCAGCCCCTTCACTCGTCGGGCAGCGCCATCCTATCAAAAGGCAGCTCTTTCTTTTCACGATATTGGTAAGTGCTCATGGATACAGAATAGCTGTGTTTTAAAGGAATGATAGTGCCCATGTTCAATGGACGAAAGGTCGAAATGGACTTTGCTACAACGCTGAAGACTCTCCAACAGCTTCCACGTTTCCTGCATGACATTCCAGCTGATTCCTGTGTCGTTGTTGGGCATACGATTAGTACTTTCAAGCGTGCGGAGGACTTGATAAAGAGCATCTCCCTCAATGTTCAATGGGTCATGGTGTTGGGAGTGCCGAAATGATGTCCTGGTGACATCAAATATCATCGCTTTGTAATCTGTAAAACTCGTCAACATTGATATGTGCTCTCTGAATCGCCTGAAAGCCTAGAAAATTGTACCGAAGGCAACAACGTATTATGACTGCTCAACCTAGTCAAGGTAGTGTTGATGTCATGTACAGTGGTGGTTAAGGATTAGCATGGTTGCTAATATATTGATGTACTTATTGCACGGCGTTTGGCCTGTTTACCGACTGTTCTGCAAGCCACGACAATTGTAAAGAAAGCGCTGCTTCCCAACTATGAGACAGAATGGACTGTCCTATGTCCAGCAACAAATGTGGCCATAGTGCTGCGTGCCGAGCAATACCTATTCAACAATTGTGTACTAGCACTGGATTATGTTTGGGTGCTTATATAGATTACCAAACACTTGCCGAACGGCGTTCGATTCGTTCGTCAACCGTTCGGTAAGCCATAACAATTGTAACAAAAATGCTGCTGCCCAAATTCCAGGCAGAATGGATTGTCCTATATTGAATGACAATGTCTAGCAAGTCATTGTACTGCATGCCGAGCAATACTTATATAACAATTATCTACTAGCACTGGATTATGTTTGAGTGCTTATATGGCTTACCAAACACTTGCCAAACGGCGTTCGATTCATTCGTCAACCGTTCGGCAAACCACTACAATCGTAAAGAAGATGCTGCTGCCCAAATTCCAGGCAGAATGGATTGTCCTACATTGAATGACAATGTCCAGCAATGATTGCACTCTATACTACGATTAAGAAGAATTCAAATTGTACTCTACATGACTTGCAATCTCCTTGAACAATAAACAGTAAGAAGTATACTAACCCTTACATTCCGAATAGATTAAGGAAAATCGAGATTGTCTAATGTTGGATGGAAATGAATTGCTATGGAGAGTCTGGAAGGAATGAACCAAAAAAAATTCAACTAACCTTTCGGCTGTGTTCAGATATATGAGATGAGAATACCGCGATACATAGATACATTATCGATGCGTGTGAGCCTTAGGTCACAAGAGTTTATGTCAGACTGAAAATATCACGAACACAGGAAAATCTTTAAGACTGAGTATCCATCCTGATATATTTCATAATGGTGTGTTCAACACCCCTTGTATATCCGTCTCGTGAGCAAAACCGTAATAAAAACAGAAAGCAAAGTATGTTTGGGTATGTTTTCTTCTATATACGGCTGTATTTTGCATGTCATCCACGACACGGCGAACACGTACCCTAAAACGTTGTCAAATTGGATCAGGTGATTCCGGTTGTTATTTATGTCTCCATTTGGCACACGAGGTTTGCCCTTTTCCACTTACCCGAAATTCTCTCTCCATTCTGCCCAAGCATTAAACTCTGCTTCTCCAATGGCTGTTCCTGTCATCAAAGTCTCCACCCCTGCCATAAACCAATCTGCCTTCAAATACTGGCCTGATACCGTGCCAAAAAAGATGCAGGATATCCACGTGATTTTCCAGATTCAATATATGGTTCCTGATGAGATACCAGCAAAATACAAGACTTCTGGTACCGTTCCAGTCTTATCACGCAATCTATATATGATCAAAGCTCATCCTCACGATGTCACCGCTCGAGGTGAAGTATGGCGCAAACTGCCGTCTCGATATGAGGAAGCACTACGACGCATCATATATCACATGAACATGTATATATATGTAACAATGGCCATCGCTGACAAGAAGGCACCTCAATATTCACCAGAATATGTCAAATGAGATCAAGAGGCTACCGATATTCTTCGATATTATCTGAAATACACCGATGTCGTGATGGATGAAATATGGGATGAGGTGCTGAAGGCAACAGAGGCAAAGGAGATGAATAGCGATTGGCGCAGTACGGTTTTCGATGAGTGGCTTCTCAAAGAATATCATGTGAAGAAACATTCCCCTGCGGCGTTGATACAACATGGTACAATCAATACAGACATAATGCCAGAGGATCTTGGTATGTGTTCATCCGCATCACAACAGATAAATTGAATATAGCTTTTGATAGACTGGGGTGAATATGATGACTCCGCTCCGTCATGGCACAATGGTACCGTTGTCGGATGGAAGTTCAATGGACAGGATGATGCCATCAAGCGTGCAATTATCCCTCGGGTCATCACATGGTGTAGAGAACACAATATCTCCATTAAAAACAGTAGGATCCACAACAGAGATTGCATTTTAGCAGTACCTTCATATAACCTACAGAGGATTCGGTCCCATCTGGTAAGGGAAAAGGAAAAGCAAAGGCGGTTTTGGAGGACAAGAAGAAGGATCATGTAACTGGTCTGCATTACCGTTTTCCACTTTATATAAATATAATGACATCGATCTTTGCCCTGTCCAGATGAAATGATGACAAAGGGGAAGAGCAAACCGAAACCCAAACCGAAGTCAAGTAAGCCACGTTTCTTTGACCCTGCTAATAATATCCAAGCTTCATCACTATAGAGCGCACAAGAGCATCAGAGATCACAGAGGATGATGGTGGTAAGTGATTGAACACAATATATGAGATTTATCGTTTACAATGTCCATTCATAGAGGACATAAAGATGGAGAAAATCAAAACAGAGGTGGAGGACCATGATTCCAAGTTTCGAAAATGTAAGTTCCATTATCCAATGTAATACATCCATTAACGTATGGACAGCCATTGTTGAAGTCCCGAAGGTTTCCAAGAAATTGAAGACCAAAAAGTCGAAGTTGGAAACCATGATGCTGGACTCCTCGGAACAGGAGATCAGGACATCTGCATCGCTGGATTTGAATGATAAGACCAAGGACTCTGAGAGTGAGGTGCGGGATGAGCTCATGTCTGATGAACGCCCAAAAACGTCTCCAGGTGGTGGTGACCAAATTGAGGATAGTGTTTTGGAGACGGAAAGGCAAAGACTTGCGAAAGCCGCACATGCATTGGATCTTGACGTCGACATGGAGGATCGCGATAAGCCGGCAAAAAAGAAGACAAAATTGTCAACTCTAGGTAACTTGTTCAGCATCACGTCATTATATACATTAATATATCTTCCATCTACGTCTAGCTTTGCGTCCTGGCACACGTGCGTCTTTGCGAAACACGTCAGCAACCCCAACAGAGCCAAGCGTCTCACCTATGGAGATGGATTGGGGCAATATTGTCCTGCTGCAAATTCACACCTCGGCCGCTCTGGTGCAATTCGCGACGCCACCCCCTAAGCCGTCCTCATCCAAATTGGATCCAGGATTGTAATTCGAAGTGAGTCCATAGGTTGATATGATCTGTGTCATATTTTACTAATGGTTTCTTCCGTCAGATGTTGGTTGGTTGTGGTTTTAGGAACTGGGTCTTTTGTGTGCCTCTTCATATGTTTTTACCATCGCGAAATTTGTAGTTCTTGTTATATTCGTAAATCGATCGGTTCCCTGCTGTGATTAATGCATAAACTGAGATAAGAGAATATCCCAAGTCAAACAACCAAGAATGACAGTCACTAGTGATTGGTAAGTTGATTCAAATATTCTGTATTCTATGTGAGTATATGCATCATTGATCGAATGCTAGTTATGAAATCGACAGGCTAAGATTAACCTTACAGTTCATCTGTGGTGGCAATTGTCTAGCTATGTAGCATGTATTGGTATGTTTGTGACAGGTTAACAAGCACTTGCCGAACGGCGTTTATAAATAGTGCTTATATGGCTTACCAAACACTTGCCGAACGGCGTTCGATTCGTTCGTCAACTGTTTGGCAAGCCACAACAACTTCAAAAAAAATGTTGTTGTCCAAATGCCAGGCAGAATGGAATGTCCTACGTTGCATTACATTATCCAGCAACGATTATGCTCAAATTCTTTCATGCTCCTTTCTACATGCTTCTACCATCGCCTTTGAATTCTACATTTTTTGTACTTGTATTAAAACAAATTTATCTGTTGCTTTGAATAATGTACGACTAAAATAAGGAGAGAATTCGACAATACAATAAATGTTATCAATTAAAACATATATGTATGTTCAGGCTAAAATTCTTTCTTGTAGATTATTAATCATAATCTCAGTCAAACGTCACATACAAAACACACCACTGCAGCCTATACCAATGCTATCTCGTTAATTTGCTAATTTGCTAATGGTAAAGAATAGGCAATGACGAAATCATTGCATCACGGGAAGCAACCAAATGGGAATAAACACAGCCTTCAGACACAATATACAGTTTCAGAGAGCCATACAAATGGAGCGATATCATATGATCAAACTCGGCATGTTAATTGTTGTGATACATGATCCGAACCACTAAACAAGTTAAATAGATATCACCAGATTTACTCTTGCTCTCACAAATCCACATGTATCTCGACAATATCATCTACACATGCTTTCTTGTCACTTCTTTACACATTCTTGCCAATGTAATACAATTTCCACAACTATGCCCAGGCCGACTCACGTACATCTCTGCTGAATCAATTGTTTTGCCTTTGGTATCGAGTTTGGTCCAGGAACCGAACATATTTCAAGGTCTTTACAAAGTCATAGGACATGAGTGCTCTACCCAAGAACTGGGTGATTTTAAAGAAGAACTCATAGAACATGAGTTTGCCCCAGATCAGGGTGGTTCAGCGATACCGATACAAATAAATGCTTCACGACTTCTAAAGTTCAATCAGACAACAAAAGATAATTTCAAACTTGATCCATTATTCTTTTCGACAAGAGTTAAGAATTCCACTTTCGAAATACAGATATATTCTATTGAATATGCCACATCATACTACTTACCTTCTAAATATCTTTTTGCTTTGTATTGTTTTATGAAACCTATCACTGTTCAATATCGTTGTCGGATTATCAAGGCGTTACTCATGCAATGTCTCCTGAGACAACATGACTTCAAATTATATTTATTTTGATGTAATGCTATTGCTATGTCACAAGCAACCTTGCTGTGGATCACACTACAATTTGCAATCGCATATAGAAGATCATGCATGACTACGTTCAATTTGAATTTATTCAGAAACATGATGACATGTTTATATACAAAGTCTTTTAATAGGTTCCACTACATTGGAGGTGGTAAATGACTGCCAACATTTAACTTTAATTTTCTCCAACCATTTATGCTGCCATTCAATAATATCAACCATGATTCTAGTTTATTATTCAAATACATCGGTCATATTGATCAACACACAGCCAGAATTTTGTACGGAAATAACAATGAATATATATGCATTCAAATGCCTTTACATGAATATCTCCCACAATTGACAGCGAAGAATATGATAGAAATAGCAACAATACATAAGATATATTTGTCAAAAACAACGCAAAGGTTACATGGACAGGATCTACTTTCCATATTGACCGAGCATACATGTTCGGCTTGTTAAACGCATGTTTCTATTTTCCATATTCATGATGTTAAATCAAGTACAGAGCGATACATAAAATGGGCCAACAAGATATCCTCACATTTGGAAAAACAGCAAAGCGGATTACACTTTTGCCATAAAGAACAGTGTTATACTAAGCCAGAGCATGGAGTAAAACAAAACAAGGAAACAAATATTCCTTTCCTCCTCCTCCGCCATCTATTGAGTTGAAGGAAACAATAATCCGCAACTGGTGTAAAGATTCATCACCTGAATGCCTCCAGGAAAGTGGCTGTGCTGTGTGTGGTCAATTAGTTTTGTTGAAAAATATGTCTTTATTATCCACAACAAAAGTCAATCTGAAGATATTGATCAGAGAACATATGGGAATCACAAGACAGGAACGATATCATTGTTCTGATCCAATACAGGATATCAAAGGTCCAGTACTGGATGACACATGTAAATGGATATGCAAGCCATGTGTGGTCAGCCTGAACAAAGGTAGAACTCCCAAATATGCTTTAGCAAATGGCCTTTGGATAGGCACTATTCCTGCACAACTTCGAAATCTGACATTTGCTGAACAACTGTTGATTGCTCGTGTTCGTCACAACAAATGTATTGTACGTGTGTCATCTGGGATGCATAAAATGAAAGCAAATGCCATCATGTTTCAGAATCCAACACCAAAGATATATCAACGATTACTTCCAAAAGTTAAAGAACTTGATGAAGTGTTAGCTTTCATTTTCACTGGTCCTGCCCAACCAACTCCAGAAGACATGGAGCGAACGCCTTTATTAGTTCGCAGGAAGCGGGTTTCTGCAGCTTTAGAATGGCTGAAATTGAACCACATAGACTACTATGATTTAGACATCTCCTATGAAAACCTAGAACAATATCCAGATCATGGAATTCCTGTTGTGGTTGCATATCGACCAGCAGACACAAATAAGAAACCGGAAGCCACTAGTGCATTCGACAATGAAGAGGAAGATGGTGTGGAAGATGGGCCTTGTCCTTTTGTTGTGAGTGGAGTAACTGGTGATCATCTAGATATTACAAGTCCAAAAGCATTAATAGCTAGAGCGACAAAACATTGATAAATGATCATGGTGGTGTTCTTGCCATAAGCCATGCTAGAAATCCAGAGTCCTTCTTCAATAATCCTCAGTTATATCCTATGATGTTTCCTTGCCTCTTTCCATATGGCTTGGGTGGCATTGGTATCGTTGACAAAGATGTTTTAATTATTAGTGATATGATGCACAAAAGACACCTCCTGATGTACCATGACAAAAGATTTCAAACTGATCCCTATTTTCCACTGATTGCATTCAATCAGGAACAGATTAAAGACAGTACAACAGGTGGATATTTGTTGACTAACAAACATAATTTCAATGATATTGCAGATCGCTTGATGAATATCAATACTGCTGTTTTAGATGATCTCTCCAAAAGATTGTCCAGAGGTGATAGAGTAAAACTGGAAACACCTGAGGAAAAAGCATGCTATAAGCTCATTTTAGACTTGGACCATGTAGCTGGTCAGGTAAAAGGTTCAATTACTAACAAGAAATACATGTGAAATGAGATTTGGTCTCTGATATCCTATATTGGTGCGCCAACTTGGTTTATCACTTTTGCACCTGCAGACATCAATCACCCACTATGCCTATATTATGCTGACAACAAAGAAAAGTTTTATCCTAAGCTACGTCTACCCCAGGATTGTTACAAACTAATTGCAAATAATCCAGTGGCTGGAGCCCGCTTCTTTCACTTTACTACTGAAATGTTCATCAAACATATATTAGGAATAAATGAATCTCATCCTGGTCTGTATGGAAGTACATCAGGTTATTATGGAACAGTAGAGGAACAAGGACGTCTTACCTTGCATCTTCACATGCTGCTATGGATAAAGGGATGCCTTACACCTCAGGAAATACGTGACAAAATTATGGATGAAAATTCTGATTTTCAGAAGAGATTAGTAGAGTACTTGGAATGTTTGTGCATAGGTCAATTCTTGACAGGTTCTAAAGAAGAGGTATCCCAGAAAATGGAACAGATGATGGCAATACCTGAATATCAACCTCCAACATGTGTTCTCCCAGATCCACCTTCATATACATGTTCTATGAATTGTCAATATCATGACAAAAGATCAACATGGTGGCAAAGGTTCACAGAGGTTGTCGATTCTCTTTTATTGCAATTAAATTTACATAACAGACACGATGGAAAAAGAAAACCATACTGTCTTAATTCTAAAGGTGAATGTAAAAGACGATTTCCAAGAGATATCTTTCACCAAACCTTTGTAGAACCTAATACTGGTGCTCTCAACCTCAAGCACAGTGAGCCTTGGATGAACACAGTAACACCTGAAGTAACTTATATGCTGCGATGTAATTCTGATGTGACTAGTTTGTTATCTGGTACTGCTGTAAAGGCAATAGTTGCATATATAACAGATCATATTACAAAGATGTCTTTGAAAACCTATAGCATTTTTGAAGTAATAAAAAGTGTTTTTGATAGGAATTCCAAAATGATTGGTGGAGATTTAAACAGGAAAAACAAAGTCAGAAAATTATTTACACAAATAGTCAATTCCCTCACCTCCAAAATGGAGATTGGTGCTCCAATGGCTTCATTATACGTGCTCGGAAATCCTGATCACTATGCCAGTCATAAATTTGTACTATTCTTTTGGAGATCTTATGTTAAAGAGGTCATCAGTGCATGGTCTGATGAAGAAATTGCTAATACATGTGAAGATGAAAATCACGCTCAAAAGGTTGTGATTGGTAAACAAAATGGATCATACATAGGACTTTCCAAAGTAAATGATTATATGTTCAGACTGGCTTTGTATAATAATGTATCACTGTATAACTGGATACGTCTTGCCACTATGGAACCAAATAAAAGTGGTACAAAAAGAAAAACCCAAATGACTAGCAAAGAATCAACACAAAGCCAACTTTTTGATGAGGTAGAATTTGATGATGTGTCTGACACCTTTATTGAACATACCGATATTGACTATTCTAATGATGATAGCTTGTCTGAGGTTAGTGATGATGATATGTTCATGCAAATCGATGAAATTCAGAAGCCTGACAGCTTAAATAAAAAGAACAAGAATGATAATACAACCACAGACATAGGTGATGAATCAGATGAAGTTGATGAAATAGAAATTGATATATCGACGAAAAATAAAAAAGATTATACTTTGCAACGCAATCATGCACAGTATCTGACCCACCATGCAAAAATGAAAGGAAATGATCCCTTCATAGTTCCTAATTTCATTCCAAACAATTTACCAAGGGCTGACCGTGGTGATCGAGAATATTATTGTTGTACAATGTTAACTTTTTTCAAGCCATGGAGAAATGGCAAAGAACTCAAAAATAAATTACAAACATGGGACAATGCTTTCACAAATTATAAGTTTTCTAAAAGACAGCTTGAAATCATGAAATACTTTGGTCTGCGATATGAGTGTCTTGATGCAAGAGATGATTTCTCTGCTAAATGTCAAAAGAATAATACTGAAGATATCAAATATTCATGGGTGACTTCAAACAATTTTGACGAAATGGATGACATGCACAATGCTGAACTAGCATGTAATGGAGATGATTTCAACGATACTCTTGATGAAAATACAGACACAGAATTACTTGTGACATTTGGTTATAAGGGACAAAAAAGAAAGGATGAAATGCTAATAGCTGAAAGAACGAGCTCTTTACACTGAGGCACTGATTCCTATCGGAATCCGATCGGAATGGTGGAATCCGATCGGAATCCGATAAGAATTTTTCTCATCCAGTTTGTAGCTTTTCTCAGCCAAATCTCACAAACTTTCCAGTCGTATTCCTATCAGATTCCGATCGGAATTTTTCAGTCCTATGGAATTCCAAGTGATTCCGAGTGGATTATTCCATAGGAATCCAATAGGAATCCAATAGGAATCCAATAGGAATCTTGGATTTAACTTTTTAATAATATTATTATATAATATATTATGTATCTAATGGATTGGGGTGCTGCCCTGAAATAGATAGCTGAGTTTCCTGAGTTTATATAGGTTTGTTTGGCGCACGGACCATTTTGGAAACGCGTCAACAATGCGTCACCTGATCATCAACAAACAAGCAACGCGACCACACCCAACACGAAACACACCAACATGCACTCACAGACCCCGCCAACACCATGCCCACACCCACACCCACGCCCACAACCACGCCCACCACGACGCCCACCACGATGCCCACGCCCACGACCAGGCCCATCGACCAGGCCCACCCACTGACACCTCAGCGCCCACCTCCACGCCCACGCGGACGCGAGGCCAGTTAACCACGGGAGCCAGGGATGATAACGAGGGGAGGGCGCAGCGGCGGGTGGTGCACCCACCCCCGCTGCCTAAGTAAGTTTTTTTATTAAATTTTATATGTATTTTACTGACTATATCGTGTCCATAACGGCGCCCACGCGCGCCTGGCCACCGCAGGACACACCACGACGCTCAGGCGTCAACCCGACGGCAGTGGCAACAACAGCAGCATCAGCGGTGATGTGCAGGTGGGGGTAGTAAGAAGGGAATCTAACTAGGAACTGCTAAGAAAGGTGCGAGGAAGTTTCGGAAAGCCTACACTAAAATAGAAGAGGGAAGTAAAGGAAGAGAAGGGTGTGAGACACTCAATATAAATGCTGCGATAAAAGTCGAAGTGGTGCGATAAAAATAAGAGAGTTGCGATAAAAATCGAAGAGGTGCGATAAAAATAAGAAAGTCGCAGTGAAATGGAAGGGTCGGACAGTGAGAGAAGGTAATATAAAGTGAAGGGACTGGGTCTAGGACTAAGGATAGGCTCTGAGACGAAGGGGGAAGGACGGTGTATCTGGATTGTCTGGGGGTTCTCTGGGATCTCTGTCTAGTGGCTCATACATGCAGGTATATAAGCTGTAAGGACAAAGGAAGAGGGATGAAAGAGTATACTATATGGGGATATCAGAGAGAGGGGCATATGTATCATAAAGGAAGAGTATAGGGGACGATGCATAAGAAAGTAGAACAAAGAAAACAAAGGAAATACTTCGAAATGCGATAACTAAAGAACTCCGAAGTCGCAGATGATCGCAATAGTCACGACTTGATCGCAAGGTCGAAGAGTGTCTGATTGATGTGAATCGCATAGAATCGTGAGATATATCGAATCGGAGGCCAGGATCGTACAGTGCGTATCAGCGGCGCAACGGCGACAGGCCAGCAGCGGCGGCAACGGCAGGCCAGCAGCCGCACGGCAACAGCAACGGCAGCAGCAGCAGCAACGGCGACAGTAGCAGCAGCAGCAACGGCGACAGTAGCGGTAGCAGCAACGGTGACGGGGGCCAGCAGCAGCAACGACGACGGGGGGCGCAACAACGGCAGCCTGTAAGTCCCCCTCCCTCCCCCACCTCTTTCGCCCCCCTCCTTCCTTCCCCTTCCTTCCCCTCCCCCCCTTCCCCTTTATTCCCCCCCTTCCCCTTTATTCCCCCCCCTTCCCCTTTATTCCCCCTTCCCTTCTCCCTTCCTCCTCCCTTCCCTCCTTCCCCCCCCCCAAATGCTCCCATTCCCCTTCCCCTTCCCCTCCCATTCCCCCCCCCCAAATGCTCCCATTCCCCTTCCCCTTCCCCTCCCATTCCCCTTCCCCTTCCCATTCCCCTTCCCATTCCCCTTCCCCTTCCCCCATTCCCATTCCCATTCCCCCCATTTCCCATTCCCATTTATTCTCTCTGCCATTCCCCCCTCCCTCCTTTCACACTTGGCCCTTCTTTCCTCACCTCACATACTTAATATTAATTGTGTAAATAATTTATGAAATATTAATTTTCTTTTGTATATGGAATTATCAATATTGAGAGTACAGAACATTAACCAAGAATAGTGAGACTGCCTTCAATAAAAACTTGAGCAATATAGGCTGTCAAGATGACTATAATATGGCAGCTGTAATTGAACAAAACCTGGCTTTGGAGTGAAATGATAGCAACCCATAGCACAACTTAGGAGATAGCAAAGATTTCCATTCCAGTATCAATTCCTTGGCATGAATGATGTTACCTCCTTGTAGTCATGCTTCCAGGAGTGACTGAGGGTATGGGTTATGAGAGGTTTGATGGTATATGCAAATAGGAATGGGGCTGTGTACAAAAGACAAAGAGAAAGATAAATGGAGAAAGGAGAAGTCTGTACACCTTGGAACAATGAAGGAAACATAAAAAGAAGGCAAGGGCTATGCAGAAGAGATAAAGGTAATGACTAAGCAGAGGAGAAAGACATGGATGCATTGTATGATACAACTAAGCAGAAAGGGAAGGCATATGTGTGTCATGGTAATGATGAAGGAAAAAGTACAGAAGGAAGTTCAAAAAGAAAACAACAAGAAAAGAAGAAAGGAATGAAGGAAATACCAAAACATCCAGGTTCATGAAATTCTGGCTTCAATTAAGACAACTCAGTAATCTTGCAAGCAAGGTAACATGGTTCCAGTCAGCTATGATTACAGATAAGAAGTGAAATGACTGTATACAAAGTCTGTAAGGCAACCTGAGGTCAAGAAATAGTCCATGGCTTCAAAAAGTGGTTTATAAAACTCAGCCCTATGATCGGATGGATAGTCCTGCTCCATAGACAGTGATGGAAGAGAGTGGAAATAGAGTAAAGCAAGTGATATGAATGTTAGAGTCTGAGGTACATGCAGTAAACTATGTGCTATATGTGAATAGAGATAGAGATAAAGATTGTATACTATGGACAAGGAAATAATTATAGTAAGAAACAAGTGAAAGGAAGGTAACATATGGAGAAAGTAAAAAGCTATGTGCCTTGGAAGGGTGAAGGAAACATATATGCTGTTCATAAGACATAAGACTAACAACTATAAAGTGGAGAGGAAAGGTATGTGTGTGTCATGATGATGACAAAAAGAAAAAGAAAAAACAGACGTTCCTTAACAGTTATGTATTATCTTGTTGTATAATTGAATATACTAGGAATGCAGCAATAAAGTGTTCACATTTCAATGTTTTGCAAGGAATCCACTCAGACTCCAACTTGACTCAGTATTGCTAATATTGGAGATGAAGATGAATGCAGAGATGAAGGTGAAAGTGAAAGTGAAAATGAAGATAATTATGGACTCCTGAAACAAGGAGTTGGTAACTATGAGTATTTGCTTAGTGGAAATGAAGGTGAAGATGAAGGTGAAGGTGAAGAGGTGAAGGTGAAGGTGAAGGTGAAGGTGAAGGTGGAGATGAAGGGAAGATGAAAATGACTATGAGGTTGATGTGAACTACCAAAAACATAATGATTAACTGAAAGTGACATTTGCTGAACATGGTTGTGTATCTGAACTTATAAGCTTTCCAAAGACTACTAACAAAAGTAAAGGATTTCAATCAGAATACTTGGAATCATGGCCTCAGTATAAAGTACTGGATTAATGAGATGATGATAGCCAAGTCTAATAGTAACCTACAGTAGTGTCAAATGTAGGAATACAGCAACAAAGTGAACAAATTTACAGTGTTTTAAAAGGAATCCACTCGGAATCTACTCGGACTCCACTCAGAATCCCTACCAAATATGGAGCGTGGGAAAATATTGCCTAATTTGGTTAGGATGCCCATTGTATACCCAATGCCAGATATAGTGTCAGATTTATTTTATTTACAAAATTGAGTGAGAAAAACAGAAAAGAGTCAAAAAAAGCCAGCACTTTTCAAAAACTCGGAATCTGATCAGTATATCAAGATTGGTAGTGCTTTACAAAAAATGCTTCCATTCGTTTTGGAATCCGATCGGAATCCTGAATTCCGAGTGGAATCTGATTGGAATTTGGGATTCCGATCGGATTCCACAAGGAAGTGTGGCTCAGTGTAAAGTGTTGATATTCTGGGTCGTACTCCGCACTGAACACCCAGTTAACTCTTCTCGACCACATATTCTAGGTCGTACTCCACACCAAACACCCAGTTCACTCTGCTGAAATACATGTTCTGGGTCGTATGCCACACCGAACACCCAGTTAACTCTTCTCGACCACATATTCTAGGTCGTACTCCACACTGAACACCCAGTTCACTCTGCTGAAATACATATTCTAGGTCGTACTCCACACTGAACACCCAGTTCACTCTGCTGGACCGCATATTCTAGGTCGTACTCCACACTGAACACCCAGTTCACTCTGCTGAAACACATATTCTGGGTCGTACTCCACACCGAACAACCAGTTCACTCTGCTGAAATACATATTCTGGGTCGTACTCCACACCGAACACCCAGTTAACTCTTCTCAACCACATATTCTAGCTCGTACTGCACACCGAACACCCAGTTCACTCTGCTGAAATACATATTCTGGGTCGTACTCCACACCGAACACCCAGTTCACTCTTCTCAACCACATATTCTAGCTCATACTCCACACCGAACACCCAGTTCACTCTGCTGAAATACATATTCTGGGTCGTACTCCACACCGAACACCCAGTTAACTCTTCTCAATGTTATGGATCGCTAGATCAGCGGGCTCCAGCAACAACCAACTAAAAGTTGAGATCAGACCAGAGGAAACTCAAGAAGGATGGTGTATTCATGGTCTACCACTACTATACAGCAAGTAGCAGTCTGGGTGAGGGAGAGAGTCTAGGAAAGCGAACCAGGGAGAGAAAACCAGACTAAACGTGAGGAAAGGGAAGGGAAAAAGAGGAACAGTTCGAAGATGAAGGTTTAAATACAAAGAAGTTAGGGAAATGCCATGAAAGACAGACTACCGGGTCTGTATGTACAAACCGAGAGAAATGTAAGAACAATAAGGCTGTCCTGCAGATACAGCATGTCCATCAGTGTTTCAAGTAGTGATTGCAAGGAAATGGTTCGGAGCAATCAAGGGTCCAGACCCTGCGCCTCATGGTTGCCTCATGGCAAGGAGGTGGAACAATCCATGAGTGGATGTGTCAGTGAGCACATGATGAACATGAGGTGGCCATGTGGATGTCATGTGGCTGAGTTCCTAGTTTGGGAATGATGAGATTGGTTCGTCTTCCTGATGGTTTGCATTGGCAGTGGATGCCTGGCCAATAGCAGCATACGACTATGAATATGTGTATGCGGGATCGGGATGGAAAGGTGAACATGATGCTTCATCATTGGAGGCAGGGGAGAAGGTGAATCACTGAATGGGGAAGAACCATGATGGGGGTGATGCAATGAACACTGGTAATCATACACCAGTGACTGTGGTTCCTGCAGTACGATAAGCAAGGGTGCTTCATATAACCCTTCTTGGTTACAGGGTACTGGATGACTGGGATGTCGACTAGGTGTGGTTATTCTCGACCAGTGGACTGGTACACAAAGGTGATGAAACATGTCGGAATGCAAGTCTTTGTGGAGCATCAAGGGAACTTGTCATACATGCGAGTTCGGGTTGTTAGCTGAGCACCGGCGGTCAGCTGATGAGAAGAAAGCGAATGAATGTGGAGGTGACATGTGAAGAAGAACAAGATGGTCGGCCAAGGTAGGTCAAAGGAGTCATCGGTTGCCGGCAACTATGACGGATCCGATGTCTGAGTCATTGTGGGGAGGTTGTGTTATCCGAATATAGGTTGCATAGATATAGACGCCCACAAGGGTGGAGATGCCAATAGAACATATGACAATCGTGGCGATGAGCTGGGCGTCAAAGGTAACCATGAGGATCGGGATGACGTGTCGGTCTTCTTCAAAATAGGAAAGTCGATCGGTCATCAGGCACAAGGCTATTCATTCGTCTGTGACAGGCACAAGGAACCATGTCGGTGAATTGTGAAAGAACAATAACAATGTCATGAGCATATGGGTGTGGACATATGATCGGTCGGCGGAGAACCAGAGTATTCCGATTGCTGGGTATGATCGGTGGTTGGGTCATGGAGTATTCTTGTCTCCAGGTATGCACACCGGTCATGGGTTGTGACAAGAATGGAATGGTCAAGTTCGGATTGTATTGTCTTCAGGTTCCTTCAGCTTCTGGTTGTGCATGAATGGTTATGCACCGTCAAGTCATCCAATGAGGACATGGGGTCAACCCGAGAGTTCGGTAACAAGGTATCGTCCAATCAGAGCGTGGGACTTGGCACATCTTCGTGGGAATGTATGGGTGTCACGTGCTGTCAAAGCAAAAGACAGGGGCAAAAAGGTGAAAATCGTAACACTCAACCACATATTCTAGGTCGTACTGCACACCGAACACCCAGTTCACTCTGCTGAAATACATATTCTAGGTCGTACTCCACACCGAACACCCAGTTAACTCTTCTCAACCACATATTCTAGGTCGTACTCCACACTGAACACCCAGTTCACTCTGCTGAAATACATATTCTAGGTCGTGCTCCACACTGAACACCCAGTTCACTCTTCTCGGCCACATATTCTGCGGCGTACTCCACACCGAACACCCATTTCACTCTTCTCAACCACATATTCTAGCTCATACTCCACACCGAACACCCAGTTCACTCTTCTCGGCCAGATATTCTAGTTCGTACTCCACACCGAACACCCAGTTCACTCTTCTTGATCACATATTCTGGGTTGTATGCCACACCGAACACCCAGTTAACTCTTCTCAACCACATATTCTAGCTCGTGCTCCACACTGAACACCCAGTTCACTCTGCTGAAATACATATTCTAGGTCGTACTCCACACCGAACACCCAGTTCACTCTGCTGAAATACATATTCCGGGTCGTACTCCACACCGAACACCCAGTTAACTCTTCTCAACCACATATTCTAGCTCGTACTGCACACCGAACACCCAGTTCACTCTTCTCAACCACATATTCTAGCTCATACTCCACACCGAACACCCAATTGACTCTGCTGAAATACATATTCTAGCTTGTACTCCACACCGAACACCCAATTGACTCTGCTGAAATACATATTCTAGCTTGTACTCCACACCGAACACCCAGTTCACTCTTGTCGACCACATATTCTAGGTCGTACTCCACACTGAACACCCAGTTCACTCTTCTCGGCCAGATGTTCTAGTTCGTACTCCACACTGAACACCCAGTTAACTCTTCTCAACCACTTATTCTAGGTCGTACTCCACACCGAACACCCAGTTCACTCTGCTGAAATACATATTCTAGGTCGTACTCCACACCGAACACCCAGTTCACTCTGCTGAAATACATATTCTAGTTCGTACTCCACACCGAGCACCCAGTTAACTCTTCTCAACCACTTATTCTAGCTCGTGCTCCACACCGAACACCCAGTTCACTCTGCTGAAATACATATTCTGCGTCGTACTCCACACCGAACACCCAGTTAACTCTTCTCAACCATATATTCTAGCTCGTGCTCCACACCGAACACCCAGTTCACTCTGCTGAAATACATATTCTGGGTCGTACTCCACACCGAACACCCAGTTCACTCTGCTGAAATACATATTCTGGCTCGTACTCCACACCGAACACCCAGTTAACTCTTCTCAACCACATATTCTAGGTCGTACTCCACACTGAACACCCAGTTCACTCTGCTGAAATACATATTCTAGGTCGTGCTCCACACTGAACACCCAGTTCACTCTGCTGAAATACATATTCTGGGTCGTACTCCACACCAAACACCCAGTTAACTCTTCTCAACCACATATTCTAGCTCATACTCCACACCGAACACCCAATTGACTCTGCTGAAACACATATTCTAGCTCGTACTCCACACCGAACACCCAGTTCACTCTTGTCGACCACATATTCTAGGTCGTACTCCACACTGAACACCCAGTTCACTCTTCTCGGCCAGATGTTCTAGTTCGTACTCCACACTGAACACCCAGTTAACTCTTCTCAACCACTTATTCTAGGTCGTACTCCACACCGAACACCCAGTTCACTCTGCTGAAATACATATTCTAGGTCGTACTCCACACCGAACACCCAGTTCACTCTTCTTGATCACATATTCTGGGTCGTATGCCACACCGAACACCCAGTTAACTCTTCTCAACCACATATTCTGGGTCCTACTCCACACCGAACACCCAGTTCACTCTTCTCAACCACATATTCTAGCTCATACTCCACACCGAACACCCAATTGACTCTGCTGAAATACATATTCTAGCTTGTACTCCACACCGAACACCCAGTTCACTCTTGTCGACCACATATTCTAGGTCGTACTCCACACTGAACACCCAGTTCACTCTTCTCGGCCAGATGTTCTAGTTCGTACTCCACACTGAACACCCAGTTAACTCTTCTCAACCACTTATTCTAGGTCGTACTCCACACCGAACACCCAGTTCACTCTGCTGAAATACATATTCTAGGTCGTACTCCACACCGAACACCCAGTTCACTCTGCTGAAATACATATTCTAGTTCGTACTCCACACCGAGCACCCAGTTAACTCTTCTCAACCACTTATTCTAGCTCGTGCTCCACACCGAACACCCAGTTCACTCTGCTGAAATACATATTCTGCGTCGTACTCCACACCGAACACCCAGTTAACTCTTCTCAACCATATATTCTAGCTCGTGCTCCACACCGAACACCCAGTTCACTCTGCTGAAATACATATTCTGGGTCGTACTCCACACCGAACACCCAGTTCACTCTGCTGAAATACATATTCTTGGTCGTATGCCACACCGAACACCCAGTTAACTCTGCTGAAATACATATTCTGGGTCTTACTCCCCACTGAACACCCAGTTCACTCTGCTGAAATACATATTCTGGGTCGTACTCCACACCGAACACCCAGTTAACTCTTCTCAACCACATATTCTAGCTCGTGCTCCACACCGAACACCCAGTTAACTCTGCTGAAATACATATTCTGGGTCTTACTCCCCACTGAACACCCAGTTCACTCTGCTGAAATACATATTCTGGTTCGTATACCACACCGAACACCCAGTTCACTCTCCAGAAATACATATTCTGGGTCGTACTCCACACTGAACACCCAGTTAATTCTTCTCAACCACATATTCTGGGTCGTACGCCACACCGAACACCCAGTTCACTCTGCTGAAATACATATTCTAGGTCGTACTCCACACCGAACACCCAGTTAACTCTGCTGAAATACATATTCTGGGTCGTACTCCACACCGAACACCCAGTTCACTCTTCTTGACCACATATTCTGGGTCGTACTCCACACCGAACACCCAGTTCACTCTTCTCGGCCATATATTCTAGCTCGTACTCCACACCGAACACCCAGTTCACTCTTCTCAACCAGATATTCTAGTTCGTACTCCACACCGAACACCCAGGTCACTCGTGTCGACCACATATTCTAGGTCGTACTCCACACCGAACACCCAGTTCACTCTGCTGAAATACATATTCTGGGTCGTACTCCACACCGAACACCCAGTTCATTCTTCTCAACCAGATATTCTAGGTCGTACTCCACACCGAACACCCAGTTCACTCTGCTGAAATACATATTCTGGGTCGTACTCCACACCGAACACCCAGTTCACTCTTGTCGACCACATATTCTGTGTCGTGCTCCACGCTGAACACCCAGTTCACTCTTCTCAACCAGATATTCTAGTTCGTACTCCACACCGAACACCCAGGTCACTCTTGTCGACCACATATTCTAGGTCGTACTCCACACCGAACACCCAGTTCACTCTTCTCAACCACTTATTCTAGCTCGTACTCCACACCGAACACCCAATTCACTCTGCTGAAATACATATTCTAGGTCGTACTCCACATTGAACACCCAGTTCACTCTTCTCAACCAGATATTCTAGTTCGTACTCCACACCGAACACCCAGGTCACTCTTGTCGACCACATATTCTAGGTCGTACTCCACACCGAACACCCAGTTCACTCTGCTGAAATACATATTCTAGGTCGTACTCCACACCGAACACCCAGTTCACTCTGCTGAAATACATATTCTAGCTCGTACTCCACACCGAACACCCAGTTCACTCTGCTGAAATACATATTCTGGGTCGTACTCCACACCGAACACCCAGTTCACTCTTGTCGACCACATATTCTGTGTCGTGCTCCACGCTGAACACCCAGTTCACTCTTCTCAACCAGATATTCTAGTTCGTACTCCACACCGAACACCCAGGTCACTCTTGTCGACCACATATTCTGTGTCGTGCTCCACGCTGAACACCCAGTTCACTCTTCTCAACCAGATATTCTAGTTCGTACTCCACACCGAACACCCAGGTCACTCTTGTCGACCACATATTCTAGGTCGTACTCCACACCGAACACCCAATTCACTCTGCTGAAATACATATTCTGGGTCGTACTCCCCACTGAACACCCAGTTCACTCTGCTGAAATACATATTCTAGGTCGTACTCCACACCGAACACCCAGTTCACTCTTGTCGACCACATATTCTGTGTCGTGCTCCACGCTGAACACCCAGTTCACTCTTCTCAACCAGATATTCTAGTTCGTACTCCACACCGAACACCCAGGTCACTCTTGTCGACCACATATTCTAGGTCGTACTCCACACCGAACACCCAGTTCACTCTTCTCGGCCAGATATTGTAGTTCGTACTCCACACTGAACACCCAGTTAACTCTTCTCAACCACTTATTCTAGCTCGTACTCCACACCGAACACCCAATTCACTCTGCTGAAATACATATTCTGGGTCGTACACCACACCGAACACCCAGTTCACTCTGCTGAAATACATATTCTGGGTCGTACTCCACACCGAACACCCAGTTCACTCTTCTTGACCACATATTCTGGGTCGTACTCCACACCGAACACCCAGTTCACTCTGCTGAAATACATATTCTGGGTCGTACTCCACACCGAACACCCAGTTCACTCTCCAGAAATACATATTCTGGATCATATGCCACACTGAACACCCAGTTAATTCTTCTCAACCACATATTCTGGGTCGTACGCCACACCGAACACCCAGTTCACTCTGCTGAAATACATATTCTAGCTCGTACACCACACCGAACACCCAGTTCACTCTGCTGAAATACATATTCTAGCTCGTACTCCACACCGAACACCCAGTTAACTCTGCTGAAATACATATTCTGGGTCGTACTCCACACCGAACACCCAGTTCACTCTTCTTGACCACATATTCTAGGTCGTACTCCACACCGAACACCCAGTTAACTCTGCTGAAATACATATTCTAGCTCGTACTCCACACCGAACACCCAATTCACTCTGCTGAAATACATATTCTAGGTCGTACTCCACACTGAACACCCAGTTCACTCTTCTCGGCCAGATATTCTAGTTCGTACTCCACACTGAACACCCAGTTAACTCTTCTCAACCACATATTCTAGCTCGTACTCCACACCGAACACCCAGTTAACTCTTCTCAACCAGATATTCTGTGTCGTGCGCCACGCCGAACACCCAGTTCACTCTTCTCGACCACATATTCTGGGTCGTACTCCACACCTAACACCCAGTTCACTCTTCTCCGCCAGATATTCTAGTTCGTACTCCACACCGAACAACCAGTTCACTCTGCTGAAATACATGTTCGGGGTCTTACTCCACACCGAACACCCAGTTCACTCTGCTGAAATACATATTCTGGGTCGTACTCCACACCGAACACCCAGTTCACTCTGCTGAAATACATATTCTGGGTCGTACTCCACACCGAACACCCAGTTCACTCTTCTTGACCACATATTCTGGGTCGTACTACACACCGAACACCCAGTTCATTCTTCTCAACCAGATATTCTAGGTCGTACTCCACACCGAACACCCAGTTCACTCTGCTGAAATACATATTCTAGCTCGTACTCCACACCGAACACCCAGTTCACTCTGCTGAAATACATATTCTGGGTCGTACTCCACACCGAACACCCAGTTCACTCTTCTTGACCACATATTCTGGGTCGTACTCCACACCGAACACCCAGTTAACTCTGCTGAAATACATATTCTAGGTCGTACTCCACACTGAACACCCAGTTCACTCTTCTCAACCACATATTCTGGGTCGTACGCCACACCGAACACCCAGTTCACTCTGCTCAAATACATATTCTGGGTCGTACTCCACACCGAACACCCAGTTCACTCTTCTTGACCACATATTCTAGGTCGTACTCCACACCGAACACCCAGTTAACTCTGCTGAAATACATATTCTAGGTCGTACTCCACACCGAACACCCAGTTCACTCTTCTCAACCACATATTCTGGGTCGTACTCCACACCGAACACCCGGTTCACTCTGCTGAAATACATATTCTGGGTCGTACTCCACACCGAACACCCAGTTCACTCTGCTGAAATACATATTCTAGGTCGTACTCCACACTGAACACCCAGTTCACTCTTCTCGGCCAGATATTCTAGTTCGTACTCCACACTGAACACCCAGTTAACTCTTCTCAACCACATATTCTAGCTCGTACTCCACACCGAACACCCAGTTAACTCTTCTCAACCAGATATTCTGTGTCGTGCGCCACGCCGAACACCCAGTTCACTCTTCTCGACCACATATTCTGGGTCGTACTCCACACCTAACACCCAGTTCACTCTTCTCCGCCAGATATTCTAGTTCGTACTCCACACCGAACAACCAGTTCACTCTGCTGAAATACATGTTCGGGGTCTTACTCCACACCGAACACCCAGTTCACTCTGCTGAAATACATATTCTGGGTCGTACTCCACACCGAACACCCAGTTCACTCTGCTGAAATACATATTCTGGGTCGTACTCCACACCGAACACCCAGTTCACTCTTCTTGACCACATATTCTGGGTCGTACTACACACCGAACACCCAGTTCATTCTTCTCAACCAGATATTCTAGGTCGTACTCCACACCGAACACCCAGTTCACTCTGCTGAAATACATATTCTGGGTCGTACTCCACACCGAACACCCAGTTCACTCTGCTGAAATACATATTCTAGCTCGTCCTCCACACCGAACACCCAGTTCACTCTGCTGAAATACATATTCTGGGTCGTACACCACACCGAACACCCAGTTCACTCTGCTGAAATACACATTCTAGCTCGTACTCCACACCGAACACCCAGTTAACTCTGCTGAAATACATATTCTAGCTCGTACTCCACACCGAACACCCAGTTCACTCTTCTTGACCACATATTCTGGGTTGTATGCCACACCGAACACCCAGTTAACTCTTCTCAACCACATATTCTAGCTCGTACTCCACACCGAACACCCGGTTCACTCTGCTGAAATACATATTCTGGGTCGTACTCCACACCGAACACCCAGTTCACTCTGCTGAAATACATATTCTAGCTCGTACACCACACCGAACACCCAGTTCACTCTGCTGACATACATATTCTGGGTCGTACTCCACACCGAACACCCAGTTCACTCTTCTTGACAACATATTCTAGGTCGTACTCCACACCGAACACCCAGTTCAATCTTGTCGACCACATTTTCTAGGTCGTACTCCACACCGAACAGCCAGTTCACTCTTCTTGACCACATATTCTGGGTTGTATGCCACACCGAACACCCAGTTAACTCTTCTCAACCACATATGTTATGTCGTACTCCACACCGAACACCCAGTTCACTCTGCTGAAATACATATTCTAGCTCGTACACCACACCGAACACCCAGTTCACTCTGCTGAAATACATATTCTGGGTCGTACTCCACACCGAACACCCAGTTCACTCTGCTGAAATACATATTCTAGCTCGTCCTGCACACCGAACACCCAGTTCACTCTGCTGAAATACATATTCTGGGTCGTACTCCACACCGAACACCCAGTTCACTCTGCTGAAATACATATTCTGGGTCGTACTCCACACCGAACACCCAGTTCACTCTTCTTGACCACATATTCTAGGTCGTACTCCACACCGAACACCCAGTTAACTCTGCTGAAATACATATTCTAGGTCGTACTCCACACTGAACACCCAGTTCACTCTTCTCAACCACATATTCTGGGTCGTACGCCACACCGAACACCCAGTTCACTCTGCTGAAATACATATTCTAGGTCGTACTCCACATTGAACACCCAGTTCACTCTTCTCGGCCAGATAATCTAGTTCGTACTCCACACTGAACACCCAGTTAACTCTTCTCAACCACTTATTCTAGTTCGTACTCCACACCGAACACCCAGTTAACTCTTCTCAACCACATATTCTATGTCGTACTCCACACCGAACACCCAGTTCACTCTGCTGAAATACATATTCTAGCTCGTACACCACACCGAACACCCAGTTCACTCTGCTGAAATACATATTCTGGGTCGTACTCCACACCGAACACCCAGTTCACTCTGCTGAAATACATATTCTAGCTCGTCCTCCACACCGAACACCCAGTTCACTCTGCTGAAATACATATTCTGGGTCGTACACCACACCGAACACCCAGTTCACTCTGCTGAAATACATATTCTAGCTCGTACTCCACACCGAACACCCAGTTAACTCTGCTGAAATACATATTCTAGCTCGTACTCCACACCGAACACCCAGTTCACTCTTCTTGACCACATATTCTGGGTTGTATGCCACACCGAACACCCAGTTAACTCTTCTCAACCACATATTCTAGCTCGTACTCCACACCGAACACCCGGTTCACTCTGCTGAAATACATATTCTGGGTCGTACTCCACACCGAACACCCAGTTCACTCTGCTGAAATACATATTCTAGCTCGTACACCACACCGAACACCCAGTTCACTCTGCTGACATACATATTCTGGGTCTTACTCCACACCGAACACCCAGTTCACTCTTCTTGACAACATATTCTAGGTCGTACTCCACACCGAACACCCAGTTCAATCTTGTCGACCACATTTTCTAGGTCGTACTCCACACCGAACAGCCAGTTCACTCTTCTTGACCACATATTCTGGGTTGTATGCCACACCGAACACCCAGTTAACTCTTCTCAACCACATATGTTATGTCGTACTCCACACCGAACACCCAGTTCACTCTGCTGAAATACATATTCTAGCTCGTACACCACACCGAACACCCAGTTCACTCTTCTTGACCACATATTCTGGGTTGTATGCCACACCGAACACCCAGTTAACTCTTCTCAACCACATATGTTATGTCGTACTCCACACCGAACACCCAGTTCACTCTGCTGAAATACATATTCTGGGTCGTACTCCACACCGAACACCCAGTTCACTCTGCTGAAATACATATTCTGGGTCGTACTCCACACCGAACACCCAGTTCACTCTGCTGAAATACATATTCTGGGTCGTACTCCACACCGAACACCCAGTTCACTCTTCTTGACCACATATTCTGGGTTGTATGCCACACCGAACACCCAGTTAACTCTTCTCAACCACATATGTTATGTCGTACTCCACACCGAACACCCAGTTCACTCTGCTGAAATACATATTCTAGCTCGTACACCACACCGAACACCCAGTTCACTCTTCTTGACCACATATTCTGGGTTGTATGCCACACCGAACACCCAGTTAACTCTTCTCAACCACATATGTTATGTCGTACTCCACACCGAACACCCAGTTCACTCTGCTGAAATACATATTCTGGGTCGTACTCCACACCGAACACCCAGTTCACTCTGCTGAAATACATATTCTGGGTCGTACTCCACACCGAACGCCCGGTTCAATCTTGTCGACCACATTTTCTAGGTCGTACTCCACACCGAACACCCAGTTCACTCTGCTGAAATACATATTCTGGGTCGTACTCCACACCGAACACCCAGTTCACTCTGCTGAAATACATATTCTGGGTCGTACTCCACACCGAACACCCAGTTCACTCTTCTTGACCACATATTCTGGGTTGTATGCCACACCGAACACCCAGTTAACTCTTCTCAACCACATATTCTAGCTCGTACTGCACACCGAACACCCGGTTCACTCTGCTGAAATACATATTCTGGGTCGTACTCCACACCGAACACCCAGTTCACTCTGCTGAAATACATATTCTAGCTCGTACACCACACCGAACACCCAGTTCACTCTGCTGAAATACATATTCTGGGTCGTACTCCACACCGAACACCCAGTTCACTCTGCTGAAATACATATTCTAGCTCGTCCTGCACACCGAACACCCAGTTCACTCTGCTGAAATACATATTCTGGGTCGTACTCCACACCGAACACCCAGTTCACTCAGCTGAAATACATATTCTGGGTCGTACTCCACACCGAACACCCAGTTCACTCTTCTTGACCACATATTCTGGGTCGTACTCCACACCGAACACCCAGTTAACTCTGCTGAAATACATATTCTAGGTCGTACTCCACACTGAACACCCAGTTAACTCTTCTCAACCACATATTCTGGGTCGTACGCCACACCGAACACCCAGTTCACTCTGCTGAAATACATATTCTAGGTCGTACTCCACATTGAACACCCAGTTCACTCTTCTCGGCCAGATAATCTAGTTCGTACTCCACACTGAACACCCAGTTAACTCTTCTCAACCACTTATTCTAGTTCGTACTCCACACCGAACACCCAGTTAACTCTTCTCAACCACATATTCTATGTCGTACTCCACACCGAACACCCAGTTCACTCTGCTGAAATACATATTCTAGGTCGTACTCCACACTGAACACCCAGTTCACTCTTCTCAACCACATATTCTGGGTCGTACGCCACACCGAACACCCAGTTCACTCTGCTGACATACATATTCTGGGTCGTACTCCACACCGAACACCCAGTTCACTCTGCTGAAATACATATTCTGGGTCGTACTCCACACCGAACACCCAGTTCACTCTTCTTGACCACATATTCTGGGTCGTACTCCACACCGAACACCCAGTTCACTCTTCTTGACCACATATTCTGGGTTGTATGCCACACCGAACACCCAGTTAACTCTTCTCAACCACATATGTTATGTCGTACTCCACACCGAACACCCAGTTCACTCTGCTGAAATACATATTCTGGGTCGTACTCCACACCGAACACCCAGTTCACTCTTCTTGACCACATATTCTGGGTCGTACTCCACACCGAACACCCAGTTCACTCTTCTTGACAACATATTCTAGGTCGTACTCCACACCGAACACCCAGTTCAATCTTGTCGACCACATTTTCTAGGTCGTACTCCACACCGAACACCCAGTTCACTCTTCTTGACCACATATTCTGGGTTGTATGCCACACCGAACACCCAGTTAACTCTTCTCAACCACATATGTTATGTCGTACTCCACACCGAACACCCAGTTCACTCTGCTGAAATACATATTCTGGGTCGTACTCCACACCGAACACCCAGTTCACTCTGCTGAAATACATATTCTGGGTCGTACTCCACACCGAACACCCAGTTCACTCTTCTTGACCACATATTCTGGGTCGTACTCCACACCGAACACCCAGTTCACTCTTCTTGACCACATATTCTGGGTTGTATGCCACACCGAACACCCAGTTAACTCTTCTCAACCACATATGTTATGTCGTACTCCACACCGAACACCCAGTTCACTCTGCTGAAATACATATTCTAGCTCGTACACCACACCGAACACCCAGTTCACTCTGCTGAAATACATATTCTGGGTCGTACTCCACACCGAACACCCAGTTAACTCTGCTGAAATACATATTCTAGGTCGTACTCCACACTGAACACCCAGTTCACTCTTCTCAACCACATATTCTAGCTCGTACTCCACACCGAACACCCAGTTCACTCTTCTCGGCCAGATAATCTAGTTCGTACTCCACACTGAACACCCAGTTAACTCTTCTCAACCACTTATTCTAGTTCGTACTCCACACCGAACACCCAGTTAACTCTTCTCAACCACATATTCTATGTCGTACTCCACACCGAACACCCAGTTCACTCTGCTGAAATACATATTCTAGCTCGTACTCCACACCGAACACCCAGTTCACTCTGCTGAAATACATATTCTGGGTCGTACTCCACACCGAACACCCAGTTAACTCTGCTGAAATACATATTCTGGGTCGTACTCCACACCGAACACCCAGTTCACTCTTCTCGACCACATATTCTGCGGCGTACTCCACACCGAACACCCAGTTAACTCTGCTGAAATACATATTCTAGGTCGTACTCCACACTGAACACCCAGTTCACTCTTCTCAACCACATATTCTAGCTCGTACTCCACACCGAACACCCAGTTCACTCTGCTGAAATACATATTCTGGGTCGTACTCCACACCGAACACCCAGTTCACTCTTGTCGACCACATATTCTAGGTCGTACTCCACACCGAACACCCAGTTAATTCTTCTCAACCACATATTCTGGTTCGTATACCACACCGAACACCCAGTTCACTCTCCAGAAATACATATTCTGGGTCATATGCCACACTGAACACCCAGTTAATTCTTCTCAACCACATATTCTGGTTCATACGCCTCACCGAACACCCGGTTCACTCTGCAGAAATACATATTCTGGGTTGTATGCCACACTGAACACCCAGTTAACTCTTCTCAACCAGATATTCTGTGTCGTGCTTCACGCCAAACACCCAGTTCACTCTTCTCGACCACATATTCTGGGTCGTACTCCACACCGAACACCCAGTTCACTCTTCTTGACCACATATTCTGGGTCGTACTCCACACCGAACACCCAGTTGACTCTGCTGAAATACATATTCTAGGTCGTACTCCACACTGAACACCCAGTTCACTCTTCTCAACCACATATTCTGGGTCGTACGCCACACCGAACACCCAGTTCACTCTGCTGACATACATATTCTGGGTCGTACTCCACACCGAACACCCAGTTCACTCTGCTGAAATACATATTCTGGGTCGTACTCCACACCGAACACCCAGTTCACTCTTCTTGACAACATATTCTAGGTCGTACTCCACACCGAACACCCAGTTCAATCTTGTCGACCACATTTTCTAGGTCGTACTCCACACCGAACACCCAGTTCACTCTTCTTGACCACATATTCTGGGTTGTATGCCACACCGAACACCCAGTTCACTCTTCTTGACAACATATTCTAGGTCGTACTCCACACCAAACACCCAGTTCAATCTTGTCGACCACATTTTCTAGGTCGTACTCCACACCGAACACCCAGTTCACTCTTCTTGACCACATATTCTGGGTTGTATGCCACACCGGACACCCAGTTAACTCTTCTCAACCACATATGTTATGTCGTACTCCACACCGAACACCCAGTTCACTCTGCTGAAATACATATTCTGGGTCGTACTCCACACCGAACACCCAGTTCACTCTGCTGAAATACATATTCTGGGTCGTACTCCACACCGAACACCCAGTTCACTCTTCTTGACCACATATTCTGGGTCGTACTCCACACCGAACACCCAGTTAACTCTGCTGAAATACATATTCTAGGTCGTACTCCACACTGAACACCCAGTTCACTCTTCTCAACCACATATTCTGGGTCGTACGCCACACCGAACACCCAGTTCACTCTGCTGAAATACATATTCTGGGTCGTACTCCACACCGAACACCCAGTTCACTCTTCTTGACAACATATTCTAGGTCGTACTCCACACCGAACACCCAGTTCAATCTTGTCGACCACATTTTCTAGGTCGTACTCCACACCGAACACCCAGTTCACTCTTCTTGACCACATATTCTGGGTTGTATGCCACACCGAACACCCAGTTCACTCTTCTTGACAACATATTCTAGGTCGTACTCCACACCGAACACCCAGTTCAATCTTGTCGACCACATTTTCTAGGTCGTACTCCACACCGAACACCCAGTTCACTCTTCTTGACCACATATTCTGGGTTGTATGCCACACCGGACACCCAGTTAACTCTTCTCAACCACATATGTTATGTCGTACTCCACACCGAACACCCAGTTCACTCTGCTGAAATACATATTCTGGGTCGTACTCCACACCGAACACCCAGTTCACTCTGCTGAAATACATATTCTGGGTCGTACTCCACACCGAACACCCAGTTCACTCTACTTGACCACATATTCTGGGTCGTACTCCACACCGAACACCCAGTTAACTCTGCTGAAATACATATTCTAGGTCGTACTCCACACTGAACACCCAGTTCACTCTTCTCAACCACATATTCTGGGTCGTACGCCACACCGAACACCCAGTTCACTCTGCTGACATACATATTCTGGGTCGTACTCCACACCGAACACCCAGTTCACTCTTCTTGACAACATATTCTAGGTCGTACTCCACACCGAACACCCAGTTCAATCTTGTCGACCACATTTTCTAGGTCGTACTCCACACCGAACAGCCAGTTCACTCTTCTTGACCACATATTCTGGGTTGTATGCCACACCGAACACCCAGTTAACTCTTCTCAACCACATATGTTATGTCGTACTCCACACCGAACACCCAGTTCACTCTGCTGAAATACATATTCTAGCTCGTACACCACACCGAACACCCAGTTCACTCTGCTGAAATACATATTCTGGGTCGTACTCCACACCGAACACCCAGTTCACTCTGCTGAAATACATATTCTAGCTCGTCCTCCACACCGAACACCCAGTTCACTCTGCTGAAATACATATTCTGGGTCGTACACCACACCGAACACCCAGTTCACTCTGCTGAAATACATATTCTAGCTCGTACTCCACACCGAACACCCAGTTCACTCTGCTGAAATACATATTCTAGCTCGTACTCCACACCGAACACCCAGTTCACTCTGCTGAAATACATATTCTGGCTTGTACTCCACACCGAACACCCAGTTCATTCTGCTGAAATACATATTCTAGGTCGTACTCCACACCGAACACCCAGTTCACTCTGCTGAAATACATATTCTAGCTCGTACTCCACACCGAACACCCAGTTAACTCTTCTCAACCACATATTCTATGTCGTGCTCCACACCGAACACCCAGTTCACTCTGCTGAAATACATATTCTAGCTTGTACTCCACACCGAACACCCAGTTCACTCTGCTGAAATACATATTCTGGGTCGTACTCCACACCGAACACCCAGTTCACTCTTCTTGACAACATATTCTAGGTCGTACTCCACACCGAACACCCAGTTCAATCTTGTCGACCACATTTTCTAGGTCGTACTCCACACCGAACACCCAGTTCACTCTTCTTGACCACATATTCTAGGTCGTACTCCACACCGAACACCCAGTTCACTCTTCTCAACCAGATATTCTAGTTCGTACTCCACACCGAACACCCAGTTAACTCTTCTCAACCACATATTCTGGGTCCTACTCCACACCGAACACCCAGTTCACTCTTCTTGACCACATATTCTGGGTCGTATGCCACACTGAACACCCAGTTAACTCTTCTCAACCACATATTCTAGCTCGTACTCCACACCGAACACCCGGTTCACTCTGCTGAAATACATATTCTGGGTCGTACTCCACACCGAACACCCAGTTCACTCTGCTGAAATACATATTCTAGGTCGTACTCCACACTGAACACCCAGTTCACTCTTCTCGGCCAGATATTCTAGTTCGTACTCCACACTGAACACCCAGTTAACTCTTCTCAACCACTTATTCTAGTTCGTACTCCACACCGAACACCCAGTTAACTCTTCTCAACCACATATTCTATGTCGTACTCCACACCGAACACCCAGTTCACTCTGCTGAAATACATATTCTAGGTCGTACTCCACACTGAACACCCAGTTCACTCTTCTCGGCCAGATATTCTAGTTCGTACTCCACACTGAACACCCAGTTAACTCTTCTCAACCACTTATTCTAGTTCGTACTCCACACCGAACACCCAGTTAACTCTTCTCAACCACATATTCTATGTCGTACTCCACACCGAACACCCAGTTCACTCTGCTGAAATACATATTCTAGGTCGTACTCCACACTGAACACCCAGTTAACTCTTCTCAACCACTTATTCTAGTTCGTACTCCACACCGAACACCCAGTTAACTCTTCTCAACCACATATTCTATGTCGTACTCCACACCAAACACCCAGTTCACTCTTCTTGACCACATATTCTAGGTCGTACTCCACACTGAACACCCAGTTCACTCTTCTCGGCCAGATATTCTAGTTCGTACTCCACACTGAACACCCAGTTAACTCTTCTCAACCACTTATTCTAGTTCGTACTCCACACCGAACACCCAGTTAACTCTTCTCAACCACATATTCTATGTCGTACTCCACACCGAACACCCAGTTCACTCTGCTGAAATACATATTCTAGCTCGTACTCCACACCGAACACCCAGTTCAATCTGCTGAAATACATATTCTAGCTTGTACTCCACACCGAACACCCAGTTCATTCTGCTGAAATACATATTCTATGTCGTACTCCACACCGAACACCCAGTTCACTCTGCTGAAATACATATTCTAGCTGGTACTCCACACCGAACACCCAGTTCACTCTGCTCAACCACATATTCTAGGTCATACTCCACACTGAAGACCCAGTTCATTCTTCTCAACCACATATTCTGGGTTGTGATCCACACCAAACACCCAGTTCACTCTGCTCACACTTGTATTCTGGGTGGTAATACACACCAATGACCCACTTATCTTGGCCCTACCACATATTGTGGGTGGTAGTCTCCACAGACCACCCCGTTCCCTTTGAGTGTTGATGAATCATTATAACCCTTATGTTTACTTGCCCTTTATCTATACAGCCTACAGCACAAAGGCCATTTTGCTGATGATTGAATGCATTGTAATGTTCTGCTCACCATCTTTTCAATTCAATAGTTTCAATGAGCTGACATGCAAACCATGGAATCCATTGTATTCATTACATCCCCACCTTATTGATTCAACAGTTCCAATGAGATGACATGCAGGCCATTGAATCCATTTTATTGATTTGATCACTGCCATCTCATTCACATTCATTGCATTCATTTGGCCACACCTTATCCACACAGTGGCATTAATTCCATTCCACTCATATGCAGCCTGAGTCATCACTTTCTGTAAGTTACAGTTTCTTTAAAAGTCACCACTCCCCAACATGTCTCCGGGGTCCTACTGACATTCAAGCGTGACATACTGTGACACACGTCACGCCAATGTCAAATTTTTTTGATGAAAGCAACTTCCCAGTTGGATTAGGTAAAACAAGGGATTGGTGGTGATGATGTGCTTTAGACAGTCAAATGCAGTTTGTTGTTCTGGTCCCCAATTCCATTTGGCATTACTGGCTAATGAGTTTAAAGGAATAGCATGATGTGCATAATCCTTCATGAATTTGCAATAAAAGTTCAGAAAGCCAAGAAATGATTGCAATTCTTTCTTGTTTTGTGGTATTGGCCAATCTGTGATAGCTGTGGTTGCAACTGGATCCATCTGGACATGACTGTCTTCAACAATGAGACCAAGATATTCGACACAGGTGGAATTGATAGTGAAATGCAGGGGTTTACCCCACATGTATAATGCATTTGATTTTGTATTTTTATTACGATGAATTCTTGGAAAAGTGCTGATGTTTTTACATAATGAGGTGAATATAATACATATCTACAAGTTTGATTATTCAGGGGTACAAAAATTCTTAATGCAATCATATCTAATTCTACTTTTAAAGCCCTCAAACCTCAAATAGTCTGAGTTTTCAGGGGTATTTTGTACCCCTGGGCTTTAAAAGCAGAATTAGATATGATTACATTGAGAATCTTTGTACCCCTGGATAATCAAACTTGTAGATATGTATTATATTCACCTCATTATGTAAAAACATCAGCACTTTTCCAAGAATTCATCATGTAATAAAAATACCAAATCAAATGCATTATACATGGGGGGTAAACCCCTACATTTCACTAGGAATTGAAGGTACATTTCTTTGCTTTGAGGAATAAATTATTGTCACAGAAGATTTGTAGGATGTGCTTGGTTTGTTGTGTGTATTCCTTGAGGTCTTTGGAGAAGATAAGTAAATTGTCCATATATATAAGGAGCCAGCCTTCTCGAATTTCATATTGAAATATGTGATTCATCATGTGTTGGAATGTTGGAGGAGAATTCTTCAAACCAAAAAACATAACAGTTGGTTCGAATAAACCCTTCAGTGTGAGAAAAGTGGCTTTGTGTTTGTTACCTTCACAGATTTGGACATTATTGATACCCCATCAAACATCGAGCTTAGTGAAATATTTTGCATCAGCAAGGTGATTGATGATATCAGTGATGAGCGGAAGAAGATATTTATCATCAATGGTATTTGCATTCAGCCAACAACAATCCTGTATTGGACAAAGTTCATTGAAACGACCCCATCTTCAAAAACCCTTGGTTCAGGTGCAGCATGATGACAAAATGGTTATTGATTTGGATTGCCCTGCTGACACAGACAGAATGGTTATTGTTTTGGACACCCCCACTGATGCTGACACCGACACCGACACCAATGTCAACCCCAACACCGATGCCCATAAACAATGTAATCTTGAGGCTGATACCACTTCCAAGGCATCCTCTCTTCATTCTGTGTATCAAATCCAACAAAGCTGAGGCCCTCAAACAAATGCAAGTCTGATGAAAAGTTTTGCACATATATGCTGATATCAAGCCATTTAAAAGCAGGTTCCTCATTGCATGAACAGAGAAAGACACGAAAACAGAAATGTCTAGATGCTTCAATTTATGAAGGATGGACAAGCAGAAAAAAGCAGAAAGTCAAGTATAGAGCAGTAGTCAACCAATACCCAGGAAAACATCAGCTCTGGATTGAACGTGAAGAAGAAAACATCAAACATGAGTTCAGAACATGTCTAGGGGACACGGCAAGGCTCAAGATGCTTCTTGATAGAAGCCTATACACTGTATTGAATCTGGATGTAGTGATTGATCAATTAAAAGAATAATGTTTTTGATATATATGTTATTACTACAAACAAGTCTGACTGTGATGGCAACACTAAGACTATTGACAACACCAATGACAATGCTGATGATAACTCCGATGATAACTCTGATGACAATGCCAATGACAACATGGATGACCACACTGATGCCGATCCCTACTGAGTAAACAGCCATCCCAGCCAATGTTGGCCCAATGGTCTGAGACAGGTGACAATAATCCCAGCCAGTGTCAGCCCAACGGTCTCAGACCATCCACTATACTCTAGCACTTGATTCGGCCCACCGGTCTCACATAGTACATATGTCACTCCTCAGTTAAGTACCTAACAATAATAATTTCTTGGCCCATCTCAGCTGGCTCGACTCAAACCCAACATTGTCAACCTTAGTTGCCTGGTCACATATGGGGTAAGTCATGGCATGGTCTGGCAACTCAACCCCATTTGGGATATCAGCAAATTCCAGTTGAAATTTTCATGCATGAAGTTCAACATTGCTTGTCATTTTGGACAATGACAAGACAACAGGTGTGGAAGAGCACCCCAGGTAAGTTATCCATTTCTCATTATCATTCATTATACAACTTTGCACCAAAGGAGTGTGAACATGGCAACTGCAACAACAAGCAGGTGACAAGGAGACAGAGGATGTAGCCAGGAACGGGACAATCCAGGATGATGCAGTAGATGACAACAAGGTGGAATGTGAATGTCGGGAACAGGGAAGACAACAACAATGGGAACAGGAACCATGACAATGGGCAGGGGCAATGAAGATGAGGACGCTGAGGAGAGCAGTGGGCACAGGGATGGAGACAGGGATGGAGACAACAGACAATGGAAACAGGGACTAATGGGACAGGGGGAACCAGACAATGAGGACAACAGAGCCTGGGACAACAAGAAGAAAGGCAATGGGACAACAAGGAGGGCAATGGCCAGGACAGGAAAGCAAATGGGATGGCAATGACAAGACGCACAAGAACAGGGCCATGTGGCAACAACAACAACAACAATGAGGATGAGGATGAGGACGACCACGACAATGGGCACAATGATGACAACAGTGACGACAGAGACGATGGGGACAACAAGGGTGAGAACGTGGAGGGGCATGGACATGAGGGGAATACAGGTATGTACTCTTTTTGGTCCCCGCCTTTCCCCCTTCCTCCCTCCTTCCTCTCCCTCCTTCCTCTCCCTTTTCCTATCCCCTGCCCCTATCTCCTGCCACCCCTGCCAACCCCACCCCCATCCACCCCCTGCCCTCCTGCCCACCACCTGCTATTCCTGGCCATTCCCCTCCTCTCCTCCACCTTGGCCTCCACCTCCCTTCCTCTCCCCTGAATTAATGTAGAATACCATGTATTTTTTAGTAAAATATATAATTATTTAATTTGCTGTGTCTATTTCAAGTAAGTGGCTCATGTAAATTATTTAAAATTATGTATAGAATATATGTTATTGACATTGAGCAAGCAGCCAGTCCAACCAGCCTGTAGGGCATCCCAACTGAAGGGATGTCCTGGAAACACCTGTGGGACATTCCAAAAGCTGACAGGAACATCTCTTCCGGTCTGTGGGATATTCCAGACATGCCTGTGGGACACTGCAGAGGTTGATAGGGATGTTCTAGACAACCTTGTGGAACATCCTGTAAGCTGCCCAACCAAGCTTCTGCAAGTCCCCCAACTGTAAGCCCAAGTCCACTTTCCTCAAGAAGCACTAATCTTAACATAAAATCTCTCCTCTGCATATGTATCCCACTCCTTCTGTCTTTATAGGTGAAAATAACTGCTTTATCTCCAGTCCCTGCAACTGACCCCAAAGGACAATCAGCTGTGTGACACTTGATAGATATCTTCACCATTCTTGGCTATAAGATGTATTTTACACCATTTGATCAACTGTTGACTTGTCTGGATTGCTATATTACAATTTTATACTATGCTATAGCACCCATGGTACCTATAGTGGCCATGACAAGGCCTTGAAATTTACAACTAGACACTATCATCACTCAGAGTTTTCAATTCAATACCTAGGGATGGGACATGGGACAAGACACCACTCAATGTCATCCCTGGGAATGTCCCACATATCGTCCCAGGGACAATGGTTTTATCCCAGGGCAGACCAGTGCTTTTACAACATGTGGATGGTTCAGCACTAGGGCAGAGATGTAACTAGTTGTTCAGGATCCGTGGTAGCCTGAAGTGAATGTAGCATATCAGATGCCAAGTGTGACATGGCAGCTGCCAGGTATGATTTGTATTAGTTCAAATAGCAAGTTGTCTATTTCTGTCAACTTTGCATTCTCTGGCACGTAAAAATTCAGAACTTCAGAGTATACCTGTTTCTACTAGTGGGGTGTGGGCCATTGCTTTGCATGGCAAGTTACTCATCCCTTTTTGGCAATGAGAACATCAGGTATATTAAGACTGATATAAGAACACTGTAACATTATTACCACTGCATGATAGTAAACCAATATTTGCAAAGTCATCTATGTTCCCTTCATTACCACAAAAACAATACTATTTATATACCATCCTGAACACACAACTCTGTTGACAAATTGACATCAGGAAAATTACAAGCCCTTTTTTTGCACCTTGTGCACCTTTTACAAGGGGCAAAAGGTGCAAAAGGTCTCAAGGAGTCCACCTTTTCCAAGAGGTTGCACCTTTTCCAAGAAAGTGGACCCGGCTTAGAAAAGGTCAAACTCTTGGAAAAAGAGGTCAAAAGGAGGAAAAAAAGGAACAAAAAAAGAAGGGAAAAGAAGAGCTTTTGATTCTTTTCCCTTCTTTTTTCCTTCCTTTTTCCCTCTTTTTCCTCTTTTTGACCTTTTCTAAACCAGGTCGCTTTCTTGGAAAAGGTGCTACCTCTTGGGACCTTTGACCCCTTTTGCTCCTTGTAAAAGTTGGCCCTTTTCAGACCATCCGCAATTGTGAAGGTATTCAGGCAAATTCAAAGACAATTATTAGTATTATAATTATAATTAATAGATTACAAATAATTGATTTTATACTACCTTTACTACAACTATACTTACTAACAACTTACAAGTATGCGACACATGGTCTGTATTAAATCAGTATCACACACGTAAATGCATGTGCACGACTTATATATGTTTTGAGGTCGCGCACGGACCATTTGGCAAAGTTTGGCAAAATAGAGCGCCAAACATCGTCACTTTTTGCCATTTTCGGTAAGTTTGGGCAATTTCGTGACTGTACAATCTGTACTGACCTCAAAGTTGACTATAGGACGACGCCAACGCACCAATGATGGCGGCGAGCAAGGCCAGGAGTGATGCGGCCCCGGTACGTGCGCGCCCGCGTACTCTTTTATTCCCTTTCATTTTATTTATTTTATTTTATTTTATTTTATTTTATTCGACACTAACAATGAAATTACAGATCTACGGCCACCACCACCACGACAACGACAACGACAATGACGATTGCCACCACGACGCCCACAGCCACGACGTTGACAATCAACACCACGTCAGACGCGCCAACACGTTGAACAAACCCCATGGCAAACCAAGATGCGCGCACACGCAAACGAACGGAGTGGGCGAGTCAACGAGACGGAACGAGCGGCAGGGGGTGGTGCATCCACCCCTGCTGCTTCATGGTATGTTTTCATATATCAATTTTATTTCTTCTAACTGAAGAACGCGCCACCGCGCCGCCACCACCATTACCACTGCCGAAACACACGCCTCGAACGTGTGTGTTTCGCCAGGACAGGCCATGGCACCACGGCACCCACCTCGCGATGAAGTGTGCCGGCACCGCGGACGCAACTGAGGCAGAACAACGCGTGCGTTTCGCCACCTCGCGAAGACGCTGGCCATGTCAACTGACGTGCGCCGAGATCTTGCGAGGTCATGGAATATCCGCAGGGCGCCCCCCAATCCCACCTCGCGAAGACGCCGGCCACGTCAACTGACGTGCGTGGCTCTCTCGCGAGGTGAGATGGAGTATCCGCGGGACAGGGCACCCCAATCCCACCTCGCGAAGATGCCGGCCACGTCAATTGACGTGCGCGGCTCTGTTACGGTACCGTCCTTCCTTTACTTTTATTCTTTTCTTTCTTTTCCTTTTCTTTCCTCTTCGTCATCTGTATTATCACATATGGCCATTCCTTTCCGCTTAGTCGTCTTATACGACTCATTCATGCCTTTTCCCTCCGTTTACTCATTCCTATTATGCTATATGCACTGCCCTCCTTTCCATATATGTTTCCTTCTTCATTCCGAGGCGCATAGCCTCTCTTTACTCCATTCGTTCTTTCCTTTGTCTGGTAGTACACAGCCCCTTCCTCTACTCGCATATATATAGCCTGTAGTTTACCGCATGTACCTCAGACTCTAAAATTCGTACAAACCTGCTTTACATCACCAAAGTAACGCCTTCGATTGTTAAGCTTATAAATTCTTATTCCACTTGTGAAGTAAAAGCTTCGCTTAACCTCGTCGCATTACAGTTTTAGAGTCTCCTTCACCGCACGTTCGCCCACCATTGCTCCTCGCACTCGTTCGCAAACCACTTTTGGTTCAACCCCTCGTTTTTCCCCAGATCCATCTACATCATCTCGTCGTCCAGTACCTCCTCCACCTCCTCCTTCACCGCCTCCTCCTCCACCTTCTTCTTCATTACCAATGGCTGACATTGCCGCCGAACTTCAAAACCTTATTCAAACTGTCAACCTCCTTCGACAAGAGCTCAACACTGCCAATGCAGAGATCGCTACTCTTCAAGCTGCCGCTGCCGTTCCCCCTCCTCCTCCTCCTCCTCCTGCTCCTGCCGCTCCAGTTCTTAAGCCTGCTAAACCCGAAGACTTCGATAGTAAATCCAATGATGTCGACAAGTTTCTCCATCAGTGTGAATTATTTCTCCGCACTCAAGCTTACACCGACACGCAGAAGGTTATTCTCGGATTATCGTATATGAAGTCTGGTAGCGCTTTATCCTGGGCAGAGAACAAAACAACGTCGATTCCCTGGGCCACATACACCTGGGACGAATTCAAAACTGACGTTCAAACTTTGTTTGGAGATCTCGACAAAGCAGCAACAGCTCGACTCAAAATCAAAGTCAAACAAGGAAAGCTTACAGCCGACGAATACATCGTCAAGTTCGAAGAATACGAGGCGAATACTGGATTCAACGATGAGGCACTCACAGGTCAATTTAAAGATGGACTAAATCCAGGACTTGTTACTAGCATTTATCGTCTCGCGATCATGCCAAACACGATCGCAGGATGGAAGACTTACGCTCGACGCTTTGACCGACAATATCGCGAACTTCTCGCAATACAATCGTCCACCAAAGCAGAAGGCAAGAAAAAAGAGTCTCCTAAACTTTCGTCTTCGTCTAAACCATCCACCTCCTTCGTGTCCTCCACACCATCTACTTCTCGTGTCAAAACAGAAGCGGTTGACCCCGTCATCGCTGCACAATGAAAGGCTGCTGGACAGTGCATCATTTGCACTTCCAAGGATCATTGGGCTAACGCTTGCCCCAATCGCACCTCTTCGTCTTCTCTCTCTCCCACCACCACCCCTCGCAGCAGCAATCGCTCCAGTCGCGGACAGCATAAACGCACTCGCACCATTCGTGCGATTACAAAGGATGAAAAGGAGACGAAAGAAGCAAGTTCTTCAGGAAATACTTTTTATGAGACATCGGGTGTGTCTAAATTTACACGTGCGCAGAAAGCGGAACTAGTTAATAATCTTGTATCTGAGGGACATTAGATACATCATCTTGTTCGGACTTCTTCGATGATTTACTGGACGATTTTTCATACGAACTATCTTCTTCTCGCTGTTTAGGTTCTTTAGTTTCTTCAAATGACACTTTCTCCGTCACACTTTATTTAGAAACTATAGACACTTGCGAAAAGTTTCCTGTTCGTGTTCTTATTGATTCTGGCGCTTCTGGTCTTTTTATAGATCGCTCCTTCGTCGAGAACAATAGTCTCTCGACAGTATCTGGAATCCCCGATACCCGTACGGAACATCGATGGCTCACCTAACCGAGACTGCCCCATCGATTCTTATTGCGACGTCAATCTTTTCGCGCCACCATCATATTCCGAACGCCTTGATTTGGAGATTTCCTCCATTGGCAACTTCGACGTCATTCTTGGCTTCCCTTGGATTCGAAAACACAATCCATACACCGGTGTCATAGACAAAACCCTCGAGATATTTCAAAAGGGAATTCCTTCGACATCCCTGACCGTGGATTCGATGTATGAATCAAGAGTCGACACTCCTTTGGATCCTTACAAAGAAATTATTGCTTCGGTTGATCTCGGATCCGATGATGAGTACTTTTCCTTCAAACGAGATCAAATCCTCCACATGATTAACAGCATTTCACTCGGAGATACTTCGCGTACAACAACAGTTGAAGAAGATATGAAAGTGTTTATACCAGAGAAGTATTGGGAATACGAAGACATCTTTCTCAAGAAATCCTTCGACAAACTTCCACCTCATTCCAACTTCGATCACGCTATCAATCTCAAAGATTCCTTTCAACCACAGCGCGGAAAATTATATCCACTATCTCCTCGAGAACAAGTCGAACTCGATCATTTTCTAGAAGAAAACATTTCGACAGGACAAATTAGACCTTCTAAGTCACCCCAAGCTGCTCCCTTCTTTTTCGTAAACAAGGTTGAAGAAATTAATGCTCTAGGTTCAGATCCAGGATTACGCCCAATCCAGGATTACCGTTATCTTAACGCTCACACAGTTCGCGATCGCTATCCACTCCCTCTCTTATCCGAAATTCTCCAACAACCCAAATTTCAATCAGCGAAACACTTTACGGTTATCGATGTTCGCTGGGGATACAACAATATTCGGATTAAACGTGGAGACGAATGGAAAGCTGCATTCATTACGAACCGTGGACTATTCGAACCTACCGTTATGTTCTTCGGACTCTGCAATGCCCCTGCCACCTTTCAACGAATGATGAATATTCGATTTCATGATGTTCTTGCTACAGGTTGTGTCTTCATTTACATGGATGACATTATTATCCTAGGAGATACCCCTGAAGAACTCGAGACGAATACCCGACGCGTACTCAATATCATGCGAGAGAATAACCTCTCTTGCAAGCCCGTCAAATGTCAATTCGAGAAAGATTCCGTTCGTTATCTTGGACAAATTATCTCTCATGGGGAAATAGCTATTAACCCCGCCAAGATTCGATCGATCTCCGATTGGCCAACTCCTAAACGCGTTCGTGACGTACAATCATTCCTTGGCACTATGAACTTCTGGCGCAGATTCGTAAAAGACTTCTCTTCAATCGCTCGACCTTTACATCAACTCACACGAAAAGACGTTAAATTTGCTTGGTCACCAACCTGTCAAACCGCATTCGATAAATTAAAAAACGCTATCACTTCCGAACCAGTTCTCAAAGCTCCTCATCTAGATCTTCCCTATATCCTTGAAACCGATTCCTCTGGATTCGCAATTGGTGCCGTACTTATGCAAAAACACGACGATAATCTCCATCCCATTGCTTATTATTCCGCTTCCCTTTCCCCTGCTGAACGAAATTACTCGACTCCCGATCAAGAACTCCTTGCTATTGTCAAATCTCTTCTACACTGGCAACATCTACTTGAAGGAGCAAATCATACTGTCACTATTCGCTCCGACAACCAAGCCCTCAAGTATTTTATGACAAATCGCACTTTGTCACGTCGTCAAGCAAGATGGTCGGAATTCCTTAGTCGTTTTGATTTCTGTATCGAGCACATTCCGGGAACGCGTAATAGAGCAGACGGTTTATCTCGACAGCCCGATTACGTTCCTGATGGTCTAGACAATACAGATAAAGCTTTGTTACCAGAACATCATTTTATCAATGCCATCATTAATTTATCCTCTCCTAGATTCTTAGATCGACTTCACTACCCTACGCCGTTACCTCTCCACATCTCTTCAAAGCTCTCCGATCCCTCTTCCCGATGGTCCCTCATCGATGGTTTGGTTAGAGATGCCAGAGAACGTATAGTTGTCCCCGAGGTTGTTTCTCTGCGGACTGAAATTATTCGTTCAACTCACTCACCACCTCATGCTGGGCATCCTGGAATAGAAAAGACCTGCGAATTAATTTCTCGCTCTTACGTCTGGGATCAAATTCACAGAGATGTTTCCAATTTTATCCATTCCTGCCCTGATTGTCAGTGCACTAAAGTTTTACGTTTGCGCCCTGCAGGACTCCTTCATCCTCTTCCACCGGCATCCGCCGCATGGGAAGAAATCACTGCGGATTTCATCACGCAGTTACCCCTCTCGTTTGGATTCGATGCAATCTTTGTCGTTGTGGATCGATTCACGAAACGCGCCCATTTCATTCCTACAACTTCTGTGCTCTCCGCAGAAGGCGCCGCCCGACTTTTCCGTGACCACATTTGGAAACTCCATGGTTGGCCAAAAAAGATCATTTCTGATCGTGGAACGCAATTTGCCGCCAAATTCACTCAGGAACTCAATAAACTACTCGGTATCGAAACGGCACTCTCCACCGCCTATCATCCACAAACCGATGGCCAAACCGAACGAACCAATCAAGAGCTTGAACAATATCTCCGGCTCTACACTAACTTCATGCAAACAGATTGGTCTGAATGGTTATCACAGGCTGAGTTCTCTTATAATAACCGGCAACATTCCTCCACCGGCTATTCTCCTTTTTACTTAGATCAAGGACGCCATCCGATCACTCCCCTTTCCATCAACAAACCTGAATCCAACAATCCCTCCGTTAACGATTTTCTTATGACTCTCGAAAATGCTCGCTTTCATGCAAAACATTCCTTACAACGTACCGCCGACAACATGAAACACTTCGCCGACAAACGACATAAACACCTTGACTTACAAATAGGACAACTCGTATGGCTCGACATCCGAAACCTTAAAACAGGAAGACCCACGAAGAAGCTTGATGTCCGACGTACCGGACCTTTTCCCATCATCGATCGCTTATCCCCGGTAGCTTACAAACTCCAACTTCCGCCTTCCTGGAAGATTCACCCCGTTTTTCACATTTCCCTATTGCAACCTGCTGACATTAACGATGAATTACATCCTCCAGTTATTAACGACACGCTTCGCCCTCCTCCTGACATCATTGACGAAACCGAGGAATATGAAGTCGAAGCTGTTCTTGATCATCGTTATCGCCATCGCAAAAAGGAATACCTTGTGAAATGGAAGGGTTACCCTGCTGATGAAAATACCTGGGAACCGGTATCAAACCTCCGGCACGCACGTGATTTGGTTCTAGACTTTGAGAACAAAAGAACATCCATTTAAGGAAGTAACCTACCCTAAACTTTTATCCGTTATAAACCCACTTCCTTGCCTTCCCCTCTTCTCTCAGATCTCCTCGATCTAGCTGAGGTTTTCTTCATGCATTCTGGAAGGCTTTGTTCTCGTTGATCTCGGTCAGTGTCCAAACCCACTTCATCACTCTCTCCCCCCACTTTCTGGTCCTGCTCTCCACTCCAAGCGCCTTCTAAAGAAATATCGTCGTTTCAACTTCTCTGTTGACTTCCAACGATACGACGACGATCATCGCAAAAGTACTCACGACCCTCGCATCATCCCTCGCTTTATGTACCGCCACAGTACTGGTCCCCATATTGAAGACGACTACTTCTGTTGGTCTCAATATTAGCCTCACCAAGACGACTGGGATCACGAATCCGCTTGGCCCGAACGCCCCGACCTTTGGTTTCACTTTGTCCAGTGGGACAGTCCCCTTCTCGAAGCATTAGCGCTGAGCGATGCCCTTGGTGCCAACTTCGTTGCCTACCATATTTTTTGCTTACGTTTCTATTTTGCTGAGTTCTCTTGGTCGGCTCGTCGTGTCATTCATTTCCTTAATATCCTCGCCGATCTTCAATTCACACTCGACTTTTACTTCCCCCATCATCGTCTCAAGGTTAGCCGCCCCGACATCTTCTACAAACGACATTTCGCTCGCGCAATCGGCATCTCCGAACATCTACTCGGCAGACTCCTTGTTCCTAACGATACTTTCCTTGATATCGAGGACCGAGCAGAGTGGTACAGGGATAATCCAGGACAACGTTATGTCCCCCCACCCCGATCACCCTCTCCCGAATCCGGACGATTTCGACCATTTTGACACCTTCGTCATTGCGGTCTATCTCACCACCCCGCCGCCGCCGAAGCCCCTTCCAGAGCCAATCCCTTTAGATGAGGATTTAAGTACGTGGTTATCCGAGCCTTCCCCTCCTCGTCGTGCGTCTTCTGCACCCCCACGTCTCCAATCCAGTTCCCCAGCTAGAGGCCGTCGTAAACATCGTAAACCTTTTGTACCGAAGTACCCCCCTCGCGAACCCGTGGACGTGCCCACCTATCGTTCCCACGTCATTCGTAAGTTCCGTGGTGATGATCTACGCCGCCGGACGTTACGTCGCACAGTCCACGCGCGCATCGACGAACTCGAGAAGTCCACCGACTTGTCACCGGCGTTACACGATTATATGGCATCGTTGTTGTGAATATCGCGGACGATATTATTGAAGTCTGGTAGTTTGTTACGGTACCGTCCTTCCTTTACTTTTATTCTTTTCTTTCTTTTCCTTTTCTTTCCTCTTCGTCATCTGTATTATCACATATGGCCATTCCTTTCCGCTTAGTCGTCTTATACGACTCATTCATGCCTTTTCCCTCCGTTTACTCATTCCTATTATGCTATATGCACTGCCCTCCTTTCCATATATGTTTCCTTCTTCATTCCGAGGCGCATAGCCTCTCTTTACTCCATTCGTTCTTTCCTTTGTCTGGTAGTACACAGCCCCTTCCTCTACTCGCATATATATAGCCTGTAGTTTACCGCATGTACCTCAGACTCTAAAATTCGTACAAACCTGCTTTACATCACCAAAGTAACGCCTTCGATTGTTAAGCTTATAAATTCTTATTCCGCTTGTGAAGTAAAAGCTTCGCTTAACCTTGTCGCATTACAGGCTCTCTCGCGAGGTGGAAGTTGTCCGGTTCAACGCGGACGTATCGGGACATCCAGACGAAGAGGCCCATGTATGGCTGAAGGCCGGTGCAAGGCCCCAGCACCCAAATTCCACCTCGCAGACAGGCTAGCCACACAGGGTGCACAGTACTATGCTATATACTGAAGTATGTTGAATTTATTGGGAGGGTATACTAATTGTTATCATATTGTTGCACCAGTATTCAAAAAGCATTCCAAATCATGATGATCCAATATTTTGAGACAAAGTACATTACCAGTGTTGATTGACAATCTTACAGTACTTCTTCAATAACAAGACATTTACTGAAATTATTGAAGCTTCAAATTTATACTGTACACAATTTATTTTGAAACTGAAAGTATTCATTCAGCAGTAACCTGTAAAAAAAGGCTAACAAACCACAAAAGGTATGGAAAAGCTTTCCAAGAGATTCTTCTTTTCCAAAGACAAAACAACTTTTTCAAGAAATGGACCCGGCTTAAAAAAGCTCTTTGTCTTGGGACAAGAGGTATCTTTTTTTCAAAGTAATTCACTTTTGAAAAAGAGGGGAAGAGTAGAAAAAAAGAAGAAAAAGCATAAAAGGTGAAAAGTGATCCAAGGTCATAAGGTCAAAAGTGGTAAGACAAGTAAAATGATTACCTGTAAAGGGTCAACAAGTAAGCAAAGTGCTAAAGGAGTCAAAGTAATCCAAGTTTGAAAAGGTGGGAAAAGTCAAAAAGGGTGAAAAGGTGTGCAAGGGATATTATGTAGTAAATATTTCCAAGTAACTCAAAGTGCCATAAGGTAGCAGAAGTTGTTAAGAAAGATGAAAAAAACCTCAGAAAAAAGTTCAAGAGGTTTTACAGCGTATTTGGAAAACAATGGCCAGACGTTTTTTTTTTTTTTTTTTGAGTGTCCGATCGGCTGTACCCGAACCCATTTCCTCACCGTACTGTATTCCTCACCGTATTACATTTGATCCATAATAATATCCTTGCTCCTATGGAGCCCCCTCCCCCTCCTTATAATCATCCTATTGAGCCTCCTGCAGTTTCCCTGCCAGCCGTTCCTTTGCCTACACCTGCTATTCCTGCTGCTCTCCCTGCACGTACACCAACACCCTTCGAACTCCTTATCCAGATCCCACAACCAGCCAAACGTGTGCGCGGACCAGGTGGGAAGGCAAAGATTGAGAAAGGAGATGTGATTTCAGTGGGACCTGTCAACTTCACTGCGACAGTCAATTGGGATCCTTTCCTTGCCGAACTAGCCAAAGCCCTTCAGTGTCATATCAATCAGCTCTCAGTTGGTTCCTTCGAGTGGCATTGGTTGAAGCCAGCAAACAGCCCTTGGCTGCCTCTCAAGGATGAGAATGGCTTCGTGTCAATGCTCAACAAAGTCGTTGCTTCAAAGACTGCACCCTACATGATTTTGCGCATGCAAGCACCCAAGCCACTGACCGAAGCCCAACAACTCCCCTGGGTTGGTAATCCTGCAATTACCAGTGCAACTGCGGGTCAATGGGGTCAAGAAGATGATCTGTTTGACGATGCAAAGAGGCAAAAGGTATGCTTTACCTCTCTTGATTGCTATCGTTCACTCACATTGTCTTTAGCCTCACCTTGACCCGGAACTGGAGATGCTCACTGATAAATTAGCTGAGAAATATCCTCCAGGTTTATGCGAGAAACATCCCGCTCTTGCCTGTTATCACCACCGACCCAGTGATCTCCACTTTGAGCTTGATCGCCCTCGACGTCTCGTTTGGGCTGCGGCAATTGAAAAGGGCGATACAACAATTGACAAGATACCCATCAATTCCAATTTTTTCAAGGCTGAACACGCCATCAAGAAGGCCGCCCCTGTCACCCCCATCACCCCTGCTCCCGCTGTGGCACAGGAACCACCGCCGGTTCCAGTGGCCACGGCAGCCACAACTGCAGCACAAGCCCCACCTCAAATGATGTTCAATCCATATATGATCAATCCATACTTCGGGTTGAATCAGATGATGCAGATGCAAATGATGCCGATGGGAATGGGAGGAATGGGTATGGGAATGCCGATGGGTATGGGAATGGGAATGCCGATGCCCTGGGATGGCCAGATGTCAGGAATGAATCTTCCCAATGCATCACCAACAAAACCGCCGCTCTCTTCTGACGAACTCTCGGAACCTCCGTCATCCCCGACTTCCACTTGTGGTGATATCACTGCGTGGTGTGCAAAGTACAAATTAGAAGGCTCAATCGTAGCAGGACTCGAGAAACTGGGTTTTAGGATCGGTGATAACCCCAAGAGGATTACCAGGGAGGAGTATTCTGAGGCAGGAATCAAAACGATGGAGTGGAAGCGCGTTTTGAAGGCATACCATCTGGATCGTCGAGAGCAGCGTGCAAAGCAGTGAACCCAGCAACAACAATCCCTTCTCGGACTCAACATTTTTCGCATTTACATAGTTCTTGTTTTGCGTCGCGTACTTCACCCTGATAATACAAACTTTGACTTTGAAGCTTGTAGCGAGACAGATATTTTACATTGTACAAAAAAAAAACATACACGACGGCAACAGTAGAACTACATATTATAACCTGAATGGACGAACCACCCGCGCGCTACGTCTGCAGTGACTGAGTACGCAGCTTCGAGAAGCTGGACCTCAGGGTTGTGTTGCTGCTGAAGGCGAGACCAATGACGACGAATCCATGCCTTGACTGATACATGTTAGCAAATTGTACGATCTGAGATGAAGAATACATACCAAAACTGAAACTTTCCTCGATGGGATTGAAGTCTGGAGAGTACGGAGGAAGGAATACAATGAGAATGCCCTGCGCCTCTACAATTTCTCGGATAGCATTGATATGGTGAATAGAACAGTTGTCGAGTACAAGGATGCTCCGATCCCGCGGATAGCGATTCATCTTGGGAAGCTAGATGAAAAATATGAGAATAATCAGAGATATGAAAGAGAAATGTACCAAATCATGGACAATGAAGTTCAAAAACTCAGCGCCATCAAGTGCGCCCTCTACCACTCTGACAGCCTCGTAACCCTGAAGAGAAAGTGCCGCAACAACACTGTATCGCTCGCCACGTACAAAGTTTGCATGAATGGTTGCACGATGTCCAGAAGGGGCTCGGCCATAGTGGCGGTATATAGTTCGGTCATCTTTGCTTGTTTCGTCCACGAAAACAAGCTGCTTCGCAACAAAATGGCTGTTCATATCCTCCATCCACTCTGCCCTTGCGTCGTCATCCCGCTCTGCTGCTGCTCTACGCAATAGCTTGTAGGTGATTCCTGCATCACGGATGTTCTCGAAGAGGGCTGTTTTTGACAATTTGACGTCGTGAGCGACTGCTATCCAGTCTTGTATTTCATCCAAAAACATTTCAGGAGCTTCTTCGACAAGCGTGTACAAGTCATGAGTCATGTCGTTGTTGAGAATGCGTGGTCGACCTTGTCGGGGACATGGTGGAGGTAGTGGTTGTCCATGAAGCTGTGTGTGGAGTTGCCAGCGTCGGAGACTTCGTTCAGATATCCCAAAGATCTCACAGACATCGGCTGGTGCATAGCCGTGGTCAACAAGCCAGAGGACACGCTCTCGAATGTCCTTGCTGATCGTTCGGAATGCCATGGGTGATTCAAGGCGTGTTCGGGTACAGCCGATCGGACACTCAAAAAAAGAAAAAAAAAACGTCTGGCCATTGTTTTCCGAATACGCTGTAAAAAAAGTTCAAGAGCCTCCAAGGTGCAAAAAAAGGGCTTGTAATTTTCCTGATGCTTTGCAAGTTGTAACACTTTCAGTTACCCCAATTCCCTAGCAGTTTGTTGTAATTCCTACTATATAAAGATGCAGCTAAGAGCTATAAAATGTGCTGGTCTTTCCAGGGGTTGAATATTGGTCCCTGGGCTCTAGCTTGGGATGTCCCAGGCCTAGCTTGTGCAAAGTGTATTTCAAAGAAATCCTGGTCCATTACCACTTGTGACTAAAAGAACCATAACAAAGCACCAAAACTTGAATTATATATTATACTACTGACTAATCATCCACATAAGTATTGAGACTAAACTATGCTGCGCAGACGCTCGAATATTCCGTGAAAAATACCGTCATAGATAATGCTGCCTGCGAGGGTGTGTTTTATGGAAAAGTCGAGAAGGTTCAAGTAGTAAGAGTAATAAGATCGGGAACGGTCGGAAAGAGTCGGAGAAAACCAATTAAGGGGGTGAGGGAAACCTTGCAAGCAAGGTAAAAGATGTGAATAAAATATGGTACGAATGGTGGCAGTCTGTTAATCCAGCAACGACATTATAAATCAGCGCACCAAATCTCCAGCTTCCCCTCCAGCGATCCTCTAGCACCCCGTGGATAGGCGGTCTCTATGGCGAGTTCATAGTCCGACTCATCCTTGAGTGAGATAACCCCTCCATCTTCATCCTTGAATTTGAGTCCCAGCCCATTTGTGCTGCCGAATTTTTGCGTGACCATTTGAAAGAAGTCTTGAAAACGAGTATTGGATACCAGCGCCATACCACGAATATCACCCCGATAATGAAGCTGCAGGAATGTCAGATGAATGATGTCCAGATTACCAGAAATAATAAAACAACCTTCACTCTGATTTTGGGTCGCTCACAGGTCCGATCGCCATCCTGTTCGCTCCAACTAGCATACCCTTCTTCCTCTGAAACTGAACTCGCCCGAGATTGACTCATCCTGTCGTCCAACATTTTTCGATTCATCTTCCCACTCAAGCTAGACGAATAGGACGTTGATGCATTCCTAGACCGCGCCTGAAGCGGGTGTCCGTGTGGGTCCGTATTCAGCTTTCTTTGCGTCCATGCTGTGCGGTCAGAGCTAATTGCGGAAGTACGATCAGGTTTTACGAGAGCTTTTGGATTAAGCGAAGAGGATGACGAGCTTGCGTCATATGAATCGAAGCGTTCGTAATAGTAAGCTGTATGTCGCTGGCCCCCGAGGTGGCCTGTCTCAGGTGGGGAAAATTGGTCAGGTCATATTCCAGGTTTCGGGAGATAAAAAGAATGCACCTGGACCGACATCACTTGTGATTCTTGGTCGGTGGTCCCCGACTCCCCTAACACTCACACCGCGTGCGTACAGACTTGGTTTCCCGGTGCTGATTTCGCTCGATGATTTGGACCTGGTAATTGTCGTATTGGCGGGCGATTGATACAACGTTAACTGCTGATTTTCTGTTGACTGTGCTCGAAGGGTTTGAGAAAGAGCAGCCCCTTTGTGTGTCAAGTTAATGGGATCAGCAATGGTTGGCCTTCCAAATAAACGTACTTGGAGTAGGTGCAGTACCACTTCGCGACTGCGCTGACAGGCGGTCTTGTTCAGGATTCGTCGATAGGAGACCCATAGGTGGAATACCCTGCTTCAACCGTGCCGCCCCAGTAAATTCGACATGAGAGTCGAAGCTATCGCTCGTTGCAATGAGTTTCTATGGGTACAATCGGTTCGTGACGGTGGCTGATGAGAATATGGATCGGATTAGACGTACAGCTTTACCTAGATAATCTTTCGCCTGTGCGTTTCTCAGTTTATTCTCGTTAGGCCGGTAAAGTACGCCGACAGGCTATGGAACCAACCAAAAAAAAGTTAAATCATCCCATCACCAAGAACGGGCAACTCACAACGCTGAAAACAGTATACTGGTCGCCTTGGTGTTTAATTGCCTCATCGATCACCTCATGTTCCCCCGTGGCTTTGACAGCGCTAGCATCTCTCAACAATGACATGCCCTCCTGCAGACGTCCAAGGTATATCTGTGAGAGCCCCTGATTGAAAAGAATTTCGGCGGAATGGAGGACAAATTTTAAGCCAATTTGTTCATAGCGGCTGGGTCAAGTAAATGGAAGCAGGAGAAATTAGCCTCGGAACAATGAATGGATTTGAGACAGAAATAGTTATGTACATGTCTTGGTTCCCCCTCAGACAAACCTCGGCATCCTCAAAATTTCTCAATGCAAGTTGAAACCGCCCCCGTAAGAAATTGGAGACACCGCATTGAAAGTACCTATATAGAAGATGATGCGTGAACGGCTATGGGCGTGCGTGTGCAAGACAGGTGTAAGCGATGACTCACGCAACAGCCAGGTATTGGTCCAAATCCGTCGCTTCTATGAACTTTTGAACCGCAGAGTCGTGCTTGCCAATCGTTGCGTATATCAGACCCATATTGGTCAATATTTTCGAGTTCTCTTGCATACACTAGAAAGGACACGTTATTTAATCAACATCTCCCAGAGACGACACCAACGGAAACATACAGAGAACAGCTCTAAACTCCTCCCAAAGTCTTCTTCATCGTACGCTTGAAGGGCAGCAGCCCACCGTTGCAATTCCTCTTTCAAAGTCATTATTCCGCAAATATTTTACTTGGTGAAGATGCGTGCCAGACGCAGTGACTGTGGGGTTAACAAACTATGCACACGGGAATGGGGAACAAGAAAGCGACTGGACCAACCTGTACGTTCTTGTACATCAGTCCTGGGCACCGCAAGTGCGCCCGATTCACATATGGTTGCGCAGCAACCGATAGTCATATCTGGACCCTAAGACGATTCCGAGACTCCCTGCGGTGCACCGTGATCGAGGGCGACTTCAAACGGCGTCCAAGATCACATGACTTGCGGCTCTTCCAGCTAAAATTCTCGCTAATACACTGCTGTGTACCTGACAATGCACAGCTGGCCCAATTGACCGCTCAATGGTAGCACCGTTCAGTCGTCGCCAACTATCGTAACGACTCCTCTTCCCGACAGAGAAATGCAACGTAGATATCAAGAATGCTGCGACTGAGTTGCGAGGACAACTTCCTTGGCTTCCGCTGCATCAACACAAATGAATTACATAAATAAGTAGCGACATCTGAATTTCTGTGGATCCATGATATAGCTACAAGTTTCTGCCTAACGCAGTAACCGTCGTGCCTATCGAGGTCCGCATTTCCTGCGGTACTCCGCATCAGACCGTTCAACGAATTTAATGGCATAGAATCGTTTGACTCGTTTTATTTTCATAAACGTCTAAACTCCCAAGGACTGTTACGGTCATCGCATCTGCGACAGTATGCTGCATTTTATTGAATAGTGGCATTCAAGGATGGGATCTACGACGAAAGGGTGATTGTGCTAGATGCCCGGGAAATCCGACAGTCCGACAGTCCGAAACTTTCCGTAGGACAGTTGATGAGAATACCCGTACCCCGGTGGTCGTGAAATATACCTAACACGTGAAAAAATCACCAACACAAGCATAATGAAGCATTCTCCGCCAACAAATATCCCAAGAGGATTCAATAACTCACGCTCCTTGCTCTAACAAAGCTCGAGCCCCTTCGTGATAGCTCAGGTGGCGACGGTGACGACCTCAGCGAGGGTAACCGTACTGCAATCTGATTTTCCTCAGGCCCAGGCGATACGGGTAACGGCAACGTCGTGTTTCCCGGATCCACCCCGGATCGTTGATGGGCCTTGTCCGAAGCAATGACCGCATCACAAGCACTCTTCAAGGGGCCCGCTTCCCTTTTTATGTGCCCTTCCACAATCATATTCTCAATCTCTTGTGTTAGGAGCTGCATGGTTTCCTCTGAAGGACGCGGATGTGGTTTCATCCGAGCGAAGGTCACTCGTTCGGAGACAGACGAAGTGTTGTCGATAGAGTGTAGTTCGGTGTGAAGCATCATTGAGGCTGTAGGGGAGAAAAAGGCCCAAATTGTTGCGATTAAAGTAAGTACAAACAACAAATGAAGCTTACACTCCCGGTCAGCAAACGCTGCCAGCCCTCGAATCCTCTCAACCATGGCTTTCCCGACTTTACGCTCGTCCGGGAACAACGTCGGCGCCACCCTGCTTAGCGCGATGCTCAGTGCCATAAAAATTTGGCGGAGGAAAAGCACGTGCTGGTAGGCGACCCGATATGGGAAAATAATGTGGAGGACTGTCGTGTGGGATGGTGCAATGGTGAGGCTTGTAGGGGACGTCACATTTGCCACAGATAGCGAGGGACTGAGGACGAGGAAAAGCTCAGAGACGAAAAAGAAGGCAAATATAAGGTATCGCCACTGTTGAGGTGAATTCACCCAGATGGGGTTAATTCACTGATCACTCTGGGGAGGAAATAAGACTCACAAAAGCTACAGGACTCGGTTCACCAATAGAAGACCAGAATAGCAAGGCGGCGCCAGTTACTATATGGTACCCAGATGTGCGCATGAGCCCCTGCCGAAGATATTCTCTCGTGGTTGTGCAATGATTCCACGAAAGCACATCAGGGCCAAACCTACCATCTAGTTAGTTAGTATCGTAGACTCGAAAGAGAAATCGGGCTCACCGATCATAAGCAAACCTGACCACTGGATTCTTCAGCGCCTCAAAGGCATCTCGTACCCTCATAAATACTTCTCCATCCATTCCCAAACCTTCATTTCCAATTTTATCAGGATGATATCGCTTCGCAAATTGTCTAAAGGCTAACTTTAGGGCCTGCTCCTCCGCCTGCGGGTTTACACCCAACAACTCATAAAAGTTGGGCTGCATTGACCGGGAGCCTTCCAGTAAATTGTACAACAGAAACGCAATGACAACAAAGGAGAATGTATACCGGTAACGTGTTACGTAGGCGGGAGTGTTTGGCGGCGGTGTTGGGGGCAGGAATGGGAGCTGGCTGGTTAAGCGGAGAATGTGACGAGTGGCAAAATCAGGGAGAAAGGCCCAGCCGACGACGCTAAGAAGAGCGTATGTAGATGACGATACCATGCTGGTATTTCAAGTTGGGCACTGCGCAGTATTTTTCTCGGGGGAATTCTAAAAGGCAAGAACAATCAACGATGAATGTAACAGTGTCAGAGTAGATAAACACCGTGAATCCTAACAGTGAGGGATGCGGGAAAATATGTCCGGTTTCCAGCCTGAGAGCAGGAGGCTTACCTCGTTACAAAATGTACATACCGTCTTCGCCAAAAAGACGCAGGGTGAAATTGTCTGCAAAAGAAAAGACCACTCGAATAGTGTAAGTATTACAAAGTAATCTCTTTCGTCGTCCAGTATACAATATTACGTAATTTGTCATTTACACTGACACGTGACACGATCAGTTTTCTTTTCATGAAGTCGTGAGGGCGTGTAGCACAATACAGACGCGATAGGCATGTCCATTGCCCTACCTCTTGCATCTGAATTTTTCCAGTCTAGTTTTGATGTCTTTCTTTGAGAATACATCCACCGCTCATATCCCTGGCGGTACCTTTAATAATGTTGGAGGAGACATCAACAACTTGAATGCCCCACAGGACATCAACAATGCAGGGCGAGACATAAATATAACCAACGCCAATCCTGGTGAGCAAGCTTATTCTTTCACTGTTGAAATCAAATACAGTACATACTCACAATCTGCAGGGCACTTTGTCGACAAACGAACTGTCCTCGCTTTGGCCGTCCTGCTCTTTAGCACTGTCTTTATAGTGCGATATTCAAGAATGTCGATATATCTCTTCCCAGACGCATCCAACGTTCAGATCTCTGGCGGCAATTTCATCAATGCTGGGCGTGACATCAACAGTGGTGGACGCGACACAATTAACGCAGGACATGACGCCCACGTTACAAATACAGTTCCTGGTGTGTAACCAGCTGCATTTCATCTCCATTAAATGACGGAGAAATTTAGCCTACTCGGTATTTTCAATTCTACAAGAACACAACGTTCCTGGCGCTGCATACAACGCCAGGGATCACGAATCCGTGCCTTGCCAAGAAGGCACACGGCGGGACACCATGGCGGAGATATTAAAGTGGGCTAACGGCGATGACGACCGGACAATACTTTGGCTTTATGGCCCTGCCGGATCTGGAAAATCAACTATCGCTCACACCGTCGCCAAGGAGCAAGATGCTGCCAATAAACTCGCTGCTAGTTTCTTTTTTTCCCGTGGGAAGCCAGGACGGGGTGACGCCAGCCGCCTTTTTGCTACGCTGGCCTATCAACTCGCCGAATCTATCCCATCAATCCACTCTTCCATGCTCGAAAGTCTTCAGAACAATCCATCAATTCTATCCCAGACGCCCCGGGATCAGTTGCAGAAATTAATCCTCAATCATGTTTGGCCTTTCGCTACTGGACATATGGTCGTTGTTATCAATGGTCTCGATGAGTGTGATGAAGAGGGCGCTATCGATCTTATCCAAGCGTTGGCTATTGCGAATCTTGAACATCCGCTTCCTTTTCGGCTATTTTTAACCAGCCGAGCCGATGAGCACATCCGAGAGACGTTTTCAGATCATCTGTCGAGGACGTATCACTTTGATTTGGGAAAAGTCCGCGCAGACAACGATATCGGTGCATTTCTCAAAAGCCGTTTTAGCGAATTATACCGACAGAAACGCCGCATTATGACGGCTGTGAAACCACCTTGGCCTCCTGACTCGGATCTCGACATCTTCGTTCAGAAAGCAGAAGGTTTATTCGTATACGCCTCCACCCTTGTCAAGTTCGTCGCCGATGGAAGGGGTCTTCCTCATCGAAAGCTTCAGTTAGCCATGGAACGACATAACGGCCTTGATCATCTGTACGAGCAAGTGTTGTCAGATGCTCCACACAGCAAAACAGATTACTTTCGCCGGATAATCGGAACTCTACTTTTTCTCCTCAATCCGCTGTCGATCGATGAACTTGCGCTTCTTCTTCGGATTGATGACCCGGGGATGATCTTAGCGGTGTTTCATGGCTGCGGATCCATTCTGAACATACCAGATAATAACGACAAGGCTATCCGAGTCTTTCATACTTCATTGCGAGATTTCCTTGTCGACGTGCGTCGTTCTGGAAGCCTTTTTATCGATCCTACGGAGCATCACATATTTATACTGGATGATTGTGTGCGCATCATGATGCAGGATTTTATGACGTTGTCGAATAATTCCGACAGTGAGGTGAATGGGGGACAACGGGGCGGACAGGCTCTCTCTTACGCTTGCCAACATTGGTATCACCACATGATTTCCGTAACCCGGGTTGATGGAGGAATCGGTCGGATGAACTCATACTTCGGGCGGCGTTTGGTGGATTTCTTGACAAATGTCCACCTGAATTGGTTTCATTTGTGGGTAGAGTGTGGATCGGATATATACTCCATGGGAAATAACCTGTTCACATTGATATCTATCATCGAGGTTTGCTAGTCGATTCACATTACAGCAACCAAACCATTTACTCACGTACCAATCCAGGGATATTCTAGTTGTTCATCCGAACTCTGTCGAGGGCTACATGGATTGCTCGAATTCTTGAATGTGTGTCCCGAACTCATACATTTCACAAGACGAAGCTAAATGAATTGTTTGGTCCACTTGTAATACAGTCGGTGTGTTATCTTCCAGGTTGACTGCAGGAGTTATGCTGACCATTCATTGCATTTATACCCTCCAGGGGGTACGTAATGCTCTGGAGCGATTGGGATAACCATGCTAACCATACGGTGACATCTAGATTGCGTGTGGCAGTTCCAAGCTCTTGCTACCTGCTTTACTTACTTTTTCTGACCCTCAACAAGTATGTGACGATCCCAATGTACTGTAAAACCTTGTATTGATTATGATGTCTATTCACTAGTCTGTTGGTCTCTTATTTGATGCAATATCCTGATACTGACTTACATCATTTTGGCTCTTGACCAGCAGCCAGTCTGTAATGCTCTTGGTTCATTGCTCAACCAGAGTCTGTTACCACATCCAGGAAGTGAGTGGTTTATTCTACTAGACATCCAATAATAATGTTGACATTGTTCCTTCAGTGTGCACTTGATGTTCCGGATCTCATGGACAACTGAAGAACTACTGTGCGAGACTATGGAACAGTAATTGGTTGTTTCTCTTCCGAGGAAATTCACAACCTTGATGGTACACAAGTTTTTTTTGGCTTTCAAAATTTAAATGATCTTCCTAAATAAGCATACAGATAGAAATAAATCAAATACTGAATCCTTTCCGGGTGAGGTTATCTAGTTTCAAATTTTTCTACAAGTAATCTAGGGTTGTTCGGTCTTACTCGCATTTCATTGTACCACTTTTCTGGTATACTTACCGATTATGAGTAGCTGGAGCAAAGTAAAGGCAGAACTGTTAATTCTAGAGGATTTGTTGGTATTACAGTTACAAACAAGCATTTGTACAATTGGTTTTTTTTATGTGCTTTATCTATCATATCTGCAAAGCAAACGAGAGCTATAATCCAGCCTACAGGTATAAAAATAAAGTACATCACATTGCAGTAGTTAGTAACTGAGGTGCGCTCATGATTAACGTGAAGTGTAGGTTGCCACATACTTAAACAAAGAATTGTATGGCTGCTGCCGCAGCCGTAGCAAACAACTGGTCGAGCTAACAAATAATACATTCTGCTTCCGGTCTAGCCAATCGAGCTTCCAGACGCGCCGTTAATGTGCTGTCCGATCCGATATACGAACTCCCTCTATAGTAGCATTCGGTATCATGAACAAAACAGGGCCGAGGATTCACTCACGCGTATTGCAAACCAGCCCCCATCATGCTGTCATCCAATGACACCACGATCTCGTTTTGAACTTCCCCGCCGCCATTTCTGGATGTGTCCGAAGGAGCAATTAGTTGTGTACTTCCTGATTTGAGACGGAGGCAAATCGTTGGTTTAGGTTTTAGTTTCGAATTCCGTACAAGGCTTGAGTTTGATGACGATGGGTCATCGGAGCTGGGGAGTGACGGGGATGGAGGGGTGCGAGGTTCCTCTATCAGAAGACGAGAATCAATCCATGTTGGTGGACTGTGCTCAAGAAGTGAGAGCGTGAGACACCATGAACCGGGCTTAGGACCGGACCGCTTGGGGGCATCTGGGGCGATGGAGAATGACAGACACCACATACGGCCTGGTGGGGGGGGTGAAATATCATTATTTAGAGACAACATTCAGAAGATGTATAATCACCCCGAGCAATAAATTCCAGCCCGATCCGCTTTGAAACCCTCATCCTCTGCTGAAATTGCACGACAACAAAATCTACCATGAATGCCCCTTCGTCTCCGGGCACATCCCCGACTACGATCTCATCTGGGGGCATACTCGCACCTAACAGGATCTCGTCGGTCCCAGATAGTGGTGAAAATTCGGGCGAGAGTCGCAGACGCTGAAACAAGGGCTGATCAGAAGTCACGAGACACGCTAGGCGCATTTCCGACTTGGTTGCAGTGGATAAAGGGCTTGAGAATGATAGCAAAGTGGTGAGGAAATCGGGTCCTGTCGCGTCATCGTCTGGATGAGGATTCTCGGGAGGACGCTTTATAATGGCCCAGTAAAGAGGGGTGTACCCTTCGATGAATTTCTCTTGCAATAGGGAGGACAGGCATATCTCGTAGGACGCACATGCTTCTGCACAGCTCTCAAGAATGCCAAGGGTTTCGGCGGACGAGGTACTTTGGTGTTGCCGAACGAGGCCACGGATGAGATCGAGTACTGTGGCACGAACTTCGCGTGTGTTGCGAGAAGATGAGAAGTTAAACCAATTGGAGGGACCTTTGCCTTTGTTCTTTGAGTTGGATGGATTTGAACGTGAGTAATTGTGTGATTTGGGACTCTTGCTGTTGGGAGATAATGGAGCCGAGCTGGGAAGAGATAGCAGGGTGGTTAAATTTGACGAAGAATCGGTAGACTTTTCGACCAAACGGAACGTTGAAGATTCACCCGTCGAAGTCAGCGCCTGCAACTGGGCGAGTGTATCGTATGATGGAGGTGAATCCGTAGGTGTGGGGTCGTCAGGGAGCGGGTGTTTCTCGATGATCATGGTACTCAGGCTCGCAACCTGGCTGTGAGATTAATTATAAGCAGGTTCAATATTTTGCTGCGGACACGTTACTGCGGGCGCAAGCTGATAAGATAACTTGAAACGTGCCGGCTATGTTTGGAGACCTAGTCACCGTCGGCTAATACCGCTGCAATCCTACTTGAAATTTAGCTATACGGTCGTCAATATCCTATGGGGTCGTATTCTAAAGGTCTATTATTCGTAATACCAATCAAGGTTTGAAATCACAATGAAGGAAGGCTATTATCTTTGACGTCTTGGATGCACACTGTCACCTCATGGGTCGTTGCCGGGTGAGTCTCTCATCTGGTAGGGCTCTTCCGAACGCAAGCCTCTCGACCTCCTAATCCGCAACATGGAGGTGGGCGCTGGGGAGAGGCTTCTCTCGTCCCTACTTATGGAGGATTACCTGCAACCTCCACCTCGCATCTTCGAACGAACAGATGGAAAATATGGTGCGAAAATGCTGCCCACCTCCTCGTTGATCCCCCTGGGGATGAGGGGGTCCGCAACAATCGGCCTTTCTTCGTTCAAGCCTCTCAATCAGGGGGAGATTCTGGCGGTCGTCCGCAACGGTGCTTCTTGCACCTCGTTTTCCAAGAGGCCCTTGGCGCCAAGCGCCTCCATCTTCATCGTCAGATTCAACCTAGAAAGGTGTGCAAACCCGAGATATCCATATATACAAGCAAACTACATACCGCTATGATGCTGGGAGGGAGAACGGTCCACCAACAACGTTCCTGGAGGATGTCGCAGAATAAGGGTGCCAAGAAGGTAGGCCCAAAGTAGCACGAGATGAAACAGCCTCGGTCATTAAGGCATGGAAGACCGTGGATGAAGGTTTCATTGCTGAGGTGACTGAAGTCGATTGTGCGGTATGTGTTTCAGGCTGTAGCAATTATTCACCGGTGTTGTGATTGTCATCTTGCAGACATAGAAGCTCAACAGGTTGCGGGGAAAGGGATCGTTGCTGTTTGCGTAGTGGGTGATTTTGTTAATGAGTATGTTTTGAGTACACACATTCGCACGTTAGGATCAATGAACATGTCTTATATCGTGTAGTTGCCAGTATCATATAGATCTTCAAAATAAATACCTAACTCTCTTTAGGAACGATGTATGTGTAAACTTGTCAGAGCGATCATGTATAAAACTGACCTCGAAGGTCTTCTGTGGTCTTGGGTGTAACATGGGCAGTTGCGTGAAACCAAATTAAACCGTGCGTTGCAGATAAGACCCCCGTAACGATCATAGCTTGAAATTTGTAGATGTTTATCAAAGGCTTTCGATTCAAAGAATTACAAATAAACATTTCCGCCGCCAGCAAGTTGAGACATATTATTTACTTCCCTGTATATCAAATGCTTTCACGATTTGCGAAGGCCTTCCTTGCCGTGACAATTTTGGTACCTGTCAATTTCTGTTATATCTCGTTGGAAATTCACCCTTTGACAGCTTCTCCTCACCGCCACCATCGCATTCTTCCACTCACCATCACGAAGTCACATCGACTTACAGACCGGAGACCTCTTCGGAGATGGGGGAGTGGAGAAACCCTCTCATCCGCCACCGATTACCAAGGTAGCAGGGACCGAGGTCATGGGTGGAGTGATTATGGGCAAGTTAGGCAATGCGACGGCAAAGTAGCTATCTTCTCGACTAATTAAATGATGAAACTTGATCTCCTCGTTTTTTTCTTGTAGAGCAGAACTTGGCCGTGCGGCATGGAAGTTGCTGTAGGTGTCGGGTATCGTATCAGGAAAAATAAACGACTTCTGAACCTTATTTTACAGCCATACGATGACCCTTCGTTATCCAGAGGTACAGTCTTCGTAGATGCCAGACTTTTCTTGTGCTAGAAGCATCAATTTAGCATCCAACGCAAGATGAACGAGATGCGCTACATTCGTATATTCGTCTCACATCGAGACTCTATCCATGTGGCGAATGTGCAGCTGAGTTTCAGGAGCTTCTCAAGCGATACCCACCCCAGGTATGTGCACAATTTTGACCTCAGATTCTACTCCCTTGATTATGCTGATGGAACACGCTTAGACTTCGTCGCGAAGATCAGCAGCACTCTGGTGGATATCCACTCCCATCAGATGTATCTGTCCTTATTCATGAAATTACTTCCAGGCTCTGTTTCATCCATAACCAAGTCAACGAACGTCTAAGCAAGCCAGAATTTGATTGCGCCAATCTTGACAGTACGTACGACTGTGGCTGTGGTGATGACCCGGTCGGGCTGGACGGTACTGCGACGGTGGATCCCCAGGAGCATGGCGTGGACCCTGGTAGGGATAGTATTACGGGTGCAAACCTCATCAAGGGCGGACGATAGCCGTAAATCTTGCGTATCGTTCCACTTCTTCGCCTCGCATCCATTGTCGAACTCATTTTCAGGGCAATGGCGCCGAGGTCGTGGCTATGATGTACGCGAGTTTCATGATTGTACAGGGCTGGGAATGGTTTCGACCCCTTGTGACTGATGTCTAATTTATGCTGATTATCTATTTTGAGGTACCTTCTGTGCTCGTTGTCCACTGTATTATGAATAATTATGGCACCAATCACGTACCAAGATAGTTCCAAGATAGTTCCGTCGAACAATGTCTGATGTCTGTGGGCTGCGGCAACGACGGTCCGATGCTGCCGCGCACGTGGGCAGTCAATTATCCGAATTTTCGATCGGATAACTATGGACCCGTAAGCCGTTCTCAGCATCTCAGCGGATGCTTCATGGACCTCAGTGAGATCACTTTTTGTGGATCGTAACGGTATTACTTCTGCTTGCAACAAAGAGCCGATACGGAAATTTCGTGCCCTTGTCCCCGGGTGGCTCAACGCAGGTTCAAGCAAAAGGAACCGCATCCCATTCGCAGTTCCTTAGTTTCAATCATAGCGTGAGCCACTCTCAATACTCCAGTACTCTCACTACATAACGTACACTCCATCGGTCCCCCCAGTCAAATCGGTGAAATATGACCATGCCCAGCTACTGACCTGTGATACCACGTCTGATATTTTCGCTGTACTTCTTCCAGGATAACTCGCCGCGGAAAACTTGAAATACATATGCCAGATATCATCAGCGCAGAACAATATCTAAGAGAGGTCCGTGTTGTTGATTTAGCAGTCGAAACAAACACCTTACCTTTGCTTGTGAATTATCCAGAATGCCGATTTTTACACCGATACATTCTTTAATCCCATCTGGACTTCAGCACGTTACGCATTCTTCTTGCACAGGCCAGCGATTGGTATTGCAACGGACAGATTAAGCATCCAATTTGCCAAGCAACGTCTTGATGCACGAAATTCATGGAGGACAACTTCCCCTCCGGATATTGGTTTTGTTTCAGGCGTCAAAAACGCGAGCACGAAAAAGTGGTCACTGGACTCTGATCGGGATCAAATCATCACATCAACCAAAAGGTCAAATCCGTACCCAGCCAGGGACCCTTTGCCTTGGCCACCCGTTTATTCACATTCCACCAGTTCTGGGAGCGAAAAATCGTCACTATCCTCCCCTGATAGCCATCGACCGCTGACGCCTGATGATTTTGCCCATCACTCGTCCCTCGATGTTCCCGGGGACGAGAATGTCGCGCCGTCGAACCCGTTCGCGTCGTTTGTCGGGTTGGAGAAAGAGGTGGAAACTTTAGAAAAAGTACTTTTCGACGAAGCGTGTCTTCGCGGTAAAACTATCCCATTTGAAGTACTGCTGGACAAAGAATATCTTGTGACACAGATCATGGGACCGCATCATAGAATTGGCGATGTGAATAGAGGATCCCGAACGGCCGATCTTAGCTGCCAAAAAGCGCATCATCACAGGCTGCTTCAGCCACCACCTCAAGGCAGAGATACCTTGAGGAAAACAAAGGGGGTGTCTCTCCGGTCCCGACTTGGAAGCAAAGTACCATCTCCTTTGAATTTGGCGTTGATTGAACAGTCAGCCGTCAAATTCGCCCAGGCAATCAATGATGTAGAGTGTTCATTGCAGTCTGACGATGACTGCGTTTTCCAGAGAATAGGGAATGGCGATAAAGAGGTGAGCAGCCATCCCTTTGTCAGAAACGCTCGTCTCACAAGTCGTAGTTGCAACGTAGCACTGCCTGCGCTGATGGGATAGGACAACCTGACGTTGCTCGACTACTTGCACCGTCCTGATTTATCCCACTGTGCTTTCAGCCGTCGGCTCTGTTGCTCCCTACCTCAGTTCAGTTTTACACTCCTCGAATCCCATTCATCCTGGCCAAATAACATTATGGACGGTTGATTGATGGTTTGCTTAGCGGTTGTGGGGTGAATTCGTGGACCAGCAGTGAAACGAGATTCATTGGACGTGTTCGTCTTGTGATCATGGCTTTTGAAATTTCATCACCTGGTCAGACATCCTTGTTGGAAATGTCGTTTAGGGGAGCAGTGTAGCCCTGAGATATTCAGTGTTACGCTGGTCCGGGAAATAAATTACTTGGCCAACTCCTCAGCGGGTAGTTCCAAGCTTGCTTCACAGAGAGACCACTAGGTTCAACAAACTATCTGCATGGATTCAACAAGGATGATTCTAGTGAATGTGAGAGTGGTACTTCCCTATCTTGACATTCCAAGGCCTAGACCACAGAGTGTTCGGACCGTCTGGAAGATGTCATAATTAAATCTGCCATGCCTCCGTGTGTGATATATTTTCCATGGATGGCGCCATCCTTTATAGACTCAGTACAAGGGTATGGCAACAGAGTGTGATCAACATTACCCTGCATCCGTCAGATTTCGTTTCGTCTAAAGGATATTCCGTTTCTTGAGCCGATAAGAGTTCGTCATTCCGATCACCGAGTCGGCGGCATTCAAAAAACCCCCACGATGTCCCCCCAGCTGGGCGACATTGAGTAACGTCAAGCGTTGTATCTGCCAGATATTCTATTTTAATCGTTACTTATCTCTGGACCTGACAGGGCGACGGAGGAAACGGAGCTCCAGACAATCTAAGTTGAGACGGCCGGTACCTTTACCGCCAATTTCTGAACGAGATCACCAACAGGAATTCCTTTCTTTATCCAACGATGAGCAGCCTGGAAACGAATATGATTCGACGGACTCTGAAAAAGTTCGAGGCACCCAAATCATTTTCGAGTTTGCTCCTTTCCAACGTAATCTGCCAAGTGCTCAGATAAAAAGCCCTCTCAACCTTGTCCTTCTCCCCCGTCGTGAACCCCGTCTTATACCAGAGTTCTTGCAACTTGTGCATGTACTCCAACCAGCTTGGGAGCAGTCATAATCCCCATCGAGGCTGCAAACACTCGAGCGCTGGTTTTGTTATAGCTAGCCATTGACCGTCTGCTGTCGTCAACATTTCGTCAAAAACTCTTTCCATTTACAATGGCACCCAATCTTATTGTCGGCTCGTCCGGTTACAATACCCCCACCTCCGAACTCGAGTCCATCGTACCGGTTCACCCTACTTCCTCTCGCCGTCCTTACTCCTTAGTTGTCCAGTCGGATAATACAGTCTACACTGATGAACACATCACTGCCAAGTATGTCAACCGTGGCGCGGACGTCGTCGTCTCTGATGGACAGTTCATCGTGACGCCCACGGTTCAATCTTACGAATTCCAGACCGCCAAGAAAGCCGGGAAGACCGGGTGAGTCTTTAAAGTTATCCTTTGGGTTTGCTATCCGTTGATCATCATTATGTAGCCTTATGATGGTTGGCATAGGCGGTAATAATGGCTCCACACTTTGCGCAACCATTCTCGCAAACCGCCATAATATCACTTGGCACACCAAGTCTGGTGTTCAGCAACCCAATTACATTGGTTCTCTTTTGCGTGCCTCGACCGTCCGCATTGGCACTGACCAGTCTACGGGCAAGGAAATTCACGTCCCCATTTCTGACGTATTGCCCATGGTTCATCCCAATGATTTAGTTCTTGGCGGATGGGACATATCTGGAGTCTCAATGGAAAAAGCGATGGCCCGGGCTCAAGTCCTGGACTACGATCTCCAACGTCAAGTTGCTCCCCACATGGCGATTCTTGGCAAGCCCCTCCCTTCGATATATTACCCAGATTTTATCGCTGCAAACCAAGAAGCCCGTGCTGACAACTTGATCGGGGGTACCAATAAGCAAGCGCACCTCGAGCATCTTCGCGCTGATATTCGCAACTTCAAGGAACAGAACGGCCTTGATCGTGTTATCGTATTTTGGACGGCCAACACGGAGCGTTACAGTGATATTATTCCTGGTGTTAATGACACTGGTGATAATCTTCTCGAGGCTATTGAATCTTCCCATGCAGAAGTTTCTCCGTCCACGCTTTTCGCTGTCGCTGCTATCCTCGAGGGCGAACCGTTCGTCAACGGCGCTCCACAGAACACCTTCGTTCCCGGAGTCATCGACCTCGCGGAGCGTCATAAGTCTTTCATCGGCGGCGACGATCTCAAGTCCGGCCAGACGAAGCTCAAGTCTGTCTTGGCAGAGTTTCTCGTCAATGCGGGGATTAAACCCTTGTCCATTGCTTCGTATAACCATCTTGGAAACAATGATGGGCACAACTTATCTGCGGAGCCTCAGTTCAAGAGCAAGGAGATTAGTAAGAGTAGCGTGGTCGATGATATGGTGGACGCCAATAGGCTTTTGTATAAGGCCCCTGAGGTGGGCCCCAAGGGAGTAAAGCTCGGCAAGGGCGAGCATCCTGATCACATCATCGTGATCAAGTACGTACCTGCCGTCGGGGACTCGAAAAGAGCTATTGACGAGTACTACTCGGAGATTTTTTGTGGGGGCCGACAGACCATCAATATTTTCAACGAGTGCGAGGTAACGTTGACGATTTGACTTCCATTTGACAACAACAATTGATGCCTATGCACCCAGGACTCTCTCCTGGCCACGCCACTTATTCTGGACCTCACGATCCTCACGGAGCTGCTCACTCGTGTCAAATATCGCAATCTGTCCGCTGAAAGCAAGGAATTCACGCCTCTCTACCCAGTGCTCTCGCTCTTGTCGTACATGCTCAAGGCCCCGCTCGTCAAACCAGGTATGTCCAACCTTTTTCTTTTCATTGCAATAGTCCCGTTTTCATGTCTCTGTGACATGCAGGTTTCGATGTTGTGAATAGCCTTAGCAGGCAGCGCAATGCCCTTGAGGCCTTTTTGAAAGCCTGCATCGGGCTTGAAGGGAGCAGCGACCTCTTACTGGAGACTCGACTCTGGTAAATTGGTGGCTCGTGGAAAGTGGTTTTCTGTTTCAGGAGGTTTTCAACAACCCTTTGTGTAACAATTTACGGCCATTCAACTGGCTTGTCTGGAGGATATCTGATTTTTTAGTGGTTTGTCCACGAGATTTTGTCGTGTAGTGATCAATAAAGGACCCTTATGTGAGCTTTTACGTTGCGGCAAAGGAGTATGTTGTCGACAACACACCAATGCATCGGGCGAAAAATATCCTGGGTGGGGTGCATATTTCAAGAGTACTTTAATTCATGATTTGAGTGTGCCCCACGTTGAAATATTTGAATGTACTCTTTTGATCTGCGTCGACTCGTACAATGCAATGCATCAATGTTATTCGAACCAGAACTCAGAAGCAACAAGGGTGTGCCTACAGTTATCGTGGATTACGGTGCATTTTTCGTTGTACAGGTCGTATCCCTTTCAACAAAACCTCTACTGGTGGGGAGACAGACAACAGGCACAAGCGAAAGCTTACTGGTTGCCGTGGTCATCTAAGCGTCACAAGTGCTACTATTACTGTTTACTGAGTGACCAAGAGAACGCAATCCTCTTGCCTGACCATATCGCGCTTGGTAGACGCATGCTTCAGTGAGATACCACGATGGACAGGTTCCGCCGGGGATAGCCCCAAACTTGGAACTGGCGTTTGCTCTTCATCCATACTTCCGTTTCCCTGCCGGGAGCAATAAAGTCAAGGACGACGGCGACAGACCCAATATGCGTGATGCGACCTGTGAGGGTGTGATCGAGCCGAAATTCTTGGGTGGTGTGGTTGGGAACATCAGTATATTGACATGAGAAATAGGCTGGGTTGAAAAACGCGGTTCTGATTGTATCATACATACTGACATCCAACCTCAAATGTGCCACCTGCATGACCGACCACCAACCTGACAACCCCGGAAATCGATGTTGGCCTTTCTGCTGGTTCCCTGCCTGGATTCGCGGAAGGCATCTCTGGATGGGCCAAATGCATAGTTGGTGAAAAGTTGGAAGGAGATCCGGTTTACCTTTTCTGGTATTCGACCAAATAGATCAAAATAAAACTCTTTTTTTGACATTGACCGTCGGAAGAGCACCTGCTGCCGCTAACTTATGTTTGCAGTGCTAACACGTTCTGCCTCCCGACGAGTGGTGGTCGGGTCTGTGCGGTGTGCATCTTCGTTACCGCCACGGCCTCCATCGGATTCGGGGCCTGCCAACACACCCGTCGACCCATCTGCCACACCTTCGCCTTCATCCTTGCTGCCAAGTTTGGACTTTTCACCACCTGAACCTGAGCCAGAGGTCCAAAGGACCGGAGCAAAATCTTCAAAGGACTCTTTATCTACCGCTGAACGCAGGCGACAGATCATGGGTCGCGCGTCGCTTGCCATGCTGTTTTTCGGTTTGGGGCTCACTACAATGTACATGGGTCGAGATTGGTCCGAAGACGAGTTGAAAATGAAGAAATTGGTATGTGCTGCATGATTATTATTTTTTGAATGTGAGGTCAATTCTATATTTAGCGAATTGAAGATGCTCCTTCAACGCGTCTGGGCCGCACAAAGGAACGGTTTACGGATATATTTGATGTAGGGTAAACTTTCATGCACATACATTGCACATGGAATAACTTGATTCTCCCTGATAGTATTTCAACAAGCCTTTGTGGCCAGAGCTTCTTCCGCCTCCACTCCCAGCTCCTCATCACAAGCCGTACACAATATTGCTATCGCTAGACGACCTTCTCGTGACGTCGACGTGGGATGTTCGTTTCCCCTTCTCACGCATTTACCCGCATTCTATGTGACTCATCCATGTTTTTTTGCTACCAGCGTCAACATGGCTGGCGAACTGCAAAACGACCTGGCGTTGACTATTTTTTGGCATATATCTCCCAATTTTATGAAGTCGTTATTTTCACAAGTCAACATCACTATGTGTGTGCGATTTTGGGACATGGTTGCATGGTACTATCGTCTAACCGGGCACGTCCAGACTGCTATCCCAATACTTGAAAAACTCGATCGGTATAATTTCTTCATCAACTACAGGCTTTTCAGAGAAGCCACCCGTTCAATAAATGGTAAAATTGTCAAGGTAAAACTCTATTCACCCATCCTTGATAGCCTTTTTTTTTTCGACTGATGCAACATGCAAAGGACTTGTCGTATCTTAATAGGGATCTCTCCAAAGTTATTTCCCTCGACACGGATGAGGACCATGTATCAACACACCCCGAAAATGCTATCATCCTACCCAAATGGAAAGGTGACCCTCACGATAAAGGATTAATAGCTATGATCCCATTCTTGGAATGTTGGTCGTTTTCCAGCGTTAGCCTTTCTATTCCGGCTGACATTGAGTCTGGACATAGCTGTTGGTATCTATAAACCTGAAGATGTGAGACCAATATTAAATGCCTATCGTGGCAAAGACATTCCCCTCGAATACGCGATGAAGGAAGCGGAAGCCAAGCAGAGACACATCGAAGAATGGCGGAACAGCAAGAAGGGAATCGCCAGTGGAGAGTTCACACTTAGTGGTTTGTTCGGCGTTAACAAGAGCCATAACACGGTGGGTAGCGTCATGGAGGGAGCCATCATCCCTGTTTAACCCGCCGTATGACCAGTCTCAGATTCCTCCAACATACCTCGAACAAAAGCGAAAAGAAGCGCAACATCAATACAAAGAGGAGCAAGCCTATATTCAGGCGCATAAGGAGGAATTCGAACGTCTACTCGAACAAGATCAAAAGGCCATGGCCAAAGAGGCGCCAAGTAATTTATGGGAGGCCTTCCGTGCAATGAATGGCATGGCGAAAACGGACACCAATGTCGGCGCACCGCAAGATGCAGGTGGTTCAGAAGCAAATAATACTATACAGCCTCCATAGCCCGCTGTTTGGTTATATAGAAGCATTTTTGTCACCACTCTTTCCCTTGGACTGTCAGACACAAAAGTGCCAACACACGTACAAATAGCTCGATTATCAACTCCGCGCCTCTCTGATTTCCGATGATTTTAATACCCCGAACTGTCAGTACGTATTGTGGTTATGCGGTTTACGCAAAACAAATCTGCTGGGTCCAGACTGGGTCCTATCAATATGGAATTATCCACAGGCCCGTTCTGTATACGTTCACGTAGAGTGACACGGCTTTCGCTACACGGAACGTTACAACGCAACGCGCTGTTTCAGAGACTCGGCTGATCTCCTGACGAAGATCCGAAACCTGTTTATGAGTGGTCAGTTGACGTCAACGGGTCACCGTTGTCTAGAAGAGATAAGAGAGCGTTGTCGCAATGAAGTGAGTACGAATTACTTCCGGTCATAGTTTAAAAGGGTTTACAACTAGTGACATCTAAGTAGACTTATTGGTTATTTTCTCGCCCTCGTGTCTGTCTTGGAAAATGTTACGTGTAACTCGGTACGTTTCTGGTTGATTTCTGGCGACTGTGCTGATTATTTTGTTAGTAAAATTTATGCGAAATTTACGCCGACTCCTGGCATGATTGTCCCCGACGTCACTGGAATTACCTCTCAACGTCAGTTTCACTGAAGCCTTGCGCGATGTCATGGTCCCTATTTCGGTATGTCGGTTCCACGGTTGATCCGGCCGATACCAACCGTTGTCTCCCAAATCATAGGCGGACCTAAAAATGCTCCAATAAAGAGCGTTGGCCATTCAAGGCACGGGCCTTGAACGACAGATTCTGCCTCTACCTTTTATTCTGCGTTTATCAAACAAGTCCGATTTTCAGTCATGGCTGTCGATGCCACGCCAACCTCTGTCGGACCAACTTTTTCCGTCCTCCACGACACATTCCCAAATGACTCCTCTATGCCTGCGTTCATGGTTTCCACCACCCGGGGCTTTCTCCCTCGTGCTGATCCCATCGTAACCCTGCCAAATGAGTTTAGTACTCTGGACTCCCTACTCGCTCGAATGCCAATTAAAACTGCGGACGGCACTCCTGGGCTTCTGGCTCGTGGTAGTCTTGGAGAAACAGTTGCCAATGAGCTCCCTGATTTAAGTTGCTTGATCGAGCGGTATAAAGACGACTTGCCTTTGATGAACGCTCTTTATCGAGACTATTGCTTTTTGGCCTCCGCATATCTCTTGGAGCCATGCCATCAGAGGTTCGTCAATGGTGAGAGTTATGGGATTGGGAGGGAAACTCTGCCAAGGAATATCGCTCTACCAATCGCAAAGGTTGCTGATTTGTGAGTGTTGGATCACCGACAAGAATCTGTTATGGTCTAGTTTCTACTCGTTGCTGGTGTTCATCGTGTTCCAGTGTTACATTTTCTAACGCAAATCTCTAGGGCTGGGTTCAAACCCTTCATGGAGTATGCTGGCTCGTATGCTCTCTTCAACTATCGCTTAGAAGACCCCTCTCTTGGCCTCGAATACTCTAACCTCCGCCTCATTCGCGCTTTCGAGCACGGTTTAGACCCTAATTCTTCTGAGGCTGGATTTGTGCTTGTGCACGTGGACATGGTCAAGCACTCTGGCGAGCTAGTCGAGGGTGCCGTCACTGCACTTGAGGGTTGTGGTTCGGGGAATCGTGAGCAATTTGACATGGGAATGGAAGGGTTGGTGAGTGCTCTGGGGAAGGTGAACAAGGTCATGGATGGTCAGCCATTCACAGCCATACGTAGATTTCGTAATTTGGATACTGACGATGTCTTGACGGAAAGGCATGTGGAAGAAATCCAAGCCGAACGACTATACCACTTTTCGCACCTTCATCTTTGGCATCACTAGCCAATCTATGTTCCCAAACGGCGTCGTTTATGAAGGAGTGAGCGACGAACCCTTTTCATTCCGCGGAGAATCAGGAGCGAATGATAGCATGGCGAGCACTGTCACCCGTTGGAAATTTAAGTATCTGATGGTATCCTGAAACAGATACCTCTTTGCGACAACCTGCTCCAAATCACCATGCCCGCTACCCCTCTCACAGACATCCTCCAAGATTTCCGCTCATACAGACCAGGAAACCATCGAGAATTTCTAGAATGGGTCCAAAAACGTGCAACTGTCGTCAACATCAAAGATTTTGCGATGAAGGAAAGGAAGTCTGCCGGTAATATGCTACCACCGTCCAATCCTCCTTTCGGTTGCTGACCAACATGTCCTCTTTACATGCCTGTAGCATTGTATCTCCATGCGCTCAACCATGTCCGTGACTTCCGATGGCGCCACTGGTGTTTCACTCGCGAATACATTCTGAAGAAGACCTCTCACCCAACCGCCACAGGGGGCAGCCCCATCGTCACTGTGAGTATCTTTCGCAGTGTTCTTCCAACACAAACCATTCTATTTCAGCCAAATGACTTACACTTGACAATGATATAGTGGCTACCCAACCAACTCCAGGCGGTGCTCGACCTGATGGTGCATGTCTACGAGGGGTACCAACAGTGTGGTGGGCTGGGAAGCAGCTGCGATGACATCATCAATACCGTAAATGTACAGCAGATCACATTGAGGAAGGAGGTCGAGAAATACTGCAGGGAGAGAAAGGTTGTCTGATTGTCTGTAATTCTGGTGTGCGTTCTCGGGATATGACGAAACTTTCATATTTCATTTGTGTATGAACTTTTCATCATGATTACGATGAATACGGCTAGCGGTGAATATAGCATAAATTTATGGCGTAGAATTGATCAGACACATGATCGATGATCATGACCTTCATCAGTGCGTTTCAAATGTACTCATCAATGTCTGGTATTGAAATTTGGGTGACTTAAATACAAGTACTTTAGTTTCCGTGACAGTTTGTTCGTAATCTCAGGTCACTCAGGATTGCGAGCTACGTTCTAGTGGAGGTCACGTAGTTTACTTATTTACCGATAGATGGTGCGGAATCGTTGAGATGCTGGGTCACCTTCGGCTGTGTCTGGGTGAAGTTCCACTTTACGCTCCCAAATCGCAGTAGAGGTCTGCGAGGGCGTGTAATTAGCTGGATCGGAGAGACATCCAAGCTGGCCCCGGCGAAGTGTAGCCCCATTGGGGTTATTTGGCGGAAATAATCTTAAACGAGGAACACATTCAGTGGCTATGCTATGAAAACAGAAGACAACATACGCTGGTAATTGTCTTTCTGGCTGATTGTTGTAGCTCGAGTACGCAAATCTACTCCTGCCCCGGAGGGACGAGGGACGAACACCACGCAGGTCGGTAGTTGTGCTTGAGTTGCTCTGAGCCCAATTCCTCCATTCCACGCTTCCGACTCTTGTGGTAGGAAGGTGTTGAGATGTTTTCAGAAGACCAATTGTCATGAATAACCATTCGAATGGACCATTTGGCGCGAGGCGGATCAGAGCACCTAAGGGAATCGGGACAACACCAAGGCTGAGGGAAATACCCCATTCACGAGCTCCAATACGCGTCACCCGAAAAGCAGTTCCTCCAACGAAGATGATAAGGACTTGAACAATGATTTCTGCCAAGAAGTATTAGTGGGGTCGGGTAAAAGACGGGAGTGAAAGTGGAGCTGACCAATCAAGATTATGACGATGAAATTGGGATTCTTGGATAAACCTTCGAAAACATTGAGCTTCTGGTCCAACCTCCTGGAATTGATTAAGTTGAAGATCTGCGCAAAGATGAAGATATTGAAGACAAGGGTATTGACAACAGGGCTATGATCAGCCTGGTCATTACCGGATTGCAAACCTAGAATCCCGAGGCCAACAAAATGGAATATCAGGCTGATAGATATCTGGTAAAGCGACTGGCACATGATCTGCTTGTACATATTGACGGAAAGTAGTGGTGTTGTCAGGTTGTCAGGTTTGCGTTTCAAAAGGGTCTCTGATGCAGGATCGGAAGTAAGGGCGAGGATAGCGAAAGCGTCCATTATGATGGTGATCCACAGTAACTGGACGGCCGAAAAAATGGATTCTTCCGTTGCTGAGGAGACTGCCGAAATAAATGTGATACTAATGGCCGCGAAGTTGGTGGAAAGCTGGAACTGCAGGGTCTTCCGAACAGCATCATTGACACAACGTCCCCACATCATAGCCCTGACGATAGACGAGAAGTCGTCGTCCATGAGAACCATGTCAGAGGCCTCCTTCGCAGCCTCCGTTCCTCTGATCCCCAATGAAAAGCCAACATTGGCTACTTTGAGCGCTGTTCCATCATTAATTCCATAACCAGTAACGCCCACAACATCTCCGAAGGACTTGAGTGTCTCGACGAGGGTCTTCTTGTCTTCCGGAGAACAGCGTGCCAGCACCTGCAAGCGCGGGATGATTTCCGCCATGTCCAACTGATTGAGCTGACGGAAAGTAGATCCCTCCATAATGAGGCCTCCGGGTGTGTAGATACCACATTGCATTGCGATTGATCGGGCCATGAGGACGTTGTCACCGGTGCACATCTTCACCATGACACCAGCCCGCTGACATTTCGATACGGCCTCACGGACACCAGGACGAAGCGGGTCCTCAATAGCAATAATGCTAATCAGAGTAAGTTCTTGGGGGATGCTGTCATGTTCAGCCTACACATGCCCGTTTGAGAAGTGAATTTATAAATAAAGTAGGCGGGAGAACCCACTTCGTTTTGGTTGTTGTGGGTCAGGTCTTCTGGGGGCCAAGAAGTAAAGTCCTTGTAACAGATAGCAATGGTTCGAAGGCCCTGGTTGCTGTAGAATATGATCGTGTGACAGATATTGTCCCGAGTAAGCTCATCAATAGCAGCGGTCTCAACGTCCGCTCCCTGGCCTTCTCCAGTCGAGTCTTTGTGAACCACAACATAACGTGTACATCTCTTCGACAACACCTCGCTTGCACCATTCAAATAGACTCTCCACTTCCGATTAGACAATTTCACAGCGGCAATCGCGGCCTTGCGTTCGCTCGAGAAGGGAATCATTTGGGCTACCTGCTCCGAATCGCGTGTTATTTTAGAATCGGACCACCCAAGCTCCTTAGCGAATGTGAGTAGAGCAATTTCCGTCTCATTTCCAACGAAGATCAGCCGGCCTGTCTCGGGGTCATTATCCTGAAATGCAGTTGAGCTGATTGAAATCGCCAAATTCAAAAGGTCCTGAAGCTGTGGAGACAGGGCAGTGTTGAGCTGGGCTTGATCAAGGAAAAAGTCGTCAAGGTGCTCCCAGGTTCCAGATTGGGATAATTCCTGTTCATCGTTTGTGTGCGGCTGGCTGTGCTCTAGCTGTCGAACAAACTTGGCATGAACGCCCACAGTCCCAGCGACCACAGTCATTTTATTTTGAGTAAGTGTACCAGTTTTGCCCGTACACACCATTGATGCGTTTGCTATCGTCTCGCAAGACATCAATTCACGAACTAGGAGTTTTTCATGTGTCATACGCCTTGTGGCAAAAGCAAGTGCAACTGCCAATGGTGAACCTGAAGAATCAGAGCATTAACACCGTGACATGAAGAAAATACCATACTGCGCGTGCCTTTGGGGGCTGCAACAATAACCAAGGTAAGAGCAATGATAAGAATATCGATATAAGTGATAGCTTTCACGTTGGCTGTTCTGGAAAGAAAGCTGATGATTAGAAACTAGATGGCACTAATGCAACAACGCTCACCGCAGAGTGTTATCAGTTACAAGCTGTACGATGAATCTAATCGTCAATGCTGTAAAAAGAAGAAGGCTGGTAGCGCTGCCAAGCTTTGCGATCAATCCTGCTAATGTGTTCAGTTTCAACTGCAGTGGGGTATTCTGGCTGTCTCGACGAAGCCCTGGCAAAATGTCAGTTAGAACGTGCCTGCTAGTTGGGGAAGTACCAACGTACTCATTGTCATTCTGCCGTTGAAACTGTTCATACCAACAGCCACAACAACATAACTCCCCACCCCATCCAAAACTTTGCTGCCACTAATTATGAGACAGTCTGTGTGTTCCCAGAAACCTCCTATTCCTTCGTTCCCCTTTATTTCGTGGGCCTGCCGATTCCAAACTGCGAGACATTCGTCATAGGACACCTTCTTAATAGCATCCAATTCTCCAGTCACTCCTGATTCGTCACACTTGACATTATGCCCACCAAGGTAAACACCATCACAAGGAATGATTTCACCTCGTTCCAGGAGTGCGATATCGCCGACGACGACCTCCTGTGAATTGACGGAAAAGGTAACACATCAGCATTGAGTTGAATCACAGGGTTGACTAAAAGTGAACCTTGACGTCAATAACTTGTTGGGTCGCATTGCGAATCACCTTCATCGTACGCTTCTCCTTGTCATCCAAACTTTGAAGCTGGCGTTCTTTTTGCCAATCGTTCAAGGAACCGACAACTACCTAGGAAAGGAGGGTTGTCGGATCAGGGAAACCTATGTGACAACACACTCAAGAACTTACAACAACAAATATGGCAACTAAAACAGCAGCACCTTCTACCCAGTCGGTGTGAGGCCGCCCGTTTGCAGTTGGCCATATGGTACTAAAGTCTTGGACAACTCCCAGAGTAACGGAAACAATAGCAGCAATTGACAATAAAATCTATGCGAGAGGATGAAAACAGCAGTGAAAGAGACCAAAATGTAACAATATCATACCATCACTTTATCTTTCATCGCTGCTACCGAGGACTGCAAGAGCCCCTTATTCGAATGACGTAAAAGAACATTCTCGCCGTAGACCTTGCGACGTTGATCCAAAGACGCGGAGAATGCAAGCCCATCCCCATCCTCACTGAGGTCATCCATTGGTGTAGAACAGGTACGGACAATCCCCGGTAAGGAAGGTAAGCCACTATTCCCATCCCCATCCTCAGTGGAGTCATCCATTGGTGTAGAAAAGGTACGGACAATCCCCGGTGCGCAAGGCAAGCCACTATTCCCGTCTCCCAAGCCATGGGTAGTACTAGTCCCAAGTCGTCTCACCAACCCACGTACACCCCCGAATTGTTGCAGTACCTCAAAGCTCTTCGGATCAAACATACGAGATAGCTCATATGGATTGAAACTGACGGGGGAAGGATCTGTATCCGCAGCCTGCGGTAAATGTGGCTCCGAGGTGTTAGCAGGTTTCTCATTGCAATGACCGCCGGTATTCCGAGTGACGGTTAATATGCGAAACTCGATAGCCTTTTCAGCACAGGATTGCGAATGAGACTTGCTTCCAGCTACAGTCGAGACCCCCAAGGAACTGTCAAGCGTAGCACTACTATTCTTTCTATGAGGGATCGCAAAAGGCGATGGGGAAGGAGTCGGATCAAGGGGCCTAGTGACATTCGCGTTACTTTGCATCTCCCGTTTGAGCCACCAGGCGACCTGCATTTTGTAGGAAGGGTCCGTTGTCAACGAGGCTAGGTCGGTTGTCGAGAGATACGCTGTACTGGCCGGAGAGTTCGTTAAGGTTTGATCACGGGCTCCATCATTGTGAGGATGCAATGAACCAGCTAGGACTTGAACGACTTGCCCAATCGTGGGGCGTTCCTGTGGTTGCTGTGCCCAACATGACTCGACCAGGCTCCACGTTTCGTCTTGCAAGTTCACTTTGGATGGTGGACGAGGGGGACGGACACCCTCGAGGACGTCATACATTACGGCTACATCCTGTTTGTGGTCAGGAAAGGGAGCCTTGCCGGTGTAGATCTACAAATGACGCCAGGTTCGTCAGACTTTCACAGAAACAAGACGGAAGGGACTGAAGGGTACCTCAAGCACTGTGCATCCATAGGCATAAATATCACTCGCCATTTCGACCTGTGCATTTAAACCGGAAAATCCGCCCGGATTCATCAACTCAGGCGCTAACCATCGAATAGTCCCTCGGATAGACGCTGCTGCAGTCACAACCTGAGAGTCAATTATCGTGGAGAGCCCAAAATCGCATAGACAACAGCGGAAGTCGTCTGTTACAAGAATGTTAGCCTATTGCAATAAACCATGGTTAAAATCTACATGAATTTTTAAAAAAGACGTAGAAACTCAACCCCTCTGATGTCACCATGAATGATGCTAGGTGTTAGTTCATGGAGATAGCGCAGACCCTCAGCGATTTCAGTGATCTGAAGCAATCTGTGTCAGCGTAAACTCCTAATACTAAAGAGAGCTTGAACCGAAGTCATTCGATCGTGTTCAGGGTGTGCCTCTAGATATTTCATGATGTTCCCATTTTCCATCCAGGGAGAAATGAGGCAGAAACTCGGTGCAAACAGCTCCTTGCTTACTCCGAAAAATGGGAGTACATTTGGGTGGTTAAGCTGTCGCCAGACAATTGCCTCATGACAAAATGTCTACACTGGAATGAGCCACGCTTGGTTGAGAATGATGTCTAAGTCTAACCTTGAAGAGCTTCTCCCGGTCGAGATTTGTAGTAAAGATTCGCAAGACTTTAAAACAAACGACTTGCTGATTGAAGCGTCCTTTGTAGATATCCTGTTAACGCCAGAGATTACTGCATGAGGTTGGAGCACAGGTTTGCTTCAAAAATTTACAGCAAATCCCCCACCCCATACAGGGTGCTCCCCTTCACGAATGATGTTGCGCAAAAAGAAAGATGGCGGTAATGCCTCAGATGATTGAACAAGTGCTCGGAGACACCGAAGGCACTTTTTCCTGTATTGCGGTTCGAGGCACCAGTCATCCAGGTCCTGGTGAATTCGTATCGGGTCACATTAACATTCCCCAAGGTAATATAATCTGCGTACCGTTTGTAAAAGTTGCAATACACAGCTTGCCCAACTAACCTCTAGGTTCACAATCTTTTTCCACTCGTGTTCCAATGAAAGAAAATAACGAAGCTCCTCAGTGGTTGTTATACGTGGTGAAGGTGGAACAAGACTGGAATTATCGACAGTAGACTGTATCCGAGCACCAGTTGGTGTTATCACAGTCAGAAGTGTAACACTGTCGAAATCGGTGGAACATTCGATACGATAATTCGAAGGTAAGAGCACGTTGAAGTCCCGGAGGAGTTCAGGTTTCCCTCTTAGCAAGACAGAAATCGCATCAACGACGCTGCCTGTATCAAGTCTAAAACTGAAAAGGTAAGCGCTTTTGGGCGAGTTTATCAACTATCCGACCTTACCTTCCGCCGTACCAATTGTCGATAAGGTACAAAAAGTGGGGATATGTCAAGGAATCCCCCACGAATTCTGTCTTCACCGCTTCAAGAAAACTGATGGGATCAGGGACATCGAGGGGGCGGCCACTCGGCATGGTAAAAATGAGCGCACCCCGGTCACGGCCTGTGGAGTTGTAAACAGTATGCACTAGACACACCGCTGGCGTCAGTATGAACGAGGCTGGGCATCGCGGAAATCGGTGAGGAAGCGGCTGCACTGTCACAAGACGCGGAATTCTGTGGTTCCATCTCCTTTCAATCTGAGCTCATCACCTCGTCATCTCATCGCTCCCAGCTACATGACCACACTGAACATATGTACAGAGCTACCTCAGTATCAGTACTGGCTCAACCTAATGAATTGTCCACAACATGGAGCTCACAACTATGTCCAGGATCAAAATCTGCCTGTGTATCTACACACAGAGTCAACCGAATCCCCCGCGTTCGGTTCAACACGTGCAAGTATGCTTCCCCAAGGATCTCTCCGTGGACAAGCTGAAGGGTTCGTGCAGCGTTTTGAAGGAGCTTCCTCAGCCTCTTCGCGGTTGTACGCCTGGTGAACACAAGCTGTTGGTCATGCAGGTCGCTAATAAAGCGAGAGAAGAGTGGGTAACTGCAAAAGGTGGTGGGGATCTTTTCGGTGGGAAGAGCCAATGTCGCAAGCCAAGACTCACTGTATTCCTGCAACGAGCCGAAGTTGAACACAAATGCGAGGTTGCACAAAGCCTTGACTAGTTTGCGGACATGGTAACATGCCAGTCATCAAGTCAGTACATTCCATAGTAAGAACAAGAAACGTAAACTTACACATCGCACAAACAGTGAAATCGAGTTAAATGCAAACGAAAATAAGTGTTGGTTGCATCACACCATGAGAGTTGACGCGTTGACGTTGTAGGTCAGGACCGACCGTGACAAGCTAGTCGCTACAAGGCAGCGACGATATAGATGGCCTAGGTATAACTTACACCAGGCTTTGATATCCGAGAGCCGACGAAGGATCTCCTCGAATACTTTGCCGTCTGTGTCTGTGACTTTCCACTCCGAATTAAGATAGAGATTCTGGAAATCGTGAGTATCGGATCGCCAACCACGATCAATGGTTTTACAAAACTCTGGCTCAGCTGGTTGAACTTATGTCGTGCCAGTGTGGGAAAGTAAACTACCATTTATATGACATGTCAGCCCCGCATTGCGCCTTCATCGTAACTTACGCTTCTTCTTGTCATCCAAGATTTGAAGCTGGCGTTCTATTTGCCAATCATTCAAAGAACCGACAACTATCTAGGAAAGGAGGGTCGCCGTGATCAGGGAAACCTATGTGACCGCGAGCAAGGTTTTCGAAAACGGTTGTACAAATCAGGATGGCAAAAACTCAACGGAATCCAAGGACCCTCTGGCTGCATACACTACTCGGATTACAGTCGAATCTCGCTAATCCTTGTTGGGATTTGAGCTCGATCGGACTTTATTCAGGAACATTACAAGACGAGGCCACTTGACTTTTGTTAACACCTCTGGAACCTTTTTTCTGGCGGCTTCCCTTTCACATCTTCGCTGAAAGCCTCCTCATGTGGGACAGCTAGTACCCGACCATAATCATGCCCTCCCTGGGTCCTGCAGTACATTATTCCCGTCCCCGTCTATCGAGTCTCCGTCCCCTCAACAGTCAACTGGGTGATCTCGGTGGCATTCCCGAAAAGGAGTAGATTCGGAATCGTCCGACGTCAACAGAAAGAGAAACACACTCGCTATCCCGCCTCAAGCAGAATTTTTCAAGCGATAGTCACTAGACGTTGTTTATTCGGCTGCCATGGTTTTCCCATGCCAGAATTGTGTATCGAGCTTTGATTCCAGCGGATCATCTGAGAAGACGAGCCTGAGCTGCTGGTTATCCGCTGGAACGATCCTAACTGTTATGATTTCGGCGGAAAGATCTGACGGTTCGAACGTTCACTTTTGGAACCTTCCCCCAGACCAGTGAGTGCTTTTCTATGAATTTCCTTCTTCCAGCTATGTTACAACCTCTCTTTCCGGTGCTCGTCTCGTCACCGTGTGGTGCTCCCTGTTGCCTTTGCGCATTGACCTCCTTTACTCGTGTTTAGTTTTTGCATCAACTGGTATGTCCCAGCACTTCATTCAATACAGCTTTTCGAAAGCATTCTGCTGCGCCTTTGGAAGAGGTGAGTGGTGACGCTGGCAAAAGGAAGACTGGTGAGCAACTTTTCTTCACTGCAGGTCCGACAGCTGCTCTTCTGAATCCGTTTCAATTTAGAAGTGACTGTCATGTCGGTGATTTTATATCGTCTGTTCCAATCAGGTGTTGTGTTTTCTTTAGAACTCTCTTCAAAGAACTATATCACCCAGGCTGGCCAGTTTTTCGAAAGTGGAACGTCGATATTTGAATAATGTGAATCTTTCGGCTACTCGCAGTCATGCAGGACTAAAGAATCAACTCGGCCCTTCACACTGGCAGAATTCCGTGGTATAGACTAAACCATCTGCAAAGCTTGGTGTTTCAGGACTTACTAGGGACTTGGGTAGTGGTGTTTTTTTTTCCTCTGTGATGGCCCAAGTCCACACCCTTACATCGTAATATCCCAATCCACCCTCCCACTTCGCCAAGGCTTGCTCGCCTCGTACACCGTCATCTCGATACTAGTATTTGGATATTTGGGCGCAAGCAAGGCTACTTATCTCTCGCCTGCTATTGCGTCACACCGTCTTAAAAGGAAACCCAACTGGCCACACTGCCAATCTAAATTTCTTGTTTTATTGATAATGAGGAGGCCAGCAGACTCCCGCCACGGATTTCTTCTGAACCAAAATGTAGCTGTACACGGGGAAAGCTTATTCGGTAGCTTACCATCGGACTCTCGAGGGGTCTTAGTAGTTGGCGGACCGATTATAATACGTTTAGCTTGTTAGAGATGTACACAGAACTTTAACTGTTACAAACATGGTACACAAAACTGACTAAAGCCACTGAAAACACATCTCGCTTTCAGCTACCAATTCGACGATGTCAAGAGGATTGGGGATAGGGATGTCGGGAGGCAATACAATCGGGAGCGGTTCAAGCTCATGGGCACAATTTGTATCCCTACGAAGAATGATCAATGAATATGAAGGTAAAAACGGGTTCGAAAGGAGCCATACGTGAACAAATAGCACTTCGCCATAGTACGGACTGTTTCACTAGTCATGACAGCGCCGTCCACACGAGCAGGAATGCATTGGCCATATGAATAATCCACAGGGCCGAAGTCGGCGTATGCCACAGAGACATCCTAAAAGGCAGGAAGCGTAGTACATCAGCTGGCACTGTTGATGACAAAGTTACGGCAGAACCTACCCCGGACTGTCTGGAAGACAGTGTGGCAGGTATAGCGGCAACGATGCTGGCAGGAATGAGAGGGAACAAGAGCACAGAGAGCTTCATGATTGACAATGCGGGGAAGATGAAGCACGGACGCGAGTTGAATGCGAGACAGCTGTTTTATACGCACCCGTGTCCAATAAAGGAGGTTGTCATGCAGGGCTCGTCATGTCATCTATCCTAGTCCAAAGTCTTGCCAAAGTAATTCAGATCGGTAGCAATATTAATGTTCATTAACATTCATTCATCAATTACTTACCAGCGCGCTGGGTCTCCTCCGAGGTCTCCTACGTTTTCTGCGCCTGAGGGCAGGAATGGGAATGGGAGTCGTACTGGGAATTAGGTTCGAATAACGCCACTAACAAGCCCAACCCAGTAACATGGCACAGATCCATGGCCATGTGAGGACAAAGTAAGCTGAAAAGCTGAGGATTTTCCTGGCAGTTGCGCCAACGCTTACAAATCAGGATTGCAAAAACTAAACCAGACCCTCCAAGTGGACTGAGGACCCTCAGGCTGCTTGCACTACTCGGATTATAGTGGAATCCCGCTAATCCTTGTTGGAATTTGAGCTCGATCGGAATCAGGAAAATTACAAAACCCGAGGCTTCACCTTTTCTATGTACATCTTTGCGAAAAGCCTCACCATAATAACCCTCCCCTGGGACCTGCAGTACATTATTCTCGTCCCCGTCTATCGAGTCTCCATCCTCAACTGGATCCTCATTATCATAGGGTGGTCTCGGTGGCATTCCCGAAGAGGAGTAGATTCGGACTCGTCCGACGTCAACAGAAAGAGAAACACATCCGCTATCCCGCTCAAGCAGAATTGTCCCAGCGGTGGTCGCTAGACTTTTATTCGGCTGCCATGGTTTTCCCAAGCTAGAATTGTGTATCGAGCTTTGATTCCAGCGGATCATCTGAGAGGACGAGCCCGGGCTGCTGGTTATGCGCTGGAACGATCCGTGATTGTCCCAGGCCAACTGTTATGGGATGATGTCATTTCGACGGAAAGATCTGACGGTTCGAATCACTTTTGGAACATTCCTCCCGCCCAGTTGCACATATCCGCGCAAACTAGTGAGTGGTTTTCCTTCTCCCAGCTATGTTACAACCTCTCATACCGCACTCCTCGTCTCGTCACTGTGTGGTGCTTCCTCTTGCCTCTGCGCATTAACCTCCTTTACTCTTCTCCAATTTCTGCATCTTGTCCTGGCATGTCATCCTCTATAGCCTCTCGAAAGCATTATGGCGCGCCTTTGGGAGAGTGAGTGGTGACGCTCGCAGAAGGCAGATTGGTGAGCGACTTTGCTTCATCACGGGTCCGAAAGCTGCTCTTCCCTTGAACCCGTTTCAATTAAGAAGTGACCGTGTCGGTGACTTTATATCGCCTGTTCCAATCAGATGTCGCGTTAGAACCTTCTTCAAAAAACTATATCCCTCAGGCTAGTCCCTTTTTCGAAAGTGGAACGTCGACATTTGAACATTGTGACTATTTCAGGACTAAACTGTCGACTCGGCCCTTCACGCTGTCGGAATTAGACTGGACTTACTAGGGACCTACGTAGTGTCAGTTTCGTAAGCTTTTCCGTGATGGCTCAGGTCCATGCCTATATATCGTATTATCCGAATCCCCGCTCCTTCGCCAAGGTTGGCTCACCTGTACACCGTCACTTCAATACTAGTATTTCAGTATTTCGATAACTTTGGGCAATAGCAAGGCCACCTATCTCTCACACACTATTAATATTGTGTCATGCCAACAGTCATCCCGCATAATGATTCATTTATCGAATAAACCCGGCTGAACGCGCTGTGGCCCATTGTAAATTTCTTACAGCTATTAATAACGACCAGGGAGCAGATTCTCACCGTAAGATTTCTTGAACAAAGAATGCAGCTTCACGGATTACCATTGGACTCTTAGGAAACGACACTGAGAGGTCTCAGGTCCGCCGTAGTTGGCGGAGTGCAAGAGTCGGAAGGCATAAAATTTCAAGTCTTACAAACTGGTGCATGCATTACACAAGTTGACTGACTACAATCTAAAACACTTCTCGCTTTCAGCGACCACTTCGATGATGTCACCGGGATTGGGGATAGGGATGTTGGGAGGAAGTATAATTGGGGCCGGTTCAAGCTCATTGATACAATTGGCATCCCTACAAAGAGTGATCAATGAATATGAAGGCAAAAACGGGTTCGAAGCGGATCATACGTGTAGAGATAGCATTTCGCCAAAGTACTGGCTGTTTCGCTAATGATGACGTTGCCGTCCACACGGAGAGGAATGCATTGGCCGTATGAATACACCGGATCGTCGAAGAAACCGGTGACCAAGTTGACGGTCTTCGTCGTGATATCCTAAAGACAGAAAGCGCAGTACATCAACCAGCATTGTTGATGACAAAGTTATGACGGAACCTACAAACTGTGTGGAAGAGCGTGCGGTAGGAATAGCGGCAACGATACTGGCAGGAACGAGAGGGAACAAGAGCACAGAGAGCTTCATGATTGACTGTGTAATTGAGAAATGGTGGGGAAGACGGAGCTCGGACGCGAGTTGAATGCGAGACAGCTATTTTATACGCACCCTTGTCCAATAAAGGAGGTTGTCGTGCAGGGTTCGTCATCTATCTTGCTTTGTCCTAGTCTAATGTCTTGCCAAAGTAATTCAGATCGGAAGCAATGTTCATTCATCGATTACTTACCGGCGCGCTGGATAATGAGGTTCGACTAATGTCACTAACAAGCCCAACCCATGTAACATGGCACAAACTGGAAAGCAAGTGGATAATGTCCATGTAAGGATAGTGTAAAGCTGAAGAAAAAATTCCTATTATTGTCGTAGCCTCTACTTAATAAGGACCAATGCTTACAAATCAGGATGCAAGCCAAGGACCCTCAGGCTACTCGGATTAAAGTCGAATCCCGCTAATCCTTGTTGGAATTTGAGCTCGATGGGACCCTATTCAGGAACATTACAAGAGGAGGCTCTTAACCACCTCTTGAACCTTTTTCTAAATTCGGCGGTTTTTCATTACCTGGCTTGCAGTAACCTTGTACTGATCACGGTTGGTGAACACAGGCTGTTGGTGATGCAGGTCACTAATAAAGAGAAGAGTGGGTAACTGCAAAAGGTGCTGGGGATCTTTTCGGCAAGGAGCAAGCAAGCCAAGACTCACTGTATTCCTGCAATGAGCCAAAGTTGAACACAATTGCGAGGTTGCACAAAGCCTTGACTAGTTTGCGGACATGGCAACATGCCAATCATCAAGTCAGTACATTCCATAAAAACAAGAGATGTGAACTTACACATCGCACAGACAGTGAAACCGAGTTAATGCAAACGAAATAGGTGTTGGTTGCATCACACCATGAGAGTTAACGTGGTAGGTCAGGACTGACCGTGAGAAGCTAGTCGCTCCTGCACGTCGCCTGACAAGGTAGCGGCCTAGGTATAACTTACACCAAGGCTTTGATATCCGAGAGCCGACGAAGGATCTCCTCGAATACTTTGCCATGCATGACTTTCCAGCTTGGAGACTCCGAATCTGTTGGAGTGATGGCATGAGGAAGAAGTAGAAGTCATGTTCCGCTGATTATCGTTATGGGTTGTGATTCTGTCGATGAATGCATGGTAGGAGTACAAAGTCCCAGAAGTACAATTTTGAAGTAGAGTAAGGTGAGCTACTTACTAGTAGAACACAACTTTAAACTGCCTCACGAAGCGACACCAAAATTCCTTCCCGCTCCTTCACCCAGGAATCTATACTCTGTGCTAGCATGAATGGCGTCCTGCCCTCGACATCCTTCACATCTGTCTTCGAACCGTGCCGTAAGAGGACTTGCACATACAGGAGGTTTTTTGTCAGCACAGCCAAGTGCAGAGGCGTTTGTCCCGCATCATTTTGAGAGTGTACATCTGCACCATGCAAGATCAAAATCTCAGCACATTCGGAAGCTACTTGCGAAGGAAATTTTGAGACTCCAGGACTTGTTCGAGTAGCAATGTGCAAGGGATCGCCGTTTTGAGACCAAGGACTGGCCTGATGATGGAAGTTAACATTTGCTCCACCTTTGCAGAGTGCTTCAACAACAGTCGGGACAGAGTCCCAGCGACCAGATTCTTTTGTATAGCCAGACGAAGTTAAGGCAATGGACAGGATGCTCGCATGGAGAGAATTGAGCCGAGTTGTATCTGCGCCAGCATTGCAGAGAAATGTCAATATCGCTGCAGTGGAAGGTGCATAGGCATGATGATTGCGATAAGGCTGGATTGCGGTTACCAAAGGGCTTTCACCAGCACCATTGACACTGGCACCAGCCCTAACTAGCGCTTCGACCGCCCGTAAAATTTTCTTTGAAGCAGCCATGGTGAGAGGCGTCATGCGATCCTGCAATTCCTCCAGGTTTGCGCCAGCATGGAGCAGGATATTGAGGAATTCCGGCACATTTGAGTTGACATGTGCGATGCCATGCAGGGCGTGGTTCAGCGAGGCACCGTGCTTCAATAGCAATTTAAGCTTTTTGATGCACATCTCGTAGTTGTCCGGATTGGATGTTTCAGGATCCCGAAGCATTTTATTGAGAATATAAGCATCGCCATTGTGCCCGGCATTGACATTGGCACCTTCTTCACAAAGGGTCCGGACCACGAACAAGTTTTCCCATGCTGGACGCTCATAGGCTATCCTACTTGCAACTGTGCACACCGCCGTCTTTCCGAGGGAATCGACCGCATTAATATCATAGCCAAGACGGACAAGGCGTCGGATCAGTGGAATGTCGACTAACTTCGCGGCGACATGGAACACAGTCCATCCGGCATATGGTGGTCTTGCATTGGGAGTTAAACATTCAAAAACAAGGTGGGTCCGGGATGCGCAAACCGAGATCCAGCTGGACATATTGTAAAACATGTTAAAACAGACATCCATAAGTATTTTGAAGCGCTTACGAGGGCAGTCACCCAACAGCCTGCTTTCTCCCACTTGTTGATTGGATAATTACAAACACGTCTCGCCATTTCTTCCAAGTCGTTCGTGGAATAGGCATCCTGCATTTGTAGAAGGAAGGTGAAGGTCATAATAGCATGTTGTAGTTCTTGGGGAAGCTTCATCATCGAAAGGAAAGGATCTATGGTGGGCTCAGAAGCAGGCTGACTGGGATCCATGATAGGACCTCAAGATCGAGGAAGGTCAGTCGAGCTTCGACGCCTAAATTGCGAAGGAACCTTTTTGTCGTCGAGTACTGGATAGAGTTATCCTAACCCTAAGCCCACTGACATGTCATAAGGAGTTCAACTATACATAAAACCATACGCCAGGATGTCTATTAGACACTGAATTCAACCGACTACTTATCCCCCGATAGTATCACCAGAAATAAAATAAGTAGCGCACGTGTATGAGGGATTTCCTTGCCAACGAACAGTCAGCCGGGCCCTTGAGGCGTCCGACCAAGTACCAGCGACATTTCCCGTGGTTGCCAAATTATCGAGCGCCGGAGCAGCGAGGTGTTTTGCAGGTTCGGGCAATTTCAAGGTGCGAGGAGGAGGAAGCGCAGATCCCAACTCCATGGGCATAACCTGGCCTGCCCGAGTAGTACCACCGGTGTCTGTGCTAGCCGTGTGACGTGTCAACTACACATGAAGATTTTTCCATCGCACTTATGTACCAAACGGCAAGATAATCCGTATTACTCCGACCTTACCCATAAGCTCGGCGACTACAAATGCGAGCCGCCAAAGTTCTAACAGAAAGTCGCCCTGGATTCGGGTTTGAAGGGTTTGGAGGCATTCTTGGCAATTATTACGTGACCATGGTGTAACGCCCAGGAGCTAAGAAGCAGCGAGGCTGGAGATGTCCTTTCTATTTTGCCCTGCCATGACCTGGCATAAGTGGCATTGCAAATGCCATGGCTGTGTCCACGGGTATAGAAAAGGCAGGACATCTGACTTCCTCCTCAGTTTTGGGCCCGCATGAGCGACAATACAACCCCACCCGTATACACGGCGGAACTAACGTCTGCGACTTGGAATGACCCTCCTCCTCCTTATACCTTTCCCGCTTCCTTCGCCATCGGGACGAAAACCAGCGTTGGCCCGTTGGTAACGGTCGATCAAGTCAAAGGACACCTCACCCTTCTGCGTGCTTTCGCTGCTTTAAGAACACAGGTCGAAGCCTCCGACAATGATCCCCTGCCGGTCATTGCCAACGAAACGCTGGGAGAGCGGAGATGGGCACGATTCATTGCATTAGCTGTGGAACGGTGAGGGGGTTGTAATCAGCGAGAGTATGTTTTTGTACTTACATGGAGTCGTTTGTTGTAGCTTCGAACGGTGGTGCAAGACTGTTCAAAACACAGATCTTCAGATGTTTTTAGAGAATGATCTCCCCCCTCTGGATGTTCTTATGGTTTGGCATTCGTATCTTCTCAATCCTGGGTCAGTCGCCTTGTTACCTCCATCTTCTCTCTCATCAAAGTGAACGAACGCTAATGGGTCACATTGGTCAACGTAGCTGGCATGCAGAAGACGTTGCTCGCGTTCCGGAGCTCCAACCGCTTGGAAAGTTGAACAAATTCTTCGCCGTGTCAATGGTGAGTGTTTAGATCTGTCATGTAGTTCTTCGATGAATGTGATCTTTCCAGAGCACCATAGGAAAAATAGCAACTGCTGAACCGTCCTTGCGTCGAACTGAGTCTTGGGCGAGCAAAACCCACACTCCCTTCGATCCATTGGACCTGAACTTTAAGCTGCAGAAGGAGCTGACCTGTCCTCAATGCAATGTGAAATTATCCGTTCGTGAGTTCTCTGGTCATGTCTATTCCGTGTTTATATAATAAGGGATTATACCCGTAGCTTTCATCAATAAAGACGGGACTGGTTATTCTCAACAATTGAAATTTACCTGTACTAATTCGTCTTGCACATTCACCATCACCAAGTCAGCACTTGGGATTGCGAAATTCGCAAAGGACCTAATCAGGAACGATAGGACCTTATATTGTCATCTTGCGTCAGTGTTGGATTATTTCTTATGCTTTATGGCTCACTGAGAACCTATGCAGTGGGACGCTTTTCACCGCATTGTCCCCGGCCGACACAGCGAGGGCCATATCTGTGAAAACTTTGATACTCAAGCATCCGACGTTTGCCTGCCCTACTGGAGCTTCGGATCGGGTTTGGGAACGTCGTATCCGGGACAATGTGAAAGGTGATCTCAATCAGGCGATTAGAAGTACTGAGCTCAAGACGATGCTTGCTGGGGAGCGTGTGTGAGTGCCTAATGCCTCTTATCTATTTTTGTCCAACATAAATTCTTGGTACCAAGGACTACCAGAATCGTGAATGCGTATATGGACGGAAGAGTCTTTTCGATTGACTTGGTTGGCGCGGTGAATAATACCAGTCGTTTCATATCAAATTCTGTTTCTGAGCAGTTACTTCAAGGTGCTCCGCCAGAGTTCGTTTGTGAAGAAGATGCACGACCTTGGGTGGACTGAACCGTCGTTCTTTGAGAGCAGGGAAGACGAAGTCGCGCTCCAGCACGCTGTTGCGAGATATCATGCGTTCGTGTTTTCTCAGTCATACTCAGTCCAAAGTTTCACAACTGCCCGTATCTGCAAAACAAACATAGTTTCCTCGATTTGATGTCTTCGTCCCCAGCTTCTTTCCTCGTTCCAACCCTTGACATTGACCTCGTGTGGCACACACATCAACTCATGGCGGACAAGTACAAGTCAGACTGTGACCGGTATGTAGGACGCTTTGTGGATCAGTCAGTTCATTCTTTACAATCCGGCATATATTGCAAAACGCTGACACCATTTGCGGTCACTAAGCGACGACAAAGTCGAGGAAAATCAACTCTCGACGGCTTTCGACTTTACTTGTCGTGCCTGGGAGGTAATGCCCCCCTCCTCTTTCTGTATCAGTTTTTTTTACAAGTAGTATGGGCAATCAGGTGCGGCATCGCGTCGAGTATACGTTCTGTGGTTGTCCCCTCCCCGGAGAGACCATTGGGCAGAAACTTAGCCGGTTTGTCAACATCCACAGACAACGTTTCCCGCGACCACCCGATCGCCAGATTGCCCTCGCAGCCACGCATCCCAGTGAGCACAACTCGGTGTATGCATTCCATCACAAGCGCGAGAGCGAGGAAGCACGCAGACGGCGTGAGGAGAAGGTGAAGAAGCGGAACCAGCGGGATCTAGACCGGCTTAGCGGAGGCAAGGCTGACGGTCTAGCGCTTCAGCAGCAAAGAGACGCTCATGCGCCGGCATTCCTGCTACCCGTACCGATTTACTATTCAGCCCCAATCAATGACGGCTGTGTCTCGTATTCTGGGAATGTCATCGACGGCGCCAACGGGGGCGGCTGTGTAACGGTAAGCGAGCACCGTTCTCTCCTGCAGCATTTGTGACTTGGGCTGAATGGCATTCGTTGGTAGGATCGAAGAGGGGTTGCTTGTGGTTCAGGGGCCTGTAGTGGGGACGCCCTATGTGGGGCACATTCTCACTCTGGAGCGGGCAGCGAAAGTGCATGCGGATTCGCTGGCGGGTGTGGTAGTTGTGGTGGACATTGATCTAGAATTTTTTTAAACAGCTGTTATTTACTCAATTATGGTACATCACTGGGGCCACTGAGTTGAGCAAGAGTTTTTCTCGCGACCTGTCTTCATATTATTGGCTGGAGTTACAAGTGGCTTCTGAGTTACGTATTGCAAGTCACAAATATTGATCTCCGTTTGCAGATTACCGCCAACAAATCCTGAATGAGTGCCAACTTGAACTCTCTTCGCCAATGGATCTCTCAACCGACCGGCCAAGCTCTTAGAATCGTCAACAAGATCCTCGCATCAAGCCCAGGACCCCTTTCAACGAAGGAGATCTACAAGTTGGCATTGGAACAGAAACCTACCCCGGTGGTGAACCAGCACCAACCCCAGCTTGAATCTGTGACCAAAAGGAATGGGAAACGGCGGGAGGCACCTCCACAACCGCCAAATCCTGAACACCCAATACGATCCGTCCGGTGCGTTGGTCATCCAGACATACTCTTTCTACTGAACTAACAACCAACGAACCCACCAACCATCTATAGATACCTGAAAACAGTCATACTCCCTGCTCTTCACGCGCAACATAAGGTTGAAAAGTTCCACACGAAACGCACAATGGACGTCTCTGAGATCGAACAGCGTCTTAGCACCATGACGAAAGCTGGCCGAAAAGCTCACGCCGCCTCGCTTGCAGCCCCCATCGACAGCTGGCTGTGGCGCATTCCGGCATTGCGCCCACCTGCACAACCGTGTGAGCAGCGGGGACGGGCCGAGGTTATGACAGAGGTTGGTGTTGGAGAGGACTGGTCGCATCTGAATAAGAGGCGAAGGAGGGCGAGGGTAGGGAAGGTAGCGAGGGATGTTGCGGCTGTGAAGCTGTACGAAAAGGAGCAGGAACAGAAACGGTTGCAAGAGAAGATGGTGAACCGGGCAGCGAGATGACATCCGTATTTTTCACTGTTACTAGTAGTTGTTACTACTTTTGCACTCCCTCAAGAATATCGATCCTCCTTGTTCCAACTCAGTGGACCATTAGTTCCCTCCCAAAAGCCAGCTCAATTTGTCGTAAGTTCTACGTTCTTCCTGTCACAAGCAATTTTGCGACCTCTGACTCGGACCATCTCGACCTCGACTCCAACTTTCACGTCCTGAACTTGAAAATGGTTTCTCTGTATTTTCTGTGTATTTTCCCTCGAACAACCTTCCGCAACCTCAACAACGTAGCTGCGACCCGGAATCGCCTTACAACGCGTAAAAGGCATAGACAACGAAAATGCTTTGTCCAACCTTGATGCCATCTATGACATCCCTTGAGGCAGTGGATTTAAAATTATCAACCTTGCGGTGCCGTGTTGCTGACTCGGAAGATAGTATAAATCCCTGTCCTGAAGACCACGAACCCAAGTGGTCTTCCTATTACCATGGATTTTGTAGCTGGAATCTCTCTGTCAAGTCTTGCCCCAGCTTCGCCGGTGTCAGTCGTGCTCATATCGTATCAAGATCCCTCCCATTCGCAGTTTTTCGAGGAGCACATCGGAGAAGCGGGGACTACGCACAAGCGCTTCAGTCCGTCTTTGAACGACTTTCCAAGTCGTTTTCCGAGAATTTACGGGAAGTTGTCTTGACTGTCCCGATTTGCTTCACGGAAGCCGAAACCGGGGCTGTCCTCTCAGCGTTCAAAGCTGCAGGAATCCCGATAACCAAGACGCTTGACCATGCGCGGTCATACCTTGTATCTTCGGTTCAGGAAGATTACGGGTTGCGGAATGAGTTGATCCTGGACGTCTACTCCTTGGCATCTAGTTCAATCCTGGTTGCCACGGATGTTGAGGGGGGCGTTCGTTGTTGGGACGTTGTAGCTGAGGCAGTCCTGCCGGAAGCACAGACTTGTGGCGTTGCTGCGCTCGTGCACCAGCTGGTCGATCCCGCTCTCATTGCACTGGAGGCGCAGCGGTCCACAGACTCTGGCCCGAAACTACATCGTATCGTCATAATCGACTCCCACTCCACCACCTCCACCACAACTTCCCTCGTCCCCGACATAATCGATCACCTCCATTCCAAATTCGGCTCCTCCCCATTTGCGCCGCAGATCGTGACAGAGACCCAACCCGCCAAGCACGCAGCCTCAATAGCATTATCCAAGCGCCGTGATTTGTTCGCAGATGCTTGTATTTTCAACGTCGCCCCGCTCCGCATTGGAGTCGCAAAGGCGGACGGATTCGTAGCCATGTTAATCCCGCGCAAATTCACCCTTCCGAACCACCAAACAGTCGTCTTGACGACCTCCAAAGACAATCAAACTAAAGCTACGGTTCAAATTGTTGCTGGCGTCACCCCGCGGGTGAAAGACAACACCGTTGTCGCTGAACTTGTCCTCGAGGGCCTTACCCCGCGCCCTAGGGGCGCCACCCGCGTCCGCGTGACATTGGATGTCGATCAGATGGGCAAAACGGAGATCATTGCGGAGGAACTCGGGATTGATGATGGTGATGATGCTGTCGAAGGTCGACCAGTGCAGAATTTGAAATCTGTACAACTCAAGAAATTGATGGGCGACATGACTCAGGACGATATAGAATCGTACTGGGACAGGATTGATGAGAGCCGGGATGAGGAAGCAGAAAAGGCAGAGGCCCTTTGGTCCGGAAAGGTGGAAAAAGGCGAGCTGTCCGAGTAAGCTAGGATCCCCACATTGATTATATAGAGTATACGCAGGGGTCGAATACATTAATATTGTAGGAATTCATCCTTTTAGGTTCTCCCAAGTCATCACAAAGTTCTGCTGTTTTCATTACCTCGCCAACCAACTGTTTACCGTACAGCTGATGTAGAAAAGTTTCAAAAAAATCAAGGTGGGGGTTCGTACTGGGTGAGAATGAGCACAATCTCACCCTCCTACACCAGTACTTTGTGCATGTACACGGCTAAACAACTAGATATCAATTTAGGAGGCTGGCGAAACGGCGGATGTAAATTGATGGTGGCAACTTGTGAAGGTGGTGGTGAGGGAAAGGCGAATGGAATCGGCAATGGAGCATGTACTTCGATGAAACAGGAATAACGTCAGGTTAAGAGGGGAGGGCGAGTGGCGGAAGGAGATTTGTCCTGAGTTGTCATGTCGATAACGCTTCAGCCAAGAGAGAAATATTATGGATTCCCCGTTGTTTTCGTTGCAGCAATCACAACCGCATTCATCACCACAACCGCCGTCCCCGCGTCCCCATTGCCCAACCTCAGGACCATCATTAGTGCCCCAACGAGATGCGCTGCTCAAATCCTTTGTCTTCTGTCGGGCCGAAAAGTTGTACTTGGGAAGTCGAAGGCTATAGAAAGATGAACTGGACTCTCTTCAAAAAAGAGGCAGAGACGTGATTATTGCTTCAAGATACCTGCGTGCCGCCGGAAGGTCACGGTGGCACTCTAACGTCGGCCCAAATATGTTACAGGGTGCCTGAAATGGCAACGTCACTAGTGTTAAACGCCGGTGCTCTAAGTATCCGTTTCATGATGTGGCCATAGGGATTGTAGACGGTGGCGACAGTTGTATTAACTTATGACGCTGAAGTGATAGACGTTTGGTTTGATACTTTTGTATAAAATTAATTGGCGGCAACCTCGAGATGGCCAGTCCTCATCCATACAATTATAGGATTACCACGTTTTTCTCCTCTTTGGGGGCGCCTTAGATACGCCATCTACGTGAAGCACCATATCAGTAGGTGACCCCAACCCATTACGTCGCGCTAAATACACACCATTTGTTATGGTTGGAGCTCCAAACTTTTTGTCAAGGGGTACATGCCGTCCTAAATAACACAATCAACCATACACAATGTCAGAGTAAGGGCCCGATACACACCCTTAGGGCCCAGTGTAACCTTGACTGGACTGGCCAAGGCGTTTTGGCCTGCCTGCAGCCGTTCCCGCTCCTGCTCATTGGATCCAAACACACGGGCTACATCCCGTCATAAACAAGTTATTCAGCCGCGCGAAATATCTGAATAGGAAGCCAATCCACACCTTTGGCAGCTGGTGTGGGCAGAGCATGCAAGGAAAGAACAGAGCAGAAGAGGAGGATAGACAAGGAGATTTTGAACAACATCGTGGTAAATGAAGGATAGGTTTTTTTTTGGAGAACGGCACTGGGAATATTATAGACCGATAATGAGCATATAGCAATCATAGTTCAAAAGAAAGGCCACACATACACCTGCCGATACCGATGATGGAATGTCAAGATGAGCGGGAGACTACCAGCGTCTGCTGAAGTGTCCATGGTCAGGTTCGTTGGCTTTTAAGTTAGTGGAAGAGCGTAGCTGGGGGGCAACGATCAACAGGTAGAAAACCGCAGCCCGTACGGCAACGGCACTATTTAGCGTCATGGTTTCACCTATAAAGCGAACGGCCTGGTGCCAATGACGTATGACTTAGTCCCCTTTGGCGACTGCTAGACTCTGTATTGGTCGCCAATCATTGATTCCTAGGTTTTATGATGTTTTACTATCCTTGGGACGGTGATCGTTCAAGTGTCGTTAGCCAGAGTATCAAATTTGAGGCTACCTCGTCGAAAATTCTTCTCCTGACGACGACGTGGCAGAAAATCGAAAAAAGATCTTGCAATGATCGGATCACATCGTTGGCTTTCGCAAGAACGAGATCAGCTCAAACTACTAGCCGAATCCTGGACCTCATGTTGTGCGTGGCCATGGAAAGGCGCGGTCCCTGGGAGGCAGTGAGCCGATTGTTGGGACTTCGCGACTGATCTCGAGTGTCTCGGGTCGAAGATGACGTTGATTTTTACTTCAACGGGTTCAAGTACCCACTGTGGTAGAAGAAACGTGATGATACCAGAACAAGAATCAGATAATTTGTTACTCCTGGATCTCTTTCATCATTTCACATCATTCCACAAGATGCTGAATATTCCAGAGTTCATATAGAAAATTGCGGCGGGTCACTCATAGTAGCAATGAGAGGACGCACAGCGATCTAAAGATGATGTATTCAGGCAGGCTCCAGTAGAGCGTCCAACATCTTACCTTAAGGATCCTTTGCACTCGTCTGTGCAACGCAGCCGGCGGTTCCGGATGTCGTTGCGATGCTGCAAGGATGTCAGTTTTGTTGCGTTTGAAAGATAAAAACCAACCTACGTGCATTGTTCGCGGTGTCCATCATTTTCGCGCTCAGTGATAACCAGTATTCTCCGCCCTCAAGCAAGCGTAAACATGGTTATTCAATTCACCAGTGGGAGCTCCAGGGGCCTTGAGCTTGTAGCGGCCACTGGCGAGCTCCTCAAAGTCCCACTGCAGAAATTCAACGCGGTACAGCCAATGGAACATAAATTACTGGACCACCATCAGTAGGTCCTTCGGATGCAAAGATTTATACTCGAGTTGGTTACGACCGGCAAAGGGGTCCCCATTCTGGATATAGTCTTGATCAGTGGGTAAGTTCAAGTTATCAGACATCGTGAAGTAGGATCGCAAGAACGGTGGCGGTTGACTATGGACAGTGGTGTTAAACACACATACATGAATAGACGGATGAGAATTCGGGCAGGGTAACTGGAAGGGAGAGAACAATGGACGGTGAGTGAGAAACCAAACATATCTGGTTAGAAGCAGAACCCTTCACTTTCAGACTTCCGTTCGACTCCAACCCCCTTAATTGGTACCGAAAATACGAGCACTGCTATGCTCGAATGTCATTCGACGGCTTCGGATACACGTTCCTCGGCTGGGCGCGATTACATTCGGGTCAATGAAGATAGCAACCGGCACCGCCGCATCCGGCAGAAGATCTGGTGGAGTTGATAGGCGGAGGTCACCTCTCTAAATCCTTGCCTTCACAACAATTGTCGATTTGGGGTGTTCTCCGGGTGTCGATCTCTCGTCTCTATTCTCCGCTCAGTGTCCCAGCACTAGGCGTGGAGGACGTCAGGCGCCCACGTGAGTATCCTCCACTTTCCCGCTATCTTATGCCTCCCTTTCTCGGTGGGGTCTCCCTCGTCATCTTTGATGCGTCCTTCTCCTTCTACTGCTCTTCTACCTATGTCGGAAGGTCCTGCATTCTGTCACAAGTATGTCCAGAACGAGGCGTCATGACCCGGATTGGTCCGGCAAGTGGTAGGATCGTACCCTCAGTCTCGGAGATGTCATGACGTGGATCGATCCGGTGTGGCCTTAAGCTTCGAACGGGATTGTGCAGTGGGGAAATGACATGGGCATCGATCCGGGGTTATTTATGTAACGACTTTGACGATAAACATAAACCAAATATGATTATGTAATGTTAGGAAGTAAAGGAGGGTGTTTCGTGCCCTGTCATAGAATGATTACTTGGTGTCACCAAGTGTTATCGATTAGATCCTCATCTTTCTCAAGCGCATAAGCACTCAATATCTTGCACAGATCCAAGTGTGCTTGGCGAAGGGACTCAATACCATTCTGGAGAATGCTTCGTGCCCTGTCTTAGGACTTGCTCTTGACTTGCTCAGGTGTGTTGATGACCGAAAACACCACCAATCAAAACGGACTTGTGGTTATCGATTGGGTACTCATCTCCGTCGAGCACATGAGCGCTCTACATCTTGTAAGGATCCAAACATGTTTAACCAATGGTTTCTAGAATGACATGGATGCTTCATGCCCTGTGACAGGACTTGTTCGGTTGCGTCGATGACCCAAAACACTGCGAATCTGCAGGGTACCGAGTAGAACCTCATCTTTTCGAGCACATACCGTCTAAGCACTGCAACACGTTTAAGAAGTCCTCATGGTCAGCAACCCAATGGCCCTCTGGGGCGTCATACTAGAAGGCATTCATTCCTGCAGCTCTGACCCTGTATGTCCAAATTTCACCTCCTTCACACTATCGCCCTTTTTATCGCCAAGTTGAGGGCGGTGTTGTGGGCTGGCAGTTGTACCGAGTAAGGTTTGTACCCTCGATATTTATTTTTCACGTCATTGAAATCAGATATGGATCCAAGAACGGTTTTTGGAGCCGATTCCTTGGTCTCGGCGAGATGGGTACATTTTCTGGCTGACATACGCCGTCGTATCCACTCTCCCGGGCTGTCTTTTTTGGTTTTGTGCGGCCCAACTTGAACGTGACGAGGACAGTTCGGAGTCCGCCTTGGACATTTAAAAGTCGCCGTGTTTTCAGCGTCCCTTCAGCTTTCTCAGACTATGACTACTACTACTCAACTTCCTCTCGGCATCTATCGAATCGTCGTGGTTGGCGGCGCCGAGCCTGCATGTCTAACTCGCGAAGAAGAGCGTGTCACCATTCTCCCTCCTGGTGCCAAACCTGACGCCGAGCAGGAGGTAATACATGGCTTTCTGACAAGTTCGATTGTCTGTCACTCACCAGCCCTTTTAGTGGCGAGTTGTCCCTGTTAACAATGGCAACATCATCATCGAGCGCCCCTCCGGGATCATTCCGACATTTTACCTTACTTACCGAGGCGCGCCCAAGAAACCTGAGCAAGGCGACCAGATCCTGTGCCGTCTTTCTGAATTCCCCCCGAACGAATGGCACCCCGTAATTGCGCCTGGATTTCGTTCCTTGTCAGTCCACAGTGCCATCTTTCTCGCACATTGTTGAGTTAACCCTCCTCTCATGCAGCATTCGTGTCGCCGGTTCAGATCTCGGTATTAGGATTGCCCCACCCACCATTTATCCACCCATCGTATGTCTTGTCTCGTTTCAATTGCGAGAGCATGAGGTATTAACCCTCTTGTAGCTTGAACTCGGGCATGAGGAACAGTTGGAATGGGTGTTTGAGCGCGTGCGTGATGAGTAGAAGTCTAGTTGTAGATGAATTGTGATTCGACGTGTAGCACCAAGTAGCCTCAGATGATCAGATTGTTCAAATGTATTTGTGTTACAGCGCCTTTTGAAATCATGCGGAATCGCGACTTTCGATAAATGTCTGTTTGGCCATTGTTTGACCGGGACCCCAGAAGCTTACAGGGTTATTTATTGTACCGGCTTCAGCGAGGAACCAACCATGCCTCTGCACACCGTGTCTCGCGATCTCAAAGCACGGATCCCTGTACTTTTTCACACCCATGGCTACAACGTCAAGGAGATTTGCATTCTCCTTGGTATTCGGAAGAGTCTCGTCTACAAAACCATCCGAATGCAACATCAGTATGGAGTTGCCCACAATCCACACGTTCGCCGATCCGGCCGTCATCGTACCCTATCATCTACTGATGTCTGCTTCCTCCGATCTCTTCTAAGCCACAAACACTGTTCATATTTAGATGAGCTTCAAGAGCAAATCCTCGTTCAACGAGGGATCCATGTTTCCTTACCAGTCTTGTGCAAAACCCTCCAACAATTTCGATTTTCACACAAGAAGGTATCAGCACGGGCTCTTGAACGCAACGATCTTCACCGCTCTGCATATATGAATAGAATCGCCACGGAGGTACCTGATGCTGAGATGTTTATGTTTATTGATGAGGCAGCGAAGAATGAGCGCACTACTGGGCGATCAAAAGGCTGGTCATTGGTGGGAACAAGATGTGTTCAGAGGCGCTGCTTCATTCGTGGCCAACGTTACTCAATCTTGCCAGTCCTAACGCTTGATGGCATTGTTGCCCACGACATCATTGAGGGCTCAGTTACAACGAATCGCTTCATACAGTTCCTACGGGAACTAGTGGTATGCACTCATTCCTGTATGTTATCCAATACCTAATGAAGTTCTCTGTCAAGCTCCCTCTAACAAACCCCTACCCTGGCCCCCGTAGTGTCCTTGTTGTTGACAACTGCCGCATCCATCATGCTGAAGAAATTCGCCAGCTTGTAGAAGATGAAGCACGTAAGTTATTCAAATCTCAAATGCTATGCTAGTCTGACAACTTCGTGTCAGACTGCAGATTGATATTTCTGCCCCCTTACTCCCCCGATTTTAACCCCATCGAGCAAGCATTCTCGTCCATCAAAGCGTACCTCCGCCGCCACTGTCACGACACCTCGTTATGCACTATCGATGCTGCATGCCACAACATCACACCTGAGAAGGCATGGGGTTATTTCAAAGCATCTGGTTATGTTGTTATTTAGGCTGAACTAGGTTAGACGAGCACAAGCGCAAATTGCTGATGTAAATAATGAAAATTTTCACCGCTTCATCACTTTGTCATTCCCATGTCTGCGAGATCCCCCACTCCAGAGCCAGAGCCAATAGCTCCGCCAACTCAGAGTATTGTCATCTCAGCCCAAGTGACCCACCGCACTGCCCTCCCTCCGCCAGCTGGATCTAAGGCGAAAGCTAAGGAGAAGAAAGAATGCAAAATGAAAGAACTCACGTTCACAATGTCCCCCACCTCCATGAATTATATCTCACTTCTGAATGCCGTCCTTGCCAAACATGGAGAGGAAAAGTATAACGTCACTGACAAGAAGAGATATCCATTCAAAGCGTTGTGTGCACCCTCGAAAACGTAAGTCTAAAGGTTACCTTCTCCCAGAGAAACTGTGGAGTAACAAAAAAATCAGGAAAGCAGAAGCAGTCGACATCGACAACCTAAATGATTACAAGGAATTAGTCACCAATATATGTGCGAAGTCGACCAAGAAACTCACTGTTTACATCGATATGGCTGACATACAGAAGGCATGGCGCAGTGTGAGTGTATGTTTCAGAGTTTGAATGCAATGAATCTTACCTGTTGCTTATAGCGTGGATCTGGAGCAAGTGATGATGAAAATGAAGACGAGGTTGTAGTTGATGCGAATGGCCTCACCGAACTTGAGCGCGAGTTGGCAAGATTCCGAGGGATCCTTGAAAAGAAGTATTCAAACGAGCATGATGCAGGTTATACCTTTGTTTCCCGTGATGGTACAAGCCTCCCCCTCACTCCCTTGATGATGAAGGAGTGGTCACGAGCATGTGTGAGTTACCACCTAATTCATTCAGGCAAACTCAGCTGATGTTCTCTCAGTACGAAGGTCAAGCTACTGCTTTAGAGCCACCGAACACGGAGACATTTGATCCTGTCAAACGCCATGCCATATTACGCCCAGCTCGACTATCTGCTGGCGTAACCCACAGCAACAGCCCGGGAAGAAGTGACATCGCCCTGGTGTCATCCATGGTGTTAGCACTCATTGGAAATCGTGAAACCAACCTCTTGAACCCCGGCACACCTCGTCGTCGGCTAGCCAGCCCTGATCCTGTTGTCATCTCCCCTGCGAAACCAACTCCAACGAAGCTGCGCCGATTCCTATCCCATGCACAAGCTACACTTGGTGTCAGTGATGCTTGCAACTACGAGTATGGCTTACAGTCCAAAGGATATGGTCCCGACATTCTTCACCTTGTTAGTGATGATGCGCTGGCTGACCTCGGCATCAACCCTGGTGATATCATCCGACTGAAGTCTGGCAGTGCAAAATGGTGGAATGGCCCCGAGGCCAAGCGAAAGCGAGACTCAGACAACGATGATCTGTCAAGAGATGTTCCCGCGAAGAAAAAGGTCCGCTATGAGAAAAGATTCATGGATGGTGGGGCACAAACTTTCCATGGCCCCGGTTTGGTTCCAGGTGATTCTGGAACTTTGACTGACTACACATTGTACTATTACTGCGAGGCTAGCTCGTCGATGGTCCCAGTCCCTCGTGGTTTCACTGTCATTGAGGAAGACGACCAGTCTGACCCATTTGCCATTGCCTCCTGAATTTCCAATCTAATTCTACTACTTGCCATAATCCAAGATACCATTAGTTTTCCTATAATGTCAATGTAAATATCTTCTATCCATTCTTCGTGCTCTAGTCTGCATCTACCTATTACACCGGGGTCCCAGTCAAACAATGGCCAAACAGATATTTTTTGAAAGTGGCGATTCCGCATGATTTCAAAAGGCGCTGTAAGATTTGTGGTTTCTGGCCCTCTGACTTGGAGACTGTTGTACATCAGCATTTCTACAAAAACCCCTTTGGCATTTTCAAAAGTATTATTATAAGTCGAGAAAAAAAGTGGCTGAAGTAAAAACTGCTTTTAGGTTAGCTAAGTTATCCCACTAGGTTCGATCTCACTATCTAACCACAAACTTCAAAAATTTTCCAATCCCATTCCCACTAATCTTGTATATACTCGATCATGGTACTCAGAATAGCCGAAGCGGTCGCTTCAAGTTTCTTGCCTTCTAAATACTGGATTCACATCGCTGTCGCCGTAGTTGCAATCCTTGTCATCCATGCCTTTGCTCAGGGTCGTACCACGACTCGTGAACGAGACCTACACGCCCGAGTTATCCTTGTGACGGTACGTTATATGCCTTTATCTTTTTAACCGGGTTCACATAGCGCAGGGAGGTTTTACCCCTCTTGGTCTGACGCTGATGCAATCGTTGGCTCAACGAGGCGCTCACATCATTGCACTGTCGACACTCCCCGTCAACTCACCGAGAGTAGAAGTTTTGATCAATCTTCTCCGCTCAACTACTCAGAACGAGCAAATATTTGCAGAGGAATGTGACCTCGTCTCCCCTGGGTCTGTGCGTGCCTTCTGCACTCGTTTCCTCACCGGGCAAAATCAACGGTTGGACGGAATTCTGTTTACGCATGAGTACCAGCACATCGGTTCAATTTTTTCGAATCATAATTCTGTTGAGAACGATAACATCCGCAAATCGGCGTCTCTGGCCACATTTCTCATAATTACACTGCTGCTACCGGCTCTCCTGGTGGCTCCCGTCGAACGTGACATCCGCATTATCACAGTTATCAACCCTTTCTACGCTGCCGCTGCTCGCTCGTTCTCACCCTCCCCAATTATGTCACATCTCAGGCAATCGACACTTCTGCAAGAAGGCCAGCGATCTCTACGCACCGTTGTGCTGATACGTCATCTGCAACGTGTTCTTGATGCATTGCCCTCTGCTCAGGTGCCCCCAACGGATGGTACTACAAGTACCGTGCCGGTTGTGAGCCAAAAGTCCCAGCGATCAAATATTGTTGCCGTCTCGGTGTCTCCTGGGATCAGCAGGTCAGACATCATTGCACCATTTCTTTGTGCGGATCGACCCAATTCCTCAACTCCCTCTATCCTTGGTGTTATCTTGTGGGTTTGCACTTACTCGGTCGGCTATGGTCTATTCTAACTACAAATGCAGATATATTCTACTCCAACCATTTCTTCGAATATTAACAAAATCATCCGCCTCTGCTCTCCAATCCGTGCTCCATGTCCTTTTCCTTCCCACACCATTCAAAGTACAGTCACAAAAATCAACATCGACAACTTCAACAGGCAAAGGCAGGGAGATTCCAAAAGATGACAACGCGGTACCTGAGGAAGTACTCAAGCCTGGCGCTCTGTACTCGGAATGTGCAGTCGTGAATCTGCAGGTAACGCTCCCCGATCTGGGGAAAGGGAAGAAAACAGATCAAGGGACGGAGGAGCGCGCAAAAAACCGAAGCAACAACTTAGCAGAAGATGAGGAGTTGGGTGGGGAGACCGCAGGAATGCTTGTTTGGGAGGCCTTTGAAGAGCAACTGAGCCTTTGGGAGAAAGCGAATCCACCAATGGAGAAGGAAGATGAGAGGCCTAGCACCGAGCGCGAGAGTACGTTAGGTGACAGAGAGACTGCTGTTGGTCCCAGTTAACTGGTAAGTCCTCCCAAAAATGAAATGCATTTTTGACTTGTCGTACAAGGGAGACGTGTTGTTGGATCGTCACGTGGGCATGTGCACAGAAAATCTATTAGTATAAAATCATGTCGTAACCGTCTTCCAACGATCATAATTTCTCTAATCAACATCATTTTCTCTTAGAATGTAGTGTTATTCGGTGAGGAAATCGTTTTCTTCTCTATTCTTTGCTTACCATCACAGTGTGGAATGTATGGTGTGTCTTGTATTTCCGACCAGTGATTATTGATTAATTACATCTAGTTCATTCTGGGTCATAACTACCATGTCCAAGAACGGCGTGAGATATATGACGGTTTTCACTACACTACCGCCATCGCCTCCTCCAATGACGACACTAGCAGAACCCGCGGTTTTAGAAGGATTGTTTCTCGCCATCGAGATGCACCATCTTCTAATTCCTTCACTGCACTCACCAAGCCAAGATCGGTCGTACAAAGTATCTGTTTATCATTAGCCGGCTCATTCTTCGTCATGTCTTTGCCGAACGTGTCGTTCATCGTGGAATGGTTGAACACGGTATCAGGAGCCAGGAATGCGACTTCCAGTTCACACGATGTCATTTCTTCGCCGGCCGCCTTGCTGAGGCGAAGTGCCATTTTCCCGACGATCGTCAATCTCTCGATAAAACGCGTCATGACTATGTCCTGGATTTGTGTTTCCGATTGTTTGCAACCAGAGGCAACGAGAGTACTGGTGAAGACTTCGATTAAGTGGGTGATTAAGGGCGCTGGAATATCTGTTTCGCCTCGCGCCATTCGTTGCACATGACTCCGTGTCAATGCTCGCCATCTTCCCGCAACGGCTTGATCCTCTGCATAGTCGCACGAAAGTGTCAATGATTGTTCTGAGGCAATAACGAGATTTAGGGCTCACCACTTTCCCGAACTTTTCCATAGATCTCCTGGAGGAAATGATCCTTTTCTGGCTCTTCGAAATACCACGAATCAATGAGCCACTCGCAAAAGCCGAGCACGGAGGATTGAAATGCGATTTGTATTAACATGGGGTCCTCTGTATGTTCCGTCCACCTCAGCAAACGAACCATTCTCTCTCCCAAGATTTCGCTGACTCGTATGCACGCCTCCTGTACTTCTTTCGTTTCCACTGCTCCTCGCTGTCGTTTCTCAAATTCGAAGGAATCTGCCATGAAAGCCGCTGTTTGGGAGACCTCCGTGTTCAGGGCTTCAACCATGCCGATGACGTCAGCGCCAGACAGTGAGTCCGCTTTAGTCAAGAATGTTTGGGCGCCTTTGAGCTCCGAGGTCCGCGTTTTCACCAGGTCGAGCGCTTGAGCGTGCTGAAGTTTTAACAGTTGGGACTCGTCGGTAACGGCCTGCAAATCCTTCGATTGACGTTGAAGCTGACCGACCAGAGTTTGATTTTGGCGGTGGGAAGCTTCCACCACTGTTTCCAACTCGTTAAATCTGTTCTTCAGTTCAGCATATTCACTTCTAAGCTGCGTTAACATGTCGTCTTTCGCCTTCGCTTCTTCCATCGCAACGCTCCTCTCGCTCCTCAAGCAGGCCAATTCCTCGTCCTTCTTCGCCGCGCCATTCCGTATATCCTCTATGTCTGATTGGAGAGTTGCCAGCAGCTGTTTATCCGCTTGCTCTCTCCTACCTCTCTTCAGGTAAGTCCAAAATTTCATACAACCAACCAAAGATACCGTAGAAATGCCTAAGATGGCCAACCAAGATGTTGAAGGGGAGAAAGTTTCGAGTTGTGGCATTGTTACCGGGAATTTCGACCCGTGGCGGTGTATCCATTTTGGATGTTCTAAGAGTACTCGCCACGAGGCGCAAGCATGAAGTGAACTCGTGTCTTGACACTCCACTTGCCTCATGTTTTCTGCACTCTCGGACCCTGCAGCCCACACATTTCTCTCTCCTTCCTTCACCTTGAGTTTCCGCAGGACCATGTCTTCTCGTTCACGCAACGACGTTAGAGTGTTCCGACTGCGGGCAGCACCATTCATATTCGATTATGGGAAACGAATTTCTTGTCTGAGCTGCGCTATTTGTGTCAAATTTGGTTTCCGAAGAATATAAGAAGATGGTATCGCGGCAAGACTGTGGAACACAGAGGTCTCTCCATGACCATTCGGCAACCATATCAGGGTTTACAACGAAAGCTTGTTCTGGCCTTCGATGTCGGTACCACATACAGTGGGGTCTCGTACAGTATCCTCGACCCGGGACTAGTCCCTGTCATTCAGGGTGTCACACGGTACGTATTTCCTTCATCCTGGACGAATACTGCGTGTTCACAGTACTCAGATATCCTGCTAAAGAACAAGTCGGGGGTGACTCGAAGATACCTTCTATCATGTACTATGATCTACAAGGGAACGCCCGTGCCTTTGGAGCCGAAGCCATGCAAGAAGGAGTGATCGAACGTGCTGAGGACGAAGGTTGGATCAGAGTCGAATGGTTCCTTTAACTATCCATACACCTCTTCAACTTCCGCTAATATATTTATTGTAGGTTCAAGCTTTATCTCCGGCCCAAAGGTCTAGCATCTTCTCATATCGGTGATCACGACCTCCCCCCACTTCCCCAAAACCTCACGCCGATTCGAGCTTTTGCTGATTTCTTACGTTATCTCTACGAGTGTGCAAGCACCTATATCCAAACTACCCATGCAGGTGGTACAGACCTCTGGAAGTCCGTTGAAAAGCACGCAGAGTTTATCATAAGCCATCCAAATGGCTGGGAGGGTGCACAGCAGAACCAAATACGGCAAGCGGCTGTTCTCGCTGGTCTCATCCCTGACGATCGCACGGGACAAGCTCGAATTCAATTGGTAACTGAAGGAGAAGCGAGCCTTCATTTTTGCGTCCGAAACGGACTCGCCACAGATGCCATGAAGGTTCCCTTCGTCTCCTATTTTGCGATGCGTCTTGTTGCTGACATATCACCCTCAGACCGGCCAAGGTATCATGATCATTGATGCTGGAGGAGGCACGGTCGACTTGAGCTCGTACTTTATGACAATATCCCCAAGCTCTTTTGAGGAGATTGCACCTACGGAATGTACGTCACAAACTGAAGCATTATCAACTCTATTTGAGAATAAAGCAATTGTCGCTCTAGGTCGTTTGCAAGGCTCGGTATTTGTGAGCCGGCGAGCTCGTGCATACTTGCAGGGTATTTTTCTACATACATTGCCTTTCGTTTGCTCTTTCTGAAGTATCGACCGACTCATTCCCAGACAAACTACGAGATTCCAAGTTTGGCGGACCCGAGGATATCGCGCATATGACACAATGTTTTAATAGAACGACGAAGCTGAGCTTCAGAAATGCAGAAGAGCCTTCATACATCAAGTTCGGTACAGCACGCGACAGGGACTCGGCCGTAGGAATTCGTTCAGGCCAGCTGAGGTTACTAGGGTAAGTGCAGTCATCCCTCTAGTGTTATCTCGATTTCATCAAACCTTCTAGATCGGAGGTTGCAGCCTTATTTCAACCCTCCATCGACGGGATTATAGAAGCCATTGAACAACAACATGAGGCAGCACACAAACCAATTTCAGCACGTTTTCTTTCGCATAAATCGTCTTTTAGAAATGCTCACTAAACATGATAGGCTGTCTTTCTGGTTGGTGGGTTCGCCGCGAGCGAGTGGCTTTTCCATAAACTTCAATCGTATGTTCAACGTCTGGGGTTATCCTTTTGTAGACCAGACAGTCATGTGTACGTGTCATGCTAGCTATCTGGGTCGTTGCGTTGAAGCTTGTCCAGGAACAAAGCAGTAGCTGACGGTGGCGTATCTTTTTATTTGGATCATGTCGTGTCCGCTCGGATAGCAAGATTCACTTACGGAACCGATTGCTGCGTACCATACGATCCATGGAGGCCAGAACACAAGCGTCGATCTCATACAGCCGTGCTGAGACCTTCTGGAAGACTTGTTCTCCCGAACGGTTTTAGTTCCATACTTGTCAAGGTACGAACACTTTCTCTGCTGTATAAGGATAGATCCATATGCTCTTTAGGGAACTAAAATATCGGAAGAAAAAGAATTTCGGAGGCCATACTACATCGAAAGTGTGCACGTATCAGAACTTGACAGCATTATCACCGACATTAGCTGCTACCATGGGGATAGTGAAGACCCTCAATGGACGGATACTGAACCTGGTACTGTCGTTCATATTTTTACCCTCGATAGTGTTACCGATATTTATTTCAAAATTCAGACATGTTCTCTACCCTGTGCTCCATTTCTGCCGACACATCTGGGGTAGCGAAGACCTCAGTTACGCTGCGAAGCAGTAAAGGTTTATCGTACCATCGCCAAGACTTCAGCATTGTTCTACTTTTCGGACTGACCGAACTGAAGGCTCAAATTAGCTGGATGGAAGATGTAAACTGTTTTTTTTTTCCCGTTGATACCCGTATCTAGTCAAGCTAATGTCATGATACGTTCACAGGGAAAAGAACATCGGTAAGTAATGAATAAATCGACTGACGGTTCTTCATTTTCCAACCCAATGTGTTGCAGGGGTCCCGCTCGGATCGTATACGACCAGCTCGTGGGAGAGGCGGAATAAGTTCTGTGTGAAGCCGGGCGCTCACGATATCGGATATTTAGTACTGAGTTGAGTTCAGAAGCAATCTACGTGCATATTTTCTTACTATTGTATCCGCAAACAAATGCCCAAGGTAAGCAAGGAGATGAACAAATGAATCACAATATCACCTCCCCATAACGTTCAGACGTTTTGACATCACCCCTTCAGCAAGGCAGAAACTCTTCATCGAATGACACCCTTTTTCTTGGACCGCCCCGACAATTATATACATCGAGTTTCCTAAGTTTCGAATAGCCATGCATTCCATGGAGTATGGAAATGCGGTCTGCGTTCTGATGCGAAGCTTATGGATTTGATGAACTGCACACGAAAGGGCACGACACGACACGACACGACACGAGTTTTACACGTTCCTAACCCTGCTAGGATTTGTCAACAAGTCTTCCTGCGGTCACAAAATCACCGCCGAAGCATGGAGACGGCATTGTGATCGGTGGACCTCGCCTTTGTCGGGTTACAAGACGACGGTGCAAGTGCAAAAAAACTGTTACCTGAAAGCCTGGTCACTTCAACCACTATTGCCAGTACAATCGTCCCCTCATGATGCAACGATTGAAGTTCCCTTTCATTTACTCCTCGAAGGCGAAAAGCGTAAATGAAGCGAAGCCCTCCGTGGTCTCGTCGCAGCCGCAGGATACCAGCATTCCAACGGTAGTCAACGGCGACGACGGAGGACTCGGAGAATTTGTCGAAGAGTCGATGGAATGGGAGATTGAAGTTTCGAAGGACGAAATAGAGAGGAAGGAGAACGAGATACGAACACTGGACGAGAAGATTTTGGTGATGGAAAAGTCATTGGCCGAGTCCGAGACACAGCTGGACCTTTCTCGAAAAGAGAACCAATTCCTAAATGACCAGCTGCAGTCGCAGGTACGAAAGATCGAACAGCTCACGGTACGACACAGGCACACAGTCGACCTCCTCGGGGCGCGTACACCGGACCCCGTCGGTGAGCAGACACGTTCGGGAGCTGGCTCCCCATCTGGCGCTGAAATTGTTGGAATGGTGGAAGCATTGAATACGGAGATGCTCCAAGCCGCAGCATTCATTGCAGATTCATTCGTCTTTGAGCAGCGTGATGAGAGCGATGAAGAAGGCTCGGATAGGAGGGAGGCTTGTAGGAGGACAAGGGGATTATTGGGCAATAAGATGGTGCAATTGTTGAAATCAACACCTCACGGGGACGACCCTCTATTGCTGGAGATCGCAATTATGGCTTCACTTGCTTCATGCTACCGCTGGGTCACCAAAGCTTGGTTCATCAATAATCTGCTGTACGAACGTTTTCTCGATGAGATTTACGGAGGCGGACGAGATGCAGGTCAGTGTAAAGCCACTCCCCACCTTTCTTTTTTTTTTAAAAGTCAACGCTTAGTATCCGGCACCTTTGCAGAAGACCAAGCGGTTTCAAGTCTTGGCGGCGTAACGACAAAATCGCAAGTGGGACGAATGGGATACGGCCGGTCTGAGGAGCACCTAGTCCTTGCGATTGCCGATGTTTTGGTTAACGTCTTGATGACTGCAGGGTGGAAAGGGAGTCTACGGCAGGTCCGCCTAACTGTCCTGACGAAATTCAGCGGGCGGCTGATCGAGGTTGCGAAATCGGGAATTCGACTGAACAGGTCGGTGACAGAGGAGACCACATTGAGTGACTTGGAGGCGGTCTGCATCGATCAGGGAGTCAGGTTTGACTCTGCGAGAATGGACAACGCGTACGGGCACGAGTCGTCGGAACAAGAATGCAGGGAGGAAGATGTTCTTTGTACGAGCGAGCTGGGGCTGCGCAGGCCGGTGAGAGTCGAGGGCGGATGGAATGAGATGATTCTTCTGAAACCCAAGGTCGTTTTACTGTCGGAACTACCACAAGGTGATTGAAGTCATCATTCACCTTGAATGTATTTATTAGCCGAAGTATTACATGTAAATATGCACTACCACTCAGCGGTCAACACCACAGACCACACATAACATATATCACAGTCTCAGTTGACTAAACCCTTCGCTCTAACCTCCACGCGGGAATGTAGTTCGCGTGCATGCCATCATCAACTAGTTCGAGTCTTATTGAAAAAAGGAAGTAAAGATGAGTAGCGGAGACGTATTACCAAGTCTTGTCAGCATGAACTCTGCGACTGCCTGCGCACGGTATGTTCCCGGCGAGACTGCAGGATATTGAGAACTGTAGTGGTCATTGGGCGCTGAGCAGGCCAGGTCTCGTTGGAATGTCGATGCGTCCAAATTACATTTTTCAAAGTAAGGCAAGTCAAGTCAAACTCCACAGCGATGCGAACGTTGCTAAAATCGTCTGTACGGAATAGATATTATTCATCACCACCGCCCATCGTGACCAAGGGTGATCGCCTGAAACAAGAAACGAGGGGACGTTAGTCAAAGAATCATACAACCGTTGTGCAAAGCATAGAAGAAATCAGAAGTAGCGGGTTGGTACTGCCAAAGCAGCCCACCCGAAGGTAGCTGAGATAAGTCTCTGCAGTGCAGGGTGCGCTCCTGCATAAAGCCAAATGCCTCAAACATCACACGCAATACGTTCCACCAATGAAAAAGGAAAAAAGACTCACCAAGCTCATGGTCAGATTGGAAGAAAAAAAAATCGATATTTATGTAAATGTTGAAAATACAAGCTCCGATCGCCAAATCGGTAACGTACCCTGGTCAACGACTCGGACGCAGTGGACCTGGAGGCCTCGTTCACCCACCCCAATGCACATCGTGTACTACCTGTGCCTCTGAATCCAATTCAGATCCGGGCCAGTCGTTTAATCGTACTATCCGCATCGGCCTCTATAACATTCAAGGGCGTGTATTGCACGCTCTCATACGGCCGTAATGACCCTCACAGTCTACAATGGAACGATACCTTTTTTCCCTTAACGGCGTGTCCTCTACTCCATTCGTCTATTATACAATGACACAGATACAACCGAAGTAGACAGGTACAATACTCAAGCATTTTCGGCATCGTCCCTCGACCATAAATCCAATTCCACCCTATTGGAATAGGCCCGGCCAGCAATATTTTGTTTGATTATTTGACCTACGATGATGGAGTGGTTACCCCATTATCCACCTCAATATCCCGAACACCCCCAACTACTACTGCTCCATCTCACCGCGCGCCCCCGTTTCCTTTAGCCGCTGTTGTTACACCTATCATCCCTATTTGTCTGTTACCAGCACTTTTAGTATTCTCCCGTTGGCATCGAAGATATGAAAGCAGTCAGCTCTTTTACTTCTTGTATTGGCCCTCCACTGAACATGACTAATTCTGTAGGAACCTCATCTGTGCTACCCACTTGTCACACCAAACCGGGAGTTTTATTTTATTTTAGTTTGGATTATCCGATGCATACCCTTCATCCCCAAACACACACTCTACACTCTACCATCTTCGCGAATATCTCAGGAAGTTTGCTTCCCCGCTATGAGTTGACACGGACCAAAATGTTTGCCATCCCACGGAGGTGTATCCTAATTCTAGCCACCACCAAGTTGCATGGGCCGTTACGACGATTCGGTGGCCCCGTATATTGCCGAGATTACTTTCCTCTCCGTAATTGCACTCCAAACTTACGCGTAATACTTGTCCTTCCTAATATTGTGCCATTTATTTATTTTACAGTAAACTCGGACCCGAACTGCCGAAGAACATCATGAGGTGTGGAGGATATGGAAAATCTCATAGATAGATTAAGTTATGAACTACGAATCCCCACCTCCCAGATCCGGACTATCCTACCTTTGGGAGGACCGTTCCATAGATACAACAAAGGTGTAGCCTCTGCGGCTCTCTGTTAACGGTAAACCTCGTTTCCCAATTAGCACTCGCCGAGAGACGGTCACCAAGGTCTGATAAGGTAACAGGTGCCACATGTTATTTATATATTTGAGCGATGACATTTTTCCTTGCTTGCAATAGTCGGACAAACTAATGACGGACAACGCAACTGTTGCGCTCCTCTGTATCTTGGAAGGTGATGGATCAGTGTTCAAAGTTAACCTGCTTGCCCGTCAACAGGTCACCGAACTCAAGGAACTTGTTTATGCAAAGCGTAAATCCACTTTCGCTAGATGTGATGCCGCAGATTTAGTACTCTTTAAAGTATGCAATCTAGAAAAAGTAAAGGTCACCGCTTACTTCGTCCTGCTTTAATATAACAGGTCGATGTAGCCCTCGGCACCGTCATAGGTGATGAGAGGACGTTCCTCAGCTCCCTACAAGTCAAGGAAAGTGACACAATGTTAGTCGAATGGAAGCCAATCTCCTTTTACTGGCCACCCCGGAATGCGTCTTCCAATGCCAAGATCAATATCATTGTGAAGAAACCGACTGAGCGGGAGCTCACTGTTCATAGTAGGCTTCCTCGTCCACCCCTCGTACTCTCATTTTTCACGTTGCGTCAACTTTATCCATCCCATTTAGACCGTCTCAAGCGCGCTCGCTCAAGCTCACCTCATCCTTCGGACGATGTTAAACGATTACGGACTGAAATTCAGCCCAAGGATCCCCGGCTACCAGAACTCGCAGTCGACGACGAAAGCGAGGTTGAGGCCAAAGAAATGCTAACAAAGCGAGATGGTGCTGAAACAGAGTCAGATAAGGAGATGGACATTGGGATGGTTGTGGGTCCATTGAGTAAAAAACGAATTTTTTTGCCTGTCAAGGGCAAGGTGAGTGCTCATTTTCTTGCCAAGGAATGTCATATCACTAATGTGTTATCCCGTAGTGTGATCGTTGTCACAATAGGGCTGGTGATGTTGAATGTGCGATTGACAATAATGACCCTCGCTGCAAGCGGTGCTGGGAAGCAAGGCAAGGGTGCTACTGGAACGGGGTGACACGAACGGGACACACAAAGAAGCAGCGAAATGTGACAAAGAAGACTCTTCTGATGAGGGGGCACATGAAGGGTAAAGCGCAGCCAGACAATGGCAACGCGCGAGAGGTTATTGAGAGACCAATGCGGAGTAAGTGTCAGATCATTACTTGATGCAATACTGATTTGCTTGATTTTCTAGTGTTTGTTGGGGCTCGACCACCACGTGGTAGTGGATCGCGGGTTGTCAACGTCAATGCACGCATTGGAGTTCTTCGTGAGGAAATTGCGCGGACCGAGGAACGTATTGCAGTCTTATCGAAGACCTTGGCCGTGATGCGGAAGGAGTTAGCACAGCGAGAGGAAGACAATGAGGAGGAGGAGGAGGATGAAGAGTAAGTAGCGCAATTCTGAAGTCTTCGACGTCTGTACTGCTGTAACATTTTCAAAGCAATATATATCAATTTTAAAAGGATTGTGTGACGTGCTTATATAATAGCGAAGGGCGAAGTCCAAAAAAATTATAATATAATAGACGCGTTCATAGGTTCCATTGTCAATAATGTCACTCCAAGTCCCTAAAGCCAACAATATCCAGATATTTAAGGATGGATACAAGGTATGACGGCCAGTCGCATACACGGAAGGCTTACTCATATGTCCCAAGCACCTGCAAGGTATCGAGGACGCAGTTCTCCGAAACATACAGGCTGTCTCCGAACTCTCAAATCTTGTACGGACGAGTTTTGGTCCAAACGGCGCGTCTTCAGTCTATAATACGCTAATGGAGTAGCTCATAGTAAAGTAGGCCGAAATAAACTGCTGATCAACCACCTAGGCAAGTTGTTCGTGACATCCGATGCTGCGACAATCATCCGCGAGATCGAAGTGGTTCATCCTGCTGCCAAGCTGCTTGTCATGGCATCTCAAGCTCAAGAAGCTGAGGTACCTCTCACTGGGATTGCGTTTAAAACCATATCTTACTGATCTTCAGATGGGCGATGCGACAAATATGGTTATCATTCTGGGAGGCGAACTACTCAAAAAGGCGGAGCATCTTCTCATCATGGGTCTCCACCCTAGTGAAATCATTAAGGGATACGAACTCGCGTGCTCGAAAGCTCTGTCGGAACTTGAGAGTGCGTTGTACGGGCTTCATTACTACCCACCTCTCACTCCTGCCCAGATCTATCAACAACAAGCCTCCCATCTCCGTTCACACAGTCGTCCCTGGCGTTAGCACTGAAACCAGCCATCGCTTCGAAACAGTACGGTTACGAAGATATACTATCCGCGCTCGTCGCAGAGGCAGCCCTGGCTGTAATGCCCGCAAATCCAAAAAATTTCAATGTTGACAACGTAAGGGTCGTCAAGATCATGGGTGGCAGTCTTTCCGGCAGTCGAGTAGTTCAAGGAATGGTCTTCGGCCGTGAGCCAGAAGGTACGCTATTTGATCGTGATATATGTGCACTCTTTTAATCATCGATTTACTGTTCTTTTAGGGATGGTCAAAAGCGCGACAAGATCTAAAGTTGCAGTGTTCACATGTGCTCTTGATATTGCACAAACGGAGACAAAAGGAACGGTGCTCATAAAGAACGCCGATGAGATGCTCAACTTCACTACAGGCGAGGAGAAACATCTAGAAAAGGTATGTGAGGCATCTCGTCATATATTTCACTTTGACAACTCCAGTGTAGATCTTCAAAGAGATCGCTGATTCTGGCGTCAAAATCATCATTGCAGGTTCCAGCGTCGGTGAACTTGCCCTCCACTATCTTAACCGCCTCAACATCGCGGTTCTTAAAGTCTTGTCCAAGTTTGAGCTGCGTCGGCTGTGTCGCGTCGTTAACGCTACACCTCTCGCCCGCGTCGGCGCACCCACACCTGAAGAAGTAGGTTTTGTCGACGTCTTTGAGACTATTGAGATCGGCGGCGACCGCGTCACTGTCCTCCGGCAACTCGTACCCGGAGACGAAGGTTTTGACCCGCAGACACCGGGAGAGAAAACTCGCACGGCAACTATTGTGCTACGAGGCGCTACTTCGAATCGGCTAGATGATCTCGAACGAGCTGTAGACGACGGCGTTAATGTGATCAAGTCACTTTTGAAGGATGCGCGATTGGTTCCTGGAGCAGGTGCTACAGAATTGGAGCTGGCGAAGAGGGTGGAATTATATGGCAATGGACTAAAAGGCCTCTCACAGCATGCTGTCAAACGATACGCGAGTGCCTTGGAAGTTATTCCAAGGACATTGGCAGAGAACGCGCTCGGCGGTGCAGAAGGGAATGAGGTTCTTAGTCGGCTCTGGGCCAAACATGAACAGCAGGATGGAGAATCGTGGGGAGTAGATGTCGAGGTTTGTATTGCATCTATTATTCTCGATCCTACAAGATGATTTGCTCACTGGCATTGAGCAGGCTGAGACAGATGGCGTTCTGCAAGCCACTACTCACTATATCTACGATTCCCTTGCTGCCAAGACTTGGGCCATCCGCCTAGCAACAGAAGCTGCGGTCTCGGTGCTCAGTGTGGACAGTATCATCATGAGCAAACCGGCTGGCGGACCCAAAGTGCCTCAACAAGCGGGCAATTGGGACAATGATGATTAACGTATTAAATTCCGGTCGGCAGCAGAGCTTTGCGGAGGCATGGAACACTAACCTCGATGTGGTCTTTACTGTTGACACACTGTTCTTTATCCACAAAGTTCTGCGTCCACTGAATTTGTGACATTTTGCCTTGAGCAAGACAATTATGAAGGGCAATACATAATGCGTATAATGACAGACATGATATGCTACTGCTGAAAGCCCACCAAAGAAAAATGGTTAACACCTATGTGACCGGTAGTCCGTGGAATCTTGTAATATGTACATATTGAAGCGAGAAACAGACTACTCTCCAGACTCCAAAGCGACGGGTGGAGATATTTGATCCTCCCCGTCTTCGTCTTCATCCTCTTCCAAAATGGGCAAATCGTATTCGTCTTCCTGATCCATCTCGGCCTCCGGATCAGCTTCATTGAAAATGATATTGAACTACGATACACAATTAACAGTCAGCTGCAATCAACTTTTTGATGAGAAATCCGTACATGGGTGATGAGAGCCTTGACAAGTTTATGAGTGTAACTCATGTTGGCAAGGATCATCACAAAGTCATTTTGAGGAGCACGCATCAAGTTCGGACTGAATACGATGGCTAAAGCCTCCGCAGTCATTTGGTTGTCTTCTTCATAGTCCGTAACGCTTAAAGATGCAGTTCCTCAGTCGTGAACTATCAGACAAATCAAATCCTACATACTTTTCAAGATGCTCAGCGACTCTCTTGAGAAGGTCGAAATTCGCCTGAGGGAGACCTTGCACAATACTGCGTATTTTGGCAAGACGGAATTCAAAATCATCCAACCCTGTCATAACGGTCAGCACAGAGTCTGGTGAAGCAACTGAGGAAATGCATTACTCATGGCATCAATGATTCCATGATACGACGAGGATGGGAATACTGGCTCTGGTAATAATCTGAACCAAGTTTTGACGAGGTCACAGACGGCATGGATGTCTGTGGAATGATCAATGGGTGATTCACCTCAATGACGTATATGTTATGAGCAAACATGAGTAAACGCGTAATGGAAATTCTTACCTCGGTTAAAAGCATCTCTGAGCGCGTTGATTTCCTTGGTGGCACCAGCGATACGATCTGCGGGGCAGATGGTTCGGTCATGAAGCACATAGACATTCTAGAAACGCCACCTACAAATGCCAACCTCACTCAGGCCACGGGATTCAATCTCGGATAGACAGCGTTCGAGTACAGAAGGAATGGCTCCTTGACGGACCTCACGATGACCAGCCTCTCGTTGAAGCAAAAAGTCAAGTTCGACGCCGAAGACTAATTTCAGGTGAGTAGTAGATCATCTACTGAGTGGCGAAACATACCAGCAGTCGGGTCACGAGAAGCCATCAACGGACGATTATAAATGTGGTCGGAAGGTTGGGGTTTAGGTGAATTTCCGAGATAAGTCAGACGCCTTTTCGCGGCCATCCTAGCGGCCTGACTGATAGTGTCCATCCACTTGATCATCTCTCGTCTGTCGACAGCTTGAAGAAGGTAACGCCCGCCGTCCTCGGCATCAATTTGAAAGGTGAATGACCGCTCATTGTTGATGAACTGCGCCACTCGTGCTTCCACGAGGCTAACAACCAACGAGGGCTTACCAGATGCTACGAAATCGAGTTCGGAAGGAGTCCTCTTGGGGCCAGCGGGATGAAGAGTTTCCGAGGTGAAGGCACTTGAAATAGGCCTCATGAAATGCATGAACGCCGAAGACATACTTTTCTTGTTCCGTCGTTGCTTCTGAACAGCGTCTGGAACCTTTCTTGGTCGAATATTCTTATTAAATAAGTCTTCCCGCCTTACGCTCCGAGTATCCTCCATACGCTTTTCTTTCATCAAACGATCGCGTAGGTTCCTATCGCGCTTGTTCTTATCAATCTGAAAGGCGACAAGTTTTTGGAATGGACGCGGAACCCGTTTCGCCAAGGCATTTCCATTTGCGCTAGCGTGCATTGCCTCACGGTGGGCTTCTTCCTTGATTGCACGATAGTCAAATTGAAAGAGGTTGACTTCCCGCTCAATTTTGTTTAAACAATCGAACGCCATTCGATCTGCGTCGTCCCTTTGATAAACCCTCCGAGATCGCGTGAGGGACGGCGCGCTCAAGATGAGGTTACACAAACGCCTGCGGGACATGAAAGCTCAAAAAAGAAAAATATGAGAAATAAGTAAACTTGCCTCCGTTTGTTGTAGTTGACGAGTACTTGAGATGTCTCCTCCGACAGAGACTCCATGACATCTGTAGTGGTGATGATTTCCAGCATGCGTTCAACAAGCCAGCCGATATCGACCGTCAAGGGTTCCGCATTTACAGATTGAACGGAGGGTTTAGCAAAGAGAGAGGACAGCGAATCGCACTGTACCCCGCGACCGAAAGCTAAATTTTGCCAAGCCCGTTGTAGTGTTCGACTTTCGACACTGAGGACAGCAGACGTTAGGACTGCCTCAACAAATGATCGAACACAGGGCCAGTGATTTCGTGGAAGGGTGGACCCAGTATTCTCGGCGTTACGTAGACGCGCAATTTCAATGGCTCGTAGAAACAAATCCATTCGTGCTTGCCGAACGCGGAGTCCCAACCGTGGGCCGACCAGTTTCATAACCAGCCACTTCCGCAATATTCCATACGCACGAATGCAGCTTCGAATGCTAGGTGGGAAGAGTCGATAAAGAGTGTCGTGACCCAGATCAGAGATCATATGTGATGGTTGAACTTCCCGGAGGTGGGAATACATATTTTGGATCTCAACAATTTCATCGTTCCAGTTGACTTCCCGATTCGAAAACCAACCAGTGCGGTCTGCCGTCTGAACTTCAAGCAAATCCGAAGTAATAAAGAGATCCTATTGAATATTCATGCATAAAGTTAGTTGACGTAAACAAGACAGAAGGGAGAATACCTCTTCAGTGACATGACCAAATGCGGCATAGGCCATTCCATCGAGATGGTCGACAAGCTCCTCTGCGTCAATATGGTCGATGTCAGAAGCCTCCTGCTTCATTTTTTGAACCCTCGGAGAGACAAGAGCATGCTTGAAAACAACACGTGTTGGCCTCTTTGTTTGCGTGACGAAGGTACCTAGAAGAGCCTCTTTGGCCTCTTGAAGATTATGCCACGCTTGGCGGACAGTCGGGTCTTGAAGATGGGAGGATTCCCCGGCAAGATGATTTGTGTTACCGTCTAAAAAAGATGATATGGCATTGAAACAATGAACGTCATCCAAGGCATCTTGGGACCCGCCGCCTGCGCACAGCCACTCATTGACGGTTCCGAGAACTTCAGAACAATGACGCAGGGCGGTCAGATACTCTTCAGCTGACGTTGACGTTGGCGATTGGACATAAAGCTTTCGTAACAACTTGATCGATATTGTCAGATATGGCACCCTGGATCCTGAGAAAACGTACCTGGAAGAATACGAGGGGGGTGACGAAGCTACGGAAAGTATTCCACCAGACTTTTGCAAACTCGGCACGGTCCACGATAAGCTCTCTGGTTTTTCCTTCCCTTAGTGCCATTTCTCCATTATCATCTGCAACGGAAATGGAGACATTTTGAAGACCATGGACAAGAACGTATACTAAGCGCTCCAAGGTACCTGCTTGTACGAGCACACGCAGTGGTGGACCTGACGACGGTTCCGAGGAGATAAGGCTTTGGCGATGGGATATGGCAGGTAAGGAATTCCGACGAGAGGTGCTGGCTTTCCTTTCCAAGGCTTGCGAAGTTCCTGCTTTGACTCGAAATGAAGGGGTCCTAGAGACAACCTTCTCGGTGAGGTTCTGATCTATGATTGAACTAGGCGGTCTCGATGGCGGTACCGACGCTGACGGTTCCCCTCCTTGGACAACAAGTAGAAGCTCGCCATTGTACACAAGGATTACAGTTCCACCCTGGTGCACTCCTCCGAAAGAAATCCGGCCCTGGCCGCCGTCAGATGGATTGGAACTAGGACACTGTCGCCATTCTTCACGACGGAGCTCTTCATCCACGCTACGCAAAACATTCAGTGCATGGTCATTAACTTCATGGTCGACGCGACTATGCAATAAGAGTCCTCGCTCAATGAATGTGACACAAGGTAAGGGTTCTGGGAACAAAAGTGGTACCAATGCATTGTGCGAACTTTGAAGTGAAGTTGACGATCGAGACCAAAAGTACGGTTCGTACAAGCCTTTCCGGCGGGGCTCAGCAGCAAGAGACAGAGACATGAATTGGTCGATGCTTCAAGGGGACCGGGTGAGAAGTCCACGCATTTGACAAATCTAGAAGATCTCTTACCGCAAAAATGTTGAAGCAATTCCACCCCTGCCACCCTCCGCCGCAGACATCTCACGCCAAAAGGCAACCATTCTTTGGATGTCTTCCCCCGGATCATCTGTAACCTTCGATTTCCTGGGACACAGTGAGAATGATGTCCTGAGATCGTTGAATATATCTCTGATTTTTTGTAACGGGCCGACGTTCCACGCTTCTTCTCCATCGCTCACATTCGCTTTTCCTAATTCAGCTTCGATACGGTAAATCACGTCACCACCCCAGGGAGTAACCCTAGGTTCATTAACACTTGCAAACTCCCCATCTGGGCCAGGAAAAACCCAGGACTCTATAGCGACCAGCGCTTGAACATCTACGCGTTTCCACGCTTTATCCAATCTTGCGACTGGTCTGGAGCAGAGTGCTGCAGCAATAGCGCGCCAAGAACATTCATCACCCATGCGACGGCACATTTCCCCGATTTTGACCCAAACGGAAATGACTTCGGAACGGGAATGTGTGCGTGATGTCTGCGCACTCCGTTCGTCGAAAGTGTACGAAGTTGAAGGAGGGATATTGGGAACATAGCTAGTAGTATCGGCACCAAGGATTTGCAGAAGAAGTAGCTTCGTCAGCCAATGTGGGTGCTCTTCGCTTCCAAACAGTGATTTGAAGTACGATATTGGTTGATCGAGTCCATCGTGGTTAATGGAGGTGGATGGATTGTTGCGCTTGGCACCAATCACGAGATCCGCGGTTAAGTTCTCTGGTGTAAGTTCTAGCACGCCTCGATGGAAAAGACACAAACTTCGAGCGATAAGACGAGAGTCTAGGGAAAGTAAGAGGTCTCGTGACAAACCCTGCTGCTCCAAGGCAGCCCAAGGAATCTGACTAGTAGTTGGATGGCCCATATTAATGGTGTGAAAGTCAAAAGACGACTTTCTAGATGGCTGGGGCGCTTTCTTAGGTACGCCTAGGGCCTCCACAAATGATTGCATTTTGTTAGGGTCATCGGGGCGAGGAGAGAAAGTCCCGATATTTGGGGATCCCAAACCAAGTTGTGGAGATGGCGCGAAAAGAGCCTGCATGGAAGAGGAGTTCGGGATAGCACTTGCTACCGTATTTCGAACGACAGCTGAACCCGCGTCGGGAATGATTTCCGCCCGCCACTCATCCCATGCACCAATATCTGCGGGAGAATCTTGATATCTTAAATATTCTCCTGCAAGCCAACCCACCCTCGCGCGGTCTTCCTCCTTCACGCTTTCCTTGGCTCCGTTCACAAGGTAGGCACAGCATCGCGTAAACTCGTTCTGGAACTTCGCTTGACCAACGATGAAAGGTAAATAGAGCAGAACAGCGGACGCAAAATCTTTCCACTGCGTGAGTTGATCGACATTGTCCGCAAATTCTGAGTTTTCGCCCGGTGTGGAGGAAGACGGGGTTAGGAAAATCGTGGCGAAAACTACTTCATGGACCAGAGCTTCAAAAGTCCCGCTCTCGATGTTCCCCTGATTATGAACTAAATCAGGATGCGTTTTCCTTCCCCAATACGCCCTCTTCTTCCTTCCGATCGTCAGATCCCTGGTTTTCCGACTTTTCGAGTCAGCCTCGTCGCCACCAATTGCTTCCTCATCCTCCAACACCGGTACCAGTTCTGTGGGAAATAGGTCCTTGATAGCAGTATTCCTATCTCCCGGCGGTTTATAAAAGTATATCTTGGACCCTTTCAGTTCAAGCTTGAAAGGTTTCCAGCCTTTGGTAAGGATCAAATTTGAGTGCGGAAAATGATTATCTGAGCATTGTAATAAGGGGGGTGGCGTGTTCGACTGGAGATTGATGAAACCGGCGTGGAATACAATTTGTGAGGACCTCTTATCATTCTCACCCTCGTCCGCCCGACAGGGCTCAACAATTGTCGGAGGAGCCAGTAACGTGGTGGAGCGGACCGCATTGTTGTCATAAATAGCAGGATTCGCAACGGGGTCATGCGATAAGGGTTTCTGATTTTGACCCCCACCAAAACTGAAAGGAAAAGCCCCTCTGGCAGCAGGGACGAGGTTTCCATGCCCAGGACTACTACCCTCTGCATCTTTTTCGAATTCGCGATCGGAGTCACCGGAGCCATTTCTTTTTGGACTGACTGGACCAAATCTGGGCGTAAGCTTCGAAGGAAGCCGTGGAGTGAAGGAGTGAGAGCGGATGTGAACTTGCGGAGGGGGGGCAGGACCAGTCTTTATGGAAGAATCACTTTCCACTGCAGGAGCAGAAACCGATATAGAGACGCCTGAGGGATGATGGACCACCGACTCGCGTGGTGGTGATGATCCTGGGGAGTTGGCAGATTTGAGACTTGGAAATGGGTGGCGAAAGTTCGTGGATAATGGGGAAGCTGTAGAGAATCCGCTGGCGTTACTATTAGTGCGATTCCGATATTGTGTGATCTTCTCCTGAAAGTGGGTATTAATTGGTGGTAAATTTCCAGGAGACATCTTGCCCAGATCATCAGCGGATTTAGACCATGCTCGACGGGACATATTCCGCAAATCCCCGAGGTCAGTGCTGGGAGAAGGAGGTGTTGAGACAGCGCCAGGGGAAGGATAAGCCGGCATGTCTAGAGACATGGGAAGTCTCGTTGAAGAAAGGTCGAAGACAGATCTGAGAGCATTCGAGGTTAGCATTGATAGACAGAAAGAATACATCGAAGCGCGAGAAACACGAGGGAAACTCTTTTCCGATATAGTGAAGAGAATTGACTACTTTTATTATTGCTAGGATGGCTCTAGCGATTCGCAAGAACAATGTTGGCATGAACAAACGCTCACCTTGTCGCAGACGCAAGGTAGGTATCTGACTGCAGCGAGTTGACGATAAGTCTTGGATCACTGGGACTGGATATCTTTGGCTTCCTCCCCGAGCTGGTGCTACTCCTGGGTTCAGAACTAATCGACGTTCGGGGATTTGAAGAGTTTCGGTTGAACCATTTGGAAGGTTTTGATAGAAACTGGGTGAAGCCTGAGGATGGAGAGCTTGCGCGGGGAAAGGAATGGACTGCAGGAGAGGACGCCGAGGAAGAGTGCATCAATGGATCCTGGGGACTCAATGTGTTGGCGGACGGAGGCCCACGTCGTGGAGCCATGCTCAATGGTACTAGGTTGGGATAACTTTAGGAAATATTAATGTCGGGAGGACTCAGACGCCACAGTTCGAGCCTGAGCGAACTAAACAGTTCGAAAGCAATTGCTGGGCAAACCTGCTCGACGGGTAAAAGGACCAGCTGGCTTGCTGCGACTCGGCGGGTCGTGACGAGGACTCAAGGGCCTAGTTCATCAGTGCCGGCAACCAAATTTACTTGCAGGGACGAAACGAGGGTCATGAAAGTACTGAGGTTTCCCCTTTCGTGCAACTCTCCCACCCGGCCACAACAAGCCAGAAAACTCAATTCCAAGCATTACTAACTATATGTAACTATATGTACCGACGAAACAATATGTACCGATGAAACAAATCATCGGAACAGTACGGATAGTCTTACGGTCGTCGGTGAGAAATTGAGAATTATGAGCGACTTTCACTTATGAGCGACTTTAACTTTCATTCCTAAATTATGCATAGTTCATGCACGCCTTGAGCTTACGTCCTCCCGACGCCCAGGATGGCAAGCTTTAATGTTAGATCTCGGACTGACAGCGGACCTAGGTATCAGACATTACCTGTCAACAAATCGTGTCAATCCAAAGCGAGTTTACGCTCTCGCCCACGCTGTCCCCCGAGCAGCAGAGAACAACGTCTCGTTGTCTCGTTACTATTTATTCGACCATTCCCTCGGAGCGTCCTGACTCCCACGCATACGTGAACACTCATGGGCGATATTCCAGCTTATTCGCTCCCGCCCACTCAATTCAAAAAAATACAGTAAATCACACGTATATAATGAACCGCAATTACCTCCTGTATCGTTGTCCATGCTTTTGGGTGACCTCTCATGAATAATGGCTCCGTGACACGCAGTGTGAATGTCAGTCAGAATGATAATGTCTTTGGCAAAAGAAAAAAAAAGTGGAGCACCTAGCCTAGGGTTTCGTTCTCGCGAAGATTTGGCTTGTTCTCCTCCAAGTTTGATGGTCGGTTCGAGCTCAGTTGCACCAAGCAAACAATCAGAGGAAATGACACTTCATACATTGCCTTACGACTTGCTGCTCAACGTCGCGCAGTACTTGGATCTACAGGATGTTCACGCGCTTCAAATCGTGAGTGTTTCTGTCCGCCGATTGTCTTTCCACCAGGCCATTGTGCAGCCCCACTGCTTTTCGCGGTTGTCTCTCTGACTTGTTCGGTACCAAGTGAAAACGCTGCTGTCACAACTACGCCAAGGTATACAGAGAACTCAGAACTAAACACACTTTTTCCAGACATGCAAATCTCTGCAAGACTTCACCATGACCAGACCAGTCTATCGCAACCTCGCAAACGACCTCCTCCGTCGCTGTCGCGCCCTTCCGCTTAAGGGATTTCAACGACTGTCAGATCTGACCACAGAACAGCTCATCCAATCTGTAAACAAGGCTACGCATTTCGAAAGAGCCTGGCGTGTCCGAGCACCACGACCTGTTGCGGCCGCACCTTATTTTGATACTAACACCAAAGGCACACGCGACGTGGCCGACAGAAATCGTATCTGGTACAAAGTCGTGAGCGCTCCCCCACAGGAGGAGGTCGATTGGCTCTCGCCGATCACATCCAGCTATACTCTTTGTGCCACTAAGAGTGGTAAGGTCGTCTGCTGGGATGTGCAAACAGATACATGTTTGGCAGAGTGGAACCCAGGTGAGAGATGGGAGTTGTGGAAGTGTAGAGTGGAGTTTGAGGAAAGGACTGTATTCTTTACTATGGCTAGAGTACTCGCGGGATCGTGAGTTCTTCTGTCAGGTACCTCAAGTTCTCTGTATCTTTCTGACGTTGCTTTTGCAGATATGACGATGACAGAATTATGGAGTTTGTCTTGATGCAGCTTCATTTCCCAGATGCCTACTCGAAATCGCAGGATATCAATGGATGTAACCCTATAACCCCGCTCCCAATGTTTGCGCACGTCACCGAGTTTAAGACCACAGGTGTCGTCATGAACGTATTTCTCCTGGACCCACCCAGAAGACTCTTGTCTGCTTTTGTGTGGGTAGCAACATCGAACACGATTGGCCTATACGCATTGCTGGACTGGAGTAAGCAGGAATATGTATTCATCGACACCGGGATCGAATGTGTGAGTACTCCAAGCCTCTTGTCCTCCGTTTCCCCTTCGCTCATGGTCGCTACTTAGCTCTTATCATCAAATTGGTCTTGCATTCTGTACGAAGCGAATATCGTAATCCACTCGGAGGAAAGCGAGGCCGCATTTCAACATTTCTACCCCATATCTCATTTACGGGCGTACAACAGGACCCTGCCGAGTGACATGTCCGTGCCCACAATCGCAGCCCGTGTCTCTCCTTCCGTAACCATCACCAAGAAATTCATCTTTCCTCGCCGGGTTCCTGATCCAGAGTCAGTGTCACCAGTCACAGCGACGACCAATGCAGTGAATAATACCAACCTCACAATCTCGAACGGCACGCCTGCCAATCCACCGAATGTGAATCCGTTCCCGTTCCCACCATGGTACCCTGAAAGTGCTCACTTTGTCCGCCAATGGTGGCCAACACTACCTGGTCTGCCTCGTCTTAGCTGTACGGTGGTACTACTCGCAGCACACGATCAAGTGACGCACCGCACCCGCTTTGTATTGGCACAGCACTATTTCAGGGTACCTATGGTTCCTTCTGCATGGACACGCAACCGTCGATCTGACGGGGCGAACCTTTCGTGTGAAAATTCATCGCATCATATCGCGAATGGCGATACAAAGCATGTGGAAACAGCGCAGGAAGACCAAACGGACAATGACCCACTGATGCACATGTGGTACGTGAGCACGCCATTCGAGGTGGTGTGCGTTCTAGACAGCGTGGAGGAGGACGAGGATGGTGGAATTGGGGGCGAGAGGCCGCGGCCATTGGTGGCGGTAGATTTTGGACACGCAGTGTGGATTGAATATGTGGACAACGAGGAAGATAGGGCGAGTCGAACGCCGGGAGAGGGTGACGCCAAGTGGTTGAGGTTTGTGTCGTTTCCATCTGTTGGCGAGGATCTTTCCTTTGAGTCAGGTGGAAAAGGGGGGACGGTTAGGACATTAGAGGTGCCGGATGAATTGGATTTGGACAGCGTAGAAACTATCAACATTGACCAGTCACAGGGGGCTGTCATTCTATCGGTGAAGGAGGGTAAGATCTTCATACTATGTTATGAATGATCGATGTGGGTTGTGCTGGATATAGGTACCATACATTTATACCTCAAATCTGGGTTTTCTGCCGGTGCATTGGAAAAAAGCTGATGTCAGTAGATTCCTTAATTAGAGAGAAACCACTTTCATGATGCCCTTCCTCTCACCAAACGGATTGGCAGGAGCCTGATGACAATATCTAGCGAGGTGCAACTTCGCGACGTTAGGCACGTCGTCATTTCCAATTTTCTGTATAATAAACGGGACCACCGCTCGGCTATCACTAATATAAGTATATCATTGAGCAGATCAGTCCCGCGTTGCCGACCAAGTGAAACCTAGTACTTAGAGTTAAACCTGATTAAAGACGAGTTCTACCTTAGCATCCTCGTGTCTCCCAGGATAACCCTGATCAGGCTCTCCTCCGGTCTCAGCAATGGGTTCACTATGTTCCACCGTTTTCGTCATCTGGATTTCAACAGGAACGGATCCGGCAGTGCGTGCGATGTGGACTGTGGCCTGATGTGACCGGGAATATAGAGCGCGGCCACTCCAAGCGTCGCTTTCGGTGATGACACCCAGTTTGATTCCTCTGAAAACGCGACAGGCCATGGCACTCGCAAGTGCAATGTTAGGTACAGAAAACATCGCGGCATACACAGGAGATATTGGTTCCATGATGACAACGATCAGACCTAAAGTAACCGTTAAGCTATCATGAAATATTGTCAAATGCGTCAATAATCAGGATCATCTGTCACAGACCCGTAATATAGCTGTCCTCCTTCCAAAAGACTCTTTGATAGATATGGCACACCAGCTCCTCGAAAAAAGGCCCACATACGTCCCCGGAATGAATCGCCTATGATCGATGAGGATGTAATGCGAAGGGAGATTGCAATGAAGACCAAGGTGTCGTAGACGGAATTCAATAACAGAGGGGTTATGATCCAATTTGGGGCTTGAGCGTTGATGCACCTCTTCGTTGTTCCTATATGCGTGGACCTCGCGAGGATCGGTGCCATGAAAGAGGTGCCGAATAGCCCAAGCCATATGAAACCAAAAAAGGTTGTGACCACAACGTTGTTGTTGTAGACGGCCTTCACACGGAAGAAGAACAGGGCTGACGTCGACGGGACTGCGACGACATAGCAAGCTCCGATTGCGCCTATGACTGCGTTGCAATGAGCAATGGGTAAAGCTGCAAGAATGTTAATATTAGACATCTGCACGAGTAAGTATAATTTACTGTAGAGGCACACTGCCAGTGTGATGTATGCAAGTGTGCCGATTCTACGAGGGGTCTCAGAATGGTACAGATAAAACTAAATGAAAAAATTCACCTAGAGAGGAAGTACGCGACTAGTATTGGACGGAGCTTTCTGCCACGAAACATTCTAATCTCTTCTTTGATCGACATTGCCCATTCGACTACGATGGCCTGGGTGGAAATCAAGATCTTCAGCCAGGATGTACGTAACAAATTCGCGAATGCTCACCGATAGACATGCCACAAAGAGGTAGACTGAGACCTCAAATTGGTTCGCAACCTCGGGGGGTAGGAATGCGAATGGTGTGAATGGGTTCGGCAGAGGCAGCGTTGTATTGTCGGTCATGGTACGGGGAGTACTTGTACAGGGCGTGGAGAAGATAGTGGTGTTCCATTTAAAGGCTACTACCGTTCAAACGGAGAGGGGCTCTGTTGCCAGGTGTTAGCACGCGCCACGCCCCTAAAGGACCCCTGAATAACTGGAAGACGTTTCATCTGGACACATCAATTGCCACTTGGAGCCCTGGTCAGTGAATGCCTTATTGAAGCGCAGTGTTGTGCCGGTCAATGACCAGTCACGAAAAGTCATGACTGGTCACGTTACATGAGTTGACTGCCAGATGACTTGATGGAGGACCCCTGAATGTCTCAGTAAATGTTAGATTTTTATCCGGACGTGAAAGGGGTCAAAAAGGCAAGAAGGCCACCGTAAAATCCGGACATGAGCCGCCAAAAAGCTGTTTAGGCCAGTGTAATATCCGGACATGAGTGGGCAGGCATGTCAGACAGCTACTGTATCATCCGGACATCATGAACTTGAGCTAGAGGGCCATTGCTTTGCATGGCACATCCGAGTCCTCTCTATAATCTACAACCATCAATATCTTAACAAACAGGTTCATAGTAAAAGTCAAGTGAACAGGATTCTATGAGAAAACATTTATTGATGTGGGTCACTGATGTGAAGCCAATGCTCAAATGTTGGGTACAATGATGTGGACCGAGAAGCAAAAAGAGCTACACCAAACCAAATGGAAGTTGAATGATGTCCTCTCACCGTGATTGTGCAAGTATAAAGTAATCCTTTAAATTTATCTTGGACTATTCTCATCTTGTCTTCACATTTCATTTCTTCAGTTGTGTCAATGAGAATTACTAGCATGAGTAAGCACCAGTACTATCATGTGCTCAACTTTTAATAGGGTGTAGCACAGGTGACCTGTGGGTCCCTAGGCCAGACACCATACCCATACCTGCAGACACTGCACCCATCATGGGTATGGGTCTGCATTACCCACAGTCAGACACAGGTATGGTAGTTACCCATGTAGCATCAATGCCAGTGGGCAGTGAGCTCCTCGAGCCCCACAAATGAAGCATGTGCGTCAATTGACATGACGGTTCATGCTTGTGGGGCTGGGCTGGGCTCCACTGCCATCCTCCCACTCCACCACTGTCATCATCACCTCACTGCTGCCAGTTGGTGGTGGAAGTCATTGCCATTGTTGTTGTTGTGATGGTAATGGTGGTGTCACGAGATGATGCATTCTGAATGTGTCTTTCTGCTTCTTTGAGGTGCCAAGTAGGGTGCATGGGTACCATGGACCCAGGCACTACCATGAGTGTGTCACTGGCAAGCTGAGGTCCCAACACCTTGCTCAGGCCAGACACATGTCAATTGACGTGTCTGTCACCCTAGCGAGGTATGGGGTGGGGACTCGGATGAGCTGTGCGCTGTTCCTGGTGCCCTTGATGCTGGATACCTCGCAAACAACATCTACATGTCAGTTGACATGTCAGGCCATGTTTGCGAGGTGGCTGGTGGCGAGGTCATCATTGTTGGTGCTGGATACTTCACAAATGACATCTACATGTCAGTTGACATGTCAGGCCATGTTTGCGAGGTGGCTGGTGGCGAGGTCATCATTGTTGGTGCTGGATACTTCACAAATGACATCTACATGTCAGTGCTCATTCATGAAGTGATATGGCCAGTGGTGAGGAGATATGGGAACATGGGCTACACCCACGTTCTCTTTGTTGTCATTGGGGCTTTCGTGTTTGCAAGGGGATGGCTTAGTTAGTAGACATGATGGGATAGATATGGGGCACATACCTGGGCTGGTAGGTGGGCACACCACCCTCCCAGCCTCATTCTCTGTTGTTGTTCTTGCTGTGTGGGTGGTGGTGATGTGGGAGTTGTCATTTGTGGTCCTTGAAGACCTGTTGGTACAGTTCCTAAGTCAAAAAAAATGTCAATAAATGTTGAATAGTTGAACAAAGATATACTGAAAGGGTCTCTTGAAAACCTGTTGAAACCCATCAACCCATGCTGAGGGTACACAGTTGTGCATGGGTTGCCTAATTTGGAAACTGTACCCATACTCAATCAACCCACGGCCCGAAAACCATGGGTTTACCCATACCTGTGCTATTCCCTAACTTTTAATGGTTTTGGACTACCTTTTAACAAAAAGTTACAGCATGTCACACATGATACCTATGGTGCAAATCACTTAGTCACCACCAAAATTGTACAAATTTATGGGCACCTGTAAATCTTAATATTTTTCTCATTCCTAAATGCTCCTTTTAATGAGGGGATCTAAACCCCAAGACAGAATTTTGATAGCATCAAAAATGGGCCTGGTCAAATTTGAGATCATACTCATTTGGCTATTACTATATATGGAGTATTACTAATATACTAAAAAGGAAATATTGTCTCAGGCATCCATTGCAGGGACCGACTTGGGTATTCAACAATGAGACTTGTATTTCATTGAACTGAAAGCCTTGACTTTCATCTGAGCCTCACAGGTGCCTAGGCCCTCCCTGTAAGCTGCCATTCACTGGTACATCCTATGCTCCCATTTCCAGATAGTGTCAAGTGGAACTGATTCCTTGGACATATTCTCCTTGAGCATATCAAATGTCATATCACAATGCTCACAAAGGTATCATTTAACAGCACCCCAGAAGAATTCAATGAAATTTAGTTCACAATGAAACTTGGGAGAACAAGACAAAGATATCCCACTCCCTCAATTACCTCTTGAACAAGTGACTTTTGACCAAGGAAGTCAGGTTGATTCTCCAGTGTTTCCAAATGAGGCTTTAAATATTGATTTTTTGCATGTTCATGCACAGCTGCTCACCCCACATGGGCTCACTTCACCACTTCTTGAAGGGACTTTTTTTGTGGCATATGGTAGCTCAGAGAATAAGAGGAGTATTGCATTCTAATAATAATTTTTTTACATTTCTGCAATCATTTTAGTTCTCTGTGAGTTCCTCACCACCAACAGACCAGGGTTTAGATGAATTTAGACCTTTTGGGGCAAGCAGAACCCAATTTGGCCACTGTACAATTTTGGTGGTGACTAAGTGATTTGCACCATAGGCACCATATTGAAGGGCTGACTTGACTTCATTTTGGTCAGAGATTGAAATACTCTTAAGCATGTCACACTCAGAAGACAGACACTCTCAGAGGAACAAGACCTTTATGGATTGCCTTGAAACATTATTTTCTAAATGGAAAGACACCAATCACTGAATTTTTTGAAGGTGATCTGTCATTTTTTTTTGTTACTCCATCCAGTTTCCTCATTTTAACACCATTATCCCCATTGTTATGGACCCCTGGCACCAGATAAAATATCAAAAAATAGTATTTGAAGTCTCCTAAACTAATGAAAAAATCTACTAACTGGAATCAAGGCAATTGGATGTGAATTGAGCCTGGTGCAGCAAATTGTTGAAAGGTCAAAAGGTCATGTGATAGTAGAGAGTTGATAAACACAAGCAAACTCGGCATTTGCCGCAACGATAGATGGCTGGCTGAAAATTGGCAGGTCAGGTCGATATAAGACCGAGACCTAAAAATACTTTTAGGACTCGGAATGTTCAACGAACGAGCTCAAGCTTCTACTAATAGTACACTAGAACTAGAACCGGAAATTTTATTTATTTGTAACAACTGATGCCGCCTACCAATGCTCCTATCATGTTCGACCTCGACCAGGAGGATTCGCCAGCATACTGCCTGGCACCATAGGAAGTAGTTTCAATGATAAACAGTGACGAAGTCACTGCTTCTGGCATAAACAGTAATTAAGTCACTGAATCATACCCTAACGTCTTTTCAGTGAGTTACGCTGATCACTGTAATTCAATAACGAAAATTTTTAGTCTGAAAAAAAGTGATACAACAGAACTCTACTACTGAAAAGCAGCATCGGTTGCTGTAAGTCAACAACAAAAAAATCAGGCTTCTGAAAAGAAGTGATGCAAAAGAACTCTGCTACTGAAAATGAGAATACTGCCGCTGAGAATGAGTTAAGATACATACATAACGCCTAATCATCATCATCAAAGTCATTTGAGTTCTCGAGCCCATCCCGTACTGCAAAGGTGACAGGAGCTTGGCCTGCATTCCTGTCAACAATCCCCGATTTGCCTTGAGTTCTGACACGACCCACGATTCCAAGAATATTCCTGAGATCTGTGATGATAGAGGCAAGTGAGTGTTTGAAGAAGGTTGTTTGTACGGCTGCATCTTCTCCCTCTGTCCTCCATGGTGTTATTTCGGCAAGGAGTTGAGTCGTGCCTTTGAGATGTCCCCACACAGCTTCAGGACCTAGCGTGACCTCCAGAATCCTCTCGAGAACACCATAGTTTACCGTTTTGCAGGCCTCTCCATGTACCCCACTGAATGTAATCTCGTACTGGCACTCCAAATCAGTACTATCCTGATTGGAACCACAATGATCATATGAATGCTTACCCAAACATAAGAATTGTTGCGTAGCTGTGGATTAGTCCTCGCATGCTGCCTGAGCCAAGATCCTGATCTGATAGCATCACCTCTGTGACGGATGCGCATTTTTGTCCACATTGGCATAATGCCAGGGAGGTGCTTTGCGATTGCATCCCGTCTTTTGCCCAGGATGGCACAGAAGTATTTTATTACTCTTTGGTAGAGTTGAGGGTCCGGTCGGTAGTTCACAACACATGGTGACCGCAAGACTTGATTGGGGTCTGTGTAAATTTGAAGTCGTAAATATAAATGGTGTTGAATGACAAGAAATGTACATTCAGCGAAAACAGTCTCGGCTCGTCTGATCTCATCTGATTGTCAGCCTTCAATTGCTGAAAGTTCATCGTCAAGATCATATTTTGCTACCAACTGACCGAGATATGCCATATGTAGCACGCGCTTATTCAAATTTGCTGCCGGATTTTTTTGTGAGTGTAGTCCACTTTGGAGAATTCTGCAAAAACGCTCAGTGTAAAAAGTCCAAGTTGCCCAACATGGTCCGGCTGAACGAATGTCGTTCAGAATGTGAAGGAGTCCATGGATGGTCAGGAGGCAAGTTGAGAGCCGATCTTCTTGGTACTGGTAATAATATCTGCACCGTGAATTCAACTGTTAGTCCCTACATAGTATGAGGGGATTAAAATGTTGGACTCACTTTTCATATAGTTCAACCCAGTGAAAAATATCTTCCTCTAGCTCATCAATTTCTCCCAGAGTTAATTCGAGCTTGATTGTCATCTTCATGACCTTGGCAAGTAGACAGACATGATCGTAGTATTTTTCATCAGCAAAACATCCTTTCAACACAATGGGGGCAATATACATGAACCAGAAGGCCCACATTTCAGCTGTATAATATGACCGATCTTTTGCAATGTCGGGAAGGACAGCAACATAAGACGACGGAATTTCTCTGACTGCATTTGCAGTCTCTAGACCTATTTCTTTCCAGACATCTTCAGGGATTTCGTAGTCTTCTGTTCCGACATCGAGGCCTTTGAATCTGCCGCACCATAAGTCACATAGGTTTGGTATGGTGTTTTCACAGAAGATGTGAAGCCATTCCCACGGGAATGATACAGCAAAGTCGATAGATGATACATGGGATAAAAGTGGGGGGTGTCAGATTCCATAGTGCTTTGCGAGTGAGTCACGGTCTCTCTTTGAGGTTGCTGAACTGATTTTTTCATGGGCCAACAAATAATGTTTGTGTGTACGCAAGCAAAGTGACTGTGGATCAACCGACGGCCTTGTCTGGTGCTCAAGGTCCGGTGTTGTAAGCGGTACATAATAGATCTTGCCATGATTTGTGATATTCCGCACACCTTTTATTTTGCAGGAACGGCAGGGATGGTAGCCATTATGACCTTTTATGCCCAGCATCTCCTCGATCGCAACGATGTCACCATGTTCGAGTATGATATATCTGTGTAGGTCGAAAAGATCACCATTGGATGCATTGAATGTTGGGATACCGATAGCCAGTTCTGCGCACTCATCGTCAAAGGGTGCAAGAAAGGATCTAAGATCTTTAGGATTGTGAATGATGCCAACGCAGATTAAATTTTCCAGGTGAATACGAATCTGTGGAGGTAGATTGTAGTTTTGCAAGATGACTGGTGTTGCGCTTGGACCACCTCTCCGGCGCTTGTACAAGAGGTATCCATCGACTGATAATCCAAATGCAATATCACGGCCATCGCAGAAATATGTGTAGGGTCTTTCAACACTGTCAATGGTGACCTTGCAACGCAAAAGGTTGTGATAATGGCTGCAATCGAACATGTCACAGATTTTCTCAGAATCATGTTGGTAATGGTGTCGATAAGAGAGCTTCTCGATCATGGTGTGGCTTTGGTAGAAAGCTTGAAGTCGTGGAATGATGGGAATGTAGTGGTAGCTTCTTCTAACTTCTCGGTTACGAGTGAATTGAGGCTGCCGGCAGAACGGGCAATTTTCATGCAGTTCGTATTTTCTGGTATAGGCAATACATGAATTGATGCAGCAGTCGTATTTTACTGGTTCGACACCAGCCAATAGTGCGATGCGGCGGATCATCACATACTCGGAGTGAATTTCGAGTTTGTGTCGGAAGGCATGGCGCATTTGATTGAAAGTACGGCGAGTGACATTGCCAAACATCTTGAGCTTGAATGCGTGAATATTGTCTCGATCCACAGCGTTCAAAATGTCATTTCCTGCATTCAAGAATGTGAGCCTGCATGGTACAATCAGATAAACATGTACTTACGGAGTCTCCACAATTCTGCTTCGCTTTCTGGACCAATCACACCTCTGAGATCCTCATGGATCTCATTGAGAGTCAGTCTCTCTCCTCCAGCTTGTTCCGGTTCAACTTCATCCTCAGAACCACCGATATGTGGGGAGTCGTAATTGGAACTACTCTGGTCCTCAGAGGATGAGGTGTCGGCTTCATTGGACGACAAATTCCAAGAACCTTGAACCCTTGAATGTGGACAGGGTGTGTCAGCAGGGTCATTGTTCGAACTTGACTTGGAGGAGCCGGTCTCTGATGGGAGAATGAATTGTAGGTCTGCTGATTTATAATGCCGGAGACGAGTTGAATATGCAAGGTATTTGAAACAACCAGCACTGCACTGACATCGTTTCCGGCATTTTCGAGTACATGTCCTGGCCATTTGATAGTCAGTGCGCCAAAGGGTTTGCGCCACGTGATCAAATCTTTCACGTGTTGCGCCATACAACTCCAAGTTCACCATCATTAATCATGCCTAAGGCCAACCCAAAATCCAAGGCAGACACCAAGTCAGACCACATTGTCGCAAAAATGAGTGAACTTCAGGCCCAAATGCGTGAACTGCAACGTGAGTAGATCTTACGATTGGACTACAAGCTCATTACTCGATCGACGGCATACAGGCCAAGAAAAGGCCAAGAAAAGGCCAAATACCTACAGTGCAGTCAACATCACATTGATCGCCAAGCCAAAAGGGTTAGCTGGCCAGCTGCCGCCCAAGGGTTACAACCTACAAGACGCAATGGGACTCACTGGGAACAAGACAAAATACAACAAGATTGCAGTAAGTGGACAGAAATGAGATGTAGTGAGTACTAACAATATCTAGAGTATCTGTTGTGCTCTTGTCATGAAACATCTCGACCCATCGAAGACGATCAAAGAACAAGCCAAACTGATCGTAGCGAAAGTGATTATGATGGTATGTCTTCTGAGCATGTTTTTAGGTGCATATGTGCTACTTACCTCAACACAGGTGCAAGAACGATACCCTTTCTTAGCAAAGTTTGCAGAAGGATGGCCCATTCGTGATTTTTTCAGCAGATTTCTTCGTAACCATGTGGCCCGAAGCAGAAAAAGAGGAAACACAGGTACTAGTGATAGTGAGAATGAGTTTGATGTGAGTAGTGACTTGGTTGTAGTGTATATGCATATCATATACTGGTACCTACTTTATCAGGACGACAACTCTGCTATAGATGAAGACAATGGCCTCGACAATGGCACAAACAATGGTGTCGACGAGAGTGATACAAGTGGCACAGAGTTTGGGGACGACATGGACTGTCGTCGCGACAACCCACATCCTCGCATTTCGAGAAAGGTGCGGGATATTTATTGTTTTTTATTATCATTGCGAGCACAGTCAATTTTGCGAAATGACAGAATAACCAGTTCAAATCTGTCAAAATGAAGGAGCCCCAAAATCTAAATCAACTTCCAAAGCACCAGCAAAAACCAAAAAGCGCCCTCACGTCAACAATGCGGCTATAAATCGTGAACAATACGATGCACAACTTAGCAAGAAACGTAGGGTTGAAGCGGAGAACGTCAAGGATGAACTTGATGGTGATGAGGTCGCCACGGTTGAGGATGAAGAAATTGTCGAGGATGGAGAGGTTGTGGTTGAGGACAATGAAGACGAACTGCCACAAGAGAAAACAGTGAGTAATATTTGTAAATTCACATTCTGATCATTCTCAACAACAGGCTATGGTGAAGTTGCCCAGAGCTGCAACTAAAGGTGCAACTCGGACGGCTACTGTTACTAAGGCGACAGAAAAAACTACCACCGCCAAAGCAGGAGCTACGATAGCCAAATCCAAAACGACCAAGACTGCTAAATCGAAGACGACTGTGATAGACAAAGCAAAAAAAAAGATGATCGTAGTGCCAGCCTGTAAGACGCCAAAAGCAGTGGCCCGTTCGAAAGCTGCATCCAAGTCCACTACTGCAGTCAAGACAAATGCAAAATCCAAGATGTCGGCTTCGCAGCAGGTAGACAAACAACACAAAATGAGTTTCCAACTGGAACAGGTTTAGTCCGAGGTACGTCTCACAATAATGCTGAATATTGTACTAAGAACCTTTGGACAGGACGCTACTGATGAAGAGCTGGTACGTTGCTGCACATACTCTAGATTTACTGCTAATTTGTCATCGCAGGATGACGAGGAGGTGAGGCTGGAGAAACAACTTGCACAAGTGCATGTTCTGTCTATGTGCCCCTTGGAACATTGCGAAGATCGAGTCCTCGGTGTTGACAGGAACTTGCGGGTCTTGTTCAAGAGATTCCAGGACACCATCGACACCAACAGTCCGAATTGGGCATTGGCCGCCAGGCAGGAAATCAACATTTGCTTGTATATCAAAATGAAAAGAAACCAAATTGAGTGCCGAGAGAAGGCAGAGAGCAACGACTGGCCAACAGATATTGACTTCATAGGTTTACCGGAACGTATCATGCTGATGAAGGAGACACTTCACCGCCTTCTCTTTGTTGAGGGTATTGGGTCGAAGCATATTATTCTCCAAGAATTCATGAAGCATCTACAGGCAAAAAGAAAAACCGCTGATCGTGAAAAGGCTCTCAAGTGGTTCACATCCCTGACGACAGCACCGGAGATCATTATTACGAGTGCTTTGCCTGGATAGTGAGTAAAAATTCTGTTTAATTCATGTACTTATCACCCGTATACCCACAGCTACGGATCAAAGGGTGGAGCGATCATTCAAAGCACAATATACCGCCTATTCAATCCGACCACCACCGTGAGCGAGGTGATACTGCCCTTGAGGTTTACGGCATTCGCCGCCTACATCCTTGTCCCATTTGTCGGTCACTTGCTAATTGCCGAAGATCTCAGCTGTTCCCCTGAAGAAGCCTATCCAATAATGTGTGCTAGCGGCAATATAGGACAAGGTATACACCCTTTAGATGACAACGACGAAGAACTAGAAAATATCCTGGAACGAAATACACTTCTGGGTCGCAGGGAAACAGCCCAGGTATGCACTTTTAGCTACTATGTCTCATCTCCTTCATCCACATGCAGGCTAAGAGTACGGCTGGAGCGTCTCGTCCACTGCCAAGGATGCTCAAGGTGTGAAATATCTTGCATGAGAACTCTACTTTCAGTTTTTGTAACAGAACAGAAAGCCCATGCAGCCGACGTCTTGATCAGCAAGCTACTGGCATCCCTGGATCTGCCAACTGTGATGTGGTGGACCTTCTCAATTTCTCTCACCTGGACCTTCTCAATTTCTTTTGCCAGCTCTCGCGCTCCTCTGCTTTTGTGGATTTGCCAACTGTGACGCGGTGGACCTTCTCAATTTCTCTCACCTGGACCTTCTCAATTTCTTTCGCCAGCTCTCGAATTCCTCTGCTTTTGTAAATGTACAATATGTCGGCAATGCACAGCCAGCCTCGGAGGTCCGGTGTTATGGGTCTAGCCTGCTTTTGGTCTCGCACTGTATCTTCGCTCGTACCTTCCTGCCCAGGGACTCTTGAACCGTGGTCTCTCTTGAGATCTGTATGTAATACTGTCAAATAACCAGTGCCATACGTGTATAAAATGAAGTGACTGCATGCATTGTAAATCATTGAGTGAGCTGGCGACAAATCAATGACCAAGGTGATTTATTATCAGTAATACCTCCGTCTATATTACAGTGCTAAAATTGCTGTAATATACTGATAAAATTAACTACTTTTCAGACAGAAAAAATGAGACCTTCAGTGATAAAAAAATCACTGAAATTTTCAGTGACTTCGCTATTAGACAATGACATGGCTTGATACTTTTGAGTGATTTCAGGCATTGTTTTTCATTGAAACTACTCCCTACGGTGCTGGACAATTGGATTTGTAAAGGGAAAAAATTTGAAAATGTTCCCCTCCAAGTCCTCTCAGCCCACACAGAAGCATTCACTGTTCCAATGGCATTCCATAAAGACTTCGTGGATCCAGGCCTGCCTATCATCGACTTCGTACAACTAAATCTTCCCAAGCAGTCATCAACCATTACAGTGATGCACATCGTGCTGGCAAAGACCGTGTAGTGCTGGCACTCAAGCAGCTTTGCAAGCGCAAAAAAGGAGATGTGGATGTGGGCAGGGAATGAGGCCATGTGTATCACGGATTATATACCTGTCCTACATCGTATACAGTGTTATGGGGGAAAAAAATAAGGCCACCACGCCATCCAGACATGAAATTGCCTCGGTGGGAGGCTAGCGTAGCATCCGGACGTGAAAATCCAATTTTTTGTCTGGACATGGACCCCCGAAAACGGGCAAAAGAAAATCTAGCCTTTAGTGGGACATTCAGGGGTCCTCTTGATGGTGACCGTTAGCAGTGGCAACGGCCAGTCACTCAGACATTGAGATCTTATTGAGAATTTGAAAGATTTCTAAGAGTTTTTGCTACATGATTGATACATATTGCGAAACAATGTTTAGTTAATCATAATATCACCTGTGCTATCATCAACATCAACATCAACCTCTTCCTCTCCTGCGGCATCTAGATCCAATAACTCGTATAATTCAAGCTCATCATCTAAGCTACAACGTGCTGCATGTTCATAGTGCTTGATCCAGTTAGCTTGGTTGAAATCAAAGAGCAAGTGCAAAGGAATAGGCTGTCGGATGATGGTCGCATGTGTGACTGGCTGCTGATCTGTTTTGTCCTCAGCAATCCGAAGAGACTGCTCTTGAACAATACCCCGCAATCCATTATTGGACAACCCCGGCTCCATTGTGAGGCTTTGAGGAATATCAGCATTGGAGGGGTCCATCAGCACACCTAGATTTGGAACAATCAAATTTCCTGTAGCTTCGGTACTGGCCTGACCCGGAGCCTGTGATCGAAGGGCGAAAAGGTGTGTCATACGCTTCTTTGTCTCCTTTCGTATATGTTCATCATGTATGTGCATTTTAAGTTCACTGAGCGAGGTGAGTGTGTCAGTTCCCAAACGATTCCGGAGTTTGGTCAGTGTGAGACCGAAAACACTCCAGAGCCTCTCACAAGTGGCCGAATTGGCACATACATTGAGTATACGCATGGCAAAGCAAAAAAACGAGGATGGTGGTTTGCCGGGAAATGAGAAGTCAATATATATGCTTAACAGATCAGGGGTTTCGCCCTACAAATGTGATTAATAGCGGGGATTACATTGCAGTACTTAATGTTACATACCTTTCTGCTTGCTTCTTCTCTGCGGCGGTTACAGTGAGTGGGAAGGTTGGCATATCGTAAGGTGTGGGTAAGATATTCTGTGAGTTCCAGGTGGAAGTCCTCTGGAGGCTCCGTGGTATAGAAGCGAACCCAGAGATGCCCAAGAAGAGTATGGATTCCTGCATTGTTTAGGAAAGGATGGGCAGCGAAGGGGGCACACTGATAGAATGGATTGAGAATAACAGCAGTAATGAATACTTCTTGGTCGGCAACAGCCCAATGCCGCTCAAGGCTGTTCATAATTGCACGACAACCAATGATATCATCTGTATCTGTCATCTTTTGATACTGCATCAAGAGAAACCCAAATGTCAAAAGTACTGTGTCAAGTCGGCAAAATGATGCTTGTGTAATGTTCGCTGCAATGGCAAGAGGCTCGAGGTGGCATTTCACACTAGGAGTGGGTGTCTCAATGATGATATTTGGATTGTGGTGTTGACATACTGAGCAAGTGAATGCCAGAAAAGAGGGTTTGAGACAATCTCAACCATCTTCCGTGCATTCTCTTTTGCTTTTCTGTCACCCATGATGATAAGTTTCTTGTCGGATGGTCGGGCATCATCAGCAGCAATAATAGCAATTAGTGACGCTTGGAGTTCAAGCAGTTGTTTATAGGCTTGATAATGGGTGGTCCATCTTGTGAGAACGGCACGGATGACAGCCAACACAACACCTGTTGCATCTTTTTGGGCAGCCCGAAGTAATGCGAGAACCAATGTTTTACTTCGCTGCCAGGTGATAAGCTCATTGGCAAGGTCCGTATATGCAAGGGTTGCAGGCCGCGCTTTAAAATAATCTCCAACGACAAGATTGACCTGATAAATGAGCTATAGAAATGTACACAAAATATTAAAAGTGCGCACTTGATGGCCATAGCAATCAAGGACTACGATGTTAGGATACTTCTCGCCCAGAATTCGGCGAGCCTTCCGACACTCTCCCGACGCATCAGTGACAATCGCAACTACAATTGCTCCCCATTCATCTTGTACAATGCGAATCACCTCCTCAAGGAGTGGCAGTAGTTGTTCTGCTGTCTTGCGTTCACCTGACGCATCATGAACCTTTACAGTTCGAATCTGTGGTATGATTTGAGCAAATATTCATATAAAGCCCCAATCGCTCACCTTTCCATCCACTGTGATCATAAATGCAATGAGATGGTGATGATTAGCACCAGTCCAGCCATCAGACTGAATTGTGGCTTCTTTACCATGGGCCGACATCTTCGCCTCAGCCTGATACTCCGAGAGAACAGTAGGTAACAGTCGTTTCGTAAAAACCTTTCGTGACGGAGATACTGCTGCAGGAATGAATTCATCACATAATTCAATCCATGCCGGATTATCCACAAAGGCAAGCGGTAAACCTGCTGCTGCAACAAGGTGGACAACATGCTTCTCAAAGAGCTGCTGTCGTCCAGCATTCCATGTCTCCCCTAGCCCTGAAAGTCGTGATGATGCCCGACGAACACCGGAAACAGAGTTGGCATGTGAAAAAGGTGGGTGATTGGACATGGATGCAGGTAAGAATCCATCTAGAGGGGCCGGACTGTTGCAAAGAGAGCTGGGAAAAAGAGGAGACCACGACAATGCTGGAGAGAGAGATGCTGGCGTGTGAGGAGTGAATGTGAGTGTTCCAGGTCCAGTTGAGGAACCGGCAACAGAAGGAAATTCAGGTGAATTTAGGACAAAAGATTCATTATCAAACGAATCTGGATTGGAATTCCTGTCTTGCTCATTGCGTGTTCGTCGAGTTGGCGAACCTCCTGATGATCCACCATGGCTAATATGATCAGCCGCTGCCTGTCTTTTAGTCTCCACCAGCTGCAACTTGCAGTATCGGAGGTGGCAAAGAAGTGTCGTCGGAACACCACGATGCCATCAGTGGCCATCCTGGGTGGCCCTTAATGACCATACTAGGGGCCATGATAAATGCTCCATTGCACGATGTGAACAATGCATGCTTACAGTGTGTTTCAAGGACACTGTCTTCACGAACATTTGCCCGCTGACCACTTGCAATCTCAAGTTCGTCCTGTTGCTTCATGTTGACGATATCACGATTAAAGCATTTTCGGCAATAAACCTTGTCCTTGGCTGACTGACCCGTCCCTATGTAGGCCTCGGGAAGCTTCGTTCGAAGGCCAGGATGATCAATGAAGTAGTCCCTCCACCATCCTCTTGCATTGGCTTTTGGCATGGTTTGTGTCGCTGAGAGGGCGAGAGAACGGTATTGAAATCATTGTATTGATAGTTTGAGGCATGCATTTCCAGCGTGGAATGTAAACGCGGTCTTATCGACCAGTTATAATACAATAAACAATCGATACGCGAAATGCGTCTGGTGCATGTGATCAGATTACCCTTATTTGGAAGGAGGACACCGAACACCAGCCATGACCTCTGGCACTACAACAGTCAAGACAAAGTTGACAGTCAATGACAGTCAATGACTAGTCACGAGGGTCAATGACTTGACTTTCGTGTTTCGGTCATGACCTGTTGAAGCGGCATGCCCGGCATCAGATAGATCTTTGATCAGTTACTTTTTTCAGCACTTGGCCATTTGCAAGATAATCATACAGTCATCCACCGGTCCTTGAAACACTAAAATTTTGTCTGGTGCATAAGTCAAATTAGATACATATCTATAGAAATGGGTGTAGTAGATATTCACCTCCCTAGTCCAATCTACAGAATTGCTGTCAATGTTGGGTGGATTGATTGAATAACCAGCAAGATCGAGGATAATCTTTACAAAAAGTCCTTATCAAATGGAAAACCAGTCCTTGAAACACTGTCACGTCACACTACCATTGTCTTATCTACTCGTCGTCTTCTTCATTGCTATCCTCCTCGTTTCTGGACAATTCCACCCCATTCCCCAAAAGCCTTGGCCTCCCAGCATTATAGTAGACAGACTTGAGAGGATTCTATGAAAATTGCGCCCTCGGCAGTCAGTGGTATATTGACTTCCATTTTTGGAAATGTGTGCTGTGACATAGATAAAGATATGGCCTCGACTTCTCTGACTTTCCAGGTTTCCCAAACTCATGTTCATGTTTGTAGTTAGTCTATTGTATGTCAGGACAGTGTGTTTTCTCCAAAATCACTTTTTTTTTTGCTACATTTGCTATCTCTGGATCACTAGTAATGAGATTGTATGGTATAATTCTATTATTACTCTGTGTAGACTTCTCTGATTATTCTAAAAAAAATCCAAGACAGATATATGGCATTGTAGAGTAGATTTACCAAAAAGATCTGCACCCAAGTTGGAGTGAATGATGAAAAATAAATTCTGTTTCAAGGACCGGTGGTGTTTCAAGGACTGGTGGATGACTGTAGTCTCAAACCCAGACGTTCATTCACGATACCACGGGGGAACCCGAGCGGAGTGCGAAAAACATTTGCGTAGAACGGTGACATTCGGTGGGTGTAGATCATACATCATGTGACCTCAATGCGTTGAATATACAGCAATTACAGCCGTTTTCATAAATGATGGCAGTTTCTGAAATTTTTTGAATCAATAGAATAATATGTGACTTAGACAAATTTTCTGTGCTCAATCTTGTATCTCATGAAATACTGCACAGATTGACATGGTTATAGAGGGAAAGTTGTACTATTTACTAAGGGCTATCAGCTCCAGCAATTACATTTGGACTATATTTAGTATATGATGAGTGGTGGATGAAATAAAGAGGTAAAGTAGTATTTTGACACCCAATATGATATTGTAAAATTGTGGCATCAAAAGAGCTCCTATGAACAAGATTGTAGGGAGAAAATTGTTCAGTTTTTCAAGGGCTATAAGCTCATGTACCGTATTTTTCTTCATTTTTGTACTTTGAGTCAATATTACCTGGTATTATAGTTGTATGTTTTGAGTTTGAAATATCACATGAATCATAATTATGTGATCAAAGTACAAAAATGAAGAAAAATACGGTACATGAGCTTATAGCCCTTGAAAAACTGAACAATTTTCTCCCTACAATCTTGTTCATAGGAGCTCTTTTGATGCCACAATTTTACAATATCATATTGGGTGTCAAAATACTACTTTACCTCTTTATTTCATCCACCACTCATCATATACTAAATATAGTCCAAATGTAATTGCTGGAGCTGATAGCCCTTAGTAAATAGTACAACTTTCCCTCTATAACCATGTCAATCTGTGCAGTATTTCATGAGATACAAGATTGAGCACAGAAAATTTGTCTAAGTCACATATTATTCTATTGATTCAAAAAATTTCAGAAACTGCCATCATTTATGAAAATGGCTGTAATTGCTGTATATTGTGAAGTTGGTGTCCATACATGTCAGCATTCACTGCAGTGGTCATAAGACCAATGCAATGGAATCTTTCAGCCTAGGTGAAAATGGTTTACCGAAATAAATAGGTGGGTTAGTAACTTTGTAACACTAATGGATAGGCTTGCCTGCTTGACCTCAAGTTCATTGAGGGGCGAAATGACAACTACCAATTTGTTCTGTGCTTCATCCAGATGGTTTAAACGAGGTTTGGTATATGAAGCTTTAGGAGTTCCCTGTCAATTTGAGGGTGTCGCCTGCATATTTCACAGACTAGCATTTAAGATTCATTCCAGGGCATACATTCCAAAGGGCATTGTCTTGCCAGCTCCAGTCCCAGAAATGACAAGGCAGTCCAGCTCAAGCAAAAGGGCTTCCATAACATTGATCTGCCAGTCATATGGGGCCTTTCTGTCAAAAGCTTTCTTGAATTTCTCTTCAGTAGTCAGGTGAGTTGCTGCTGAATTGTACTTCTGGGATAACATCGGTAGCATCATCCGAGGCAAGTCAAGAGGACATAGTTGCTGGAATCCAATGCAAGGTAGTGATAACAGTTGTCTGTGTATATTCAACATGTTGAGGTCATATGATGTATGATCTACACCCACTGTACTGAATGTCATCAGACATTCTACACATACCTGTGCAAAAATCTTTTGCACTCTGCCCAGGTCTCGGTACCATGAATGAACGTCTGGGTTCAAGACTAAGATAATTAGTGTTTAAAGGTCCGGTCCTGGTTGCTGTAACGGTCTTTTGTCATTATGATATGAATTTTGCATGTTTAAAGGTGAAATCTGAGATTTTTGCACTGAATCTTTTTTTGTGTACTGTTATGATAGTGCCAATGAGGGGAGGCAATTGTGTCTTGCATATTTTAATGCCTCTGGTTTATATAAATTCAAAGAATCCTCCAACAAATTGAAAAAGTGTACAAACTCCACGTTTTTCACAATTTGTACACAATTTGAATTTCTTGCATTGGAAAAAAGCTTCAGTAGATTCATTAGAGCATTAGAGGGAAGCAAGGGGATGATAGACAGGCAAGTGCCTTGAAGTGAAAACTCTCCCTGCTGCTTCTGCAAGTTTTTGTCCTTTTGTGTTCTTGGCTTTAATTACTTCCATAGACTTGGTGGTTGATTTCCCTGCCCTAGGAGCTTTCGCACTATAAAGTTACATGTAAACTACGTTCAGACCTTAGTAATAATAACCATCATCCTCATCACCATACATCGCCTCCATGGCAAATTCGTCCATCATCGTCTCTCCGTATTTTCCACACGAAAGGCATTCCTTTCTCAGGCAGAGGCTACACATGCTGGTGTCGCAACCAGTACAACTGTCCCCCCCAGCACAGTCTTCGCACACAGCTGCATCACAGTTATTACAGCCCTTCTGCATGGCTCCGCAGTCCTCACACATCTTCCCTCTGCACCCATTGCATTCCCAATCCATGGATGTGAGTGGCATCGGTGCATCGCTGTTTGGTTCAGTACTCCCCATACAATCAGCACAATTGGCAGATTTCCCACAGCGAATGCATTGTTCGATACCGTTGCACTCGTTGATACGCATCATACGATCCTATGCTCCGAATACGTGAATCAGATGTACTATACCTCTTCATCAACCACATCCTGATATCTTACGATCTTACGAACGTCTGCGAACTCTTCCAACACCTCTCGACAACTTCGATCGCTTCCGAACTTGTCACACCCACAGAACAAAGCCATCCCATATCGGACTGATCCTGCCTTTATCAGAGGTTCATTCCCCCTATCCCATCCACCTCCTACCTCACTTTCGATCATTTTGGACGTATTTTCATATTAGTTTCTCTTTCTTATTCAATTTACCTTTCATCTTCCTTTGTTCTTTGTTCTTCATCTTATGTTTCACCTTCTGATTCCTTTATCCCCTTCCCCTTTTAGTATCATTACTACTCCTTTCTATCGATTTTTATACCATTCTGATCCTCCGATCAAAGTAGTATAAAAAGAGATGTAGTTTAGATACATAGATATAGAGAGACAGACCCCCTCCTCCTTCTCAGACAGAGAAATCTACGACTTCCCTCCCCTTCAATCTTAGTCTCAGAGCTATAAAGCTCCCCTTTAGCCTCGAACTCAAGTTATAGTCTTGAGTCTGTCTATCCTCGTCATCCGATATCGATATCTTCGTCGCGACTGTGTTCGCGAAGTCGCACAGTTGATCACAGCTGTCGCACGTACATTTGCATTGTTCGAAAACTTCATAGTAGTTTCTATACCTCCCTATACCTTTCTACATGTAGTAGACATCTTCGCATCCTTGCATTCACCTATTAGGTAGTTTGTTTGGGGATCTCCCCCTTTACAGCCTCCTATAGCGTATCATCGTCGCAAAACATCTCCTTGCAGGTCGGACATGGCCAAATTAATGTGTAGGTGGTGGAGCCTTTGCACAGATCGCAGAGCCATATGTGTCCACCGACACACGAGGCTCCTCCTTTTGGTGAGCATTCCTTGCAAACTATACCTGGTAATGACCAGCAGTGTCGATTACCACACTTCTTTCCGTTGTTGGTATTGGCGAAGCAGTCGTCACAAATGTACGTTGGCGAGTGCTGCTTGGTTAAGTCGCCGGCGCCTTGACAGAAAGATTTGCTCTGGTGCCTCTTCTTCTTTGTGGGACGTGGCGCAGTCCAAGGAGGCTGTCCCTTGCAACATTTGAGGTGAGATGTGCAATACCATAAGTTGCAAGTGGAGCACTCCGTCAGGATAGATTTACCCTTGTCTGCGTAACATTTGCCACAGTAGATCAAGTTGGGATGGTCTTGGCAGCTTTGCATCCCATCGAGGTTTCCACCGCAGTCCTCCTCAATACAAGACACCACACCACACCCTTTGCATGAAACAAGAGCAATGCCAGAACCCTCCTCATTGTCGAAGCATATGGGACAATCGTTATCAAAATATTGGACATCCTCGGCATCCATTCCCCCACAATCGACAAGCCTCTTATGGAATGCCTGTCGAGAATTTTGGACGTGTAAAAAAAATTCATGCTATAAGCTAAGGGGGCGTACTTTTACCATGGTTTCATACTTCTCCCTTTCTTTATTTCTTCTCTGGGCTTCTCGCATCCTTCTTGCATCAGCAGCAAGCCTTTCGTTATGCACATAGTCCCTGACGTATTGAAGCAGGGTTTGCGCGCTCTCCACGGCTCCTTTGGGCACCGGAAACCTTACGTCCTTGAACTTGTCATGGACCGAGAGTGTGGGCAAATTGACCATGAAATGGGTGTCCATGGCTGGGTAATCCGCCTGGCCTTCCCGTAAGTTGAGTATTACGATACTGGGCTGGGAAGGATCTCTGTTGACTTGGTACCCGATCGAGGGATTGTTCCACCATTGATCAATACTAGGAGGTGGCGCAGTGGGGTCCAACGTAGAATGGAGGTAGACGTCCCACATTATATTGGCCACTTCAGGCCGAAGATGGGGGGGAAGCCCATCGAACTGGATGTTTTGCCAAATGCCCATGACTGCACAAACTTGAAGGATCCGGAGCTTGCCAACTCTGCCGCGGCACTGTGAATCAGCAGATTACGTGAACAGGTCACGTCATGTGACTTTGTCAAGAAAAAGTCGAGATAAGTTTTACAGTTGGTTGCATAAAGATTGAGAAACACAATCCACAAAAACTTGTTTGTCTAAGCTTGCCATGACCTTAATTTAGCAATTTGTCACGATCAGTCACACATCGTCACAGATCAGTCACAGACTCACAGCACCTTATCAGTGGGTACGACAACGCTCTCATTCCCGAAACCCGCTCTCACCCGTCCAGTGCTGCTCGTGAGAGAGGATTTCCTCCACTGTATTCAGAAATGATAAAGAGAATGTGCCAAGCTGCCCCTCTGATGGTTGGCAACAATCCAAGTTGGATTGGTAGTACTTGGTCTTCTTTTATTTTTGTCATTATACCAGTTAGCCAGTGTCTTCATAGTATTGGATAACCCTGTATACAGTACTCTGACTACATCCTACAAGATTTGTGATTTCTCTAGCCATACAGTCTTCTTGGTACCAGGCAAGATACTGATGATAACAAGTGGCAGCGTGACTAAGGGAAAAGTCACGCCAGACCCTATTGCAAACTTAGACAAACAAGGTTTTGTGGATTGTGTTTCTCAATCTTTATGCAACCGACTGTAATATACATTTAAATGATTGTTTTACAGGAAACGATGTTCACCATACAGAGCAGGGGCCAGCAACATGACAACACCCAAAGAACAACCGCAAATAATGTATGATCAACCAACGTACAAACACAAGCTGCAAGGCGCGCAGCCAAAACACGGAAGCAAAGGACCCAAATGGCCACAAGGATGAGAGTGGCCACGGGCCCATGGCGACAACAATGGCGACGAGGACAAGAACGTCAACAAGAATGGCACACAGGGTGCACAGTAGCATACTATGTAACAAAATATGTTGAATTTATTGTAAAAGTATACTAAATATTGTTATCATATTGTTGCACATAGTACTCAAAATGTATTCAAAATGATGATTCAAAATTTTAAAACAAAGTACATTACTGGTATTGATTGACAATTGTACAGTACTGCTTCAATAACAAGACATTTATGGAAATTATTGAAGCAGTACTGTAACATTGCCATTCAATACTGGTAATGTACTTTGTTTCAAAATATTGAATCATCATTTTGAATACTCTTTGCATACTGTATGCAACAATATGATAACAATATTTAGTATACTTTCCCAATACATTCAACATACTTTGTTACATAGTATGCTACTGTGCACCCTGTGGCAACAAAGAATAACGAAAATGAGAACCAGGACAGTGACCAGGAGCGAGAACACCAGCCTGATGTGAATGGCCAGGGAAACCACCAGGGCGCTGACTATGGACCAATCGAAGGTGCCTACATGGCATGCCTCCCATTACACCTCACAAACACGCGAAGTCATGTCAATTGACAGGCGGACCGTGTTTGTGAGGAATGATGGCGTGAAATGACAGCGACCACGCGATTTCGTACAACTACCCTCTGGAATGCCACAACAGCATCACCATCATTGCCATCGCACTCACAAAAACAGGTATCCGCCACCAGAGACACCATTCTAGCATGCACGTCGAACACCACCGCCACTCCCTTTTCACCTCGCAAATACACACCAGCCCGTCAATTGACGGACATATCAGAGGAGGACATGAGTGGAGCCTGCAGATCTGGCTCCAAGTCTCAGCCCCGGCCTAGGCCAAGGCAGGCCAGAGCTGTCAGCCACGGTTGGACTTGGGCCAGGCCAATGCCGGGGCTTTTGGGCCGTGCACATCACTTGAGTCAGGTCGAGAAATGTATGGCTCTTCGCCAATCTTCGAACGGGATATAATTCACTCATATTACACTCGATGTTGGCTTGGTGTAACTAATTACAGATGCCAACAACCGATTCTCACTGGGATTTGACCGTATCTAGAAAGGAGAAAATAAATACAATGGTATCACATCTAACCTCGCCATTCTTACATCCCCATCAAGATAACAACCAAGCAAAGTAAGAGGGTCACTTTACCAAGGGGGCCTCCAATGACAACCCCCAAAAGCGCGGAGTTGGCGGTCCCAGTTGCGTGAACCGTGACAGTGGAGGTCAGGGTGAGTACGGGGACGGACATTGGGGTACATGTGAGGCTAGTGGTAGCCGGCAGAGAAATCGATGAAGCAGTCGTATTGGAGAATAACCCTGGGTCACAGAGATAGACACCGGACGCATTCTGACTAGCTAAGCCTGCGTAAAAGTGAATATATTAGTCTGGGAAGCTGGGAAAGTGATTTTGAGCACCGCTCAGACAGTAGTCTCTTCCGATGTCCAATCCCTGGCTGAGATCCGTGGTATCGACTTGTGCACCTGCGCCGCCACAAGTACCGTTCTGAGATGACGTTGTAGCGTTGCAATAAGTCCCATCTGAGTGACACGCTCGTGATGAGTGAAGTTACAGGCTGAGTGCCGTGAATGCTTACAATTGCAATTGTCATCTATGGAGCAAGGATCACCAAGAGCTCTGTAGAAAGAGTGTTTTCAACTCTGATTGCGGTGTAGTGGGAATAGAGAAAAATACCCCACACAGACACCGTGAGGGCATACTTGGGGAGTGCCTGGGGGTGAAATCATGATCATGGTAAGCCATACTAGTAGAGCTGTGGAGTGAGAGATTGGTAATTTACCCCAGCCACAGTCACTAGAGCCATTCATTACGGTGCAAGGAGCGCCTGGCCAACCACAACGACCAACCTGACCTGGGAGACGTTGATCTCGTACGCAGCTTCCGTTTTGCCAGTCGCGGGCTTGTGTGAGTTTGTGACCCGAGATGGGAGGCCAGAGAGATTCACAATTCTGGAGAGAAATGCTGCATTCGAGGTAGTAGGGCATGATTTAGATATGGTTTGGGAGGACAAGAGTCACGGTTTATATAGGTTAAGAAGTCGGCTATCCAAGAAAAGTCTCGCGGCTATCCAGATTCCATAGGACCATAGGTGCTGTGCACAACCGTTCGTGCGTGGGCAATTCAAGGGAGGGTCATACGACGCCAGGATCAGATGACTTGGTGGATCGATCGATTACACGGTTCTAGTGCCGTGCTACTGGGAGATAGCCCCAGAACTGTCAGACGGATTCGGTATCACTTGTCATTTTTGGGAAATCTGCCATCACGTGCGCCTGGCAGTGTGGTTCAGCAAAATGTTGTTCTGCAAACTCGCAGTCAGTCGGACGTACAATGTCTGGTGTCTATTCAAGGTTCCACTGCCCCGTCAATTTCCTGACGTCGCGCATCCATTACCAAGTACTTATACTTCTGAAGATCTGAATACTCGAAGCACGGTACAAGATGGAGCCTCTGAGAACAGCCTCCAACAGCCTGAGATGTGCTCACACGGTAACTACCAATAATTGATTGTGAAGATCTGTGTCCATACATTAGTGACAGCTATCATAGGTTTTTGTTGATCCAACAATGTTTGGAATATTGATCGTACAAACGGAGGTAGCGCCCCCTTACTGTATTCAATGGGCGAACATGCAATTTGCTTCCACCAATCGGGTGAACTTCCCATAACCTTGATGGCAGACAGTTAACAAAATGGGAACACAAAATGATCACTAGTAAAAATAAAGCGGTGGCACCCAGACTCAAGTATCGCCACCACAACTCATTCGGGTCTCCCATTTAACAATAAAGGAATCCCCCACCATATCTCGCACGACTTGTTTGGATAAACACAACTGTCGAAGAATCTGCCACGCCATCTCGCACGACTCATCCAGGTCCCCCAAACGAAAGTGTGGAGGAATCCACCACCTCATTTCGCACGCATCTGGATCCCTATCCAAACGTAGTTGTGTAGGAATCCACCACCACATCTCGCCCGACTCATCCAGATCCCCATCGAAACGACATTATAGAGGAATCCGCCACCACATCTCGCCCGACACATCCAGGTCCCATCCAAACGAAAGTATGGAGGAATCCACCACCACCACATCTCGCCCAACTCATCCAGATCCCCATCCAATCGAAATTATAGAGGAATCTGCCACCACAGCTAGCCCGACTCATCCAGGTCCCCATCCAAACGGAAGTATAGAGGAGTCTGCCACCACATCTCGTCCAACTCATCCGGATCCCCACCCCAATGAAATTATAGAGGAATCCGCCGCCACACCTCGCTCGACTCATCCAGGTCCCCATTCAAACGAAAGTGTAGAGGAGTCTGCCACTCATCCGAATCCCTACCCAAACATAACTGTGGAGGGATCCGCCACCACATCTCGCCGGACTCATCCTGGTCCCCATCCAAACGAAAGCAGGGAATCCGCCACTCCATCTCGCATGGATCCCCAGCCACACATAGCTGTCGATGAATCCACCACCGCCCCATCTCGTACGACTCATCGGGATCCTCACCCGAACATAACTGTGGAGGAATCCACCACGACTCTTCCAGGCCCACATCCAAATGAACCATCAATTATTCAGCAGATACCATGGTTGGCAGTAGCCTCGATCCTGGTCGCCTTGCTATGCACAGGGGCCTCCGTAGGCATTATTGTTTTCTCGGACAAACGGACTGTCGCATCCTGGAGGATTCAGCCCTCGGTACTGCTAGCCCTTTTGTCATCGGTCTCGAACGCGGCGCTCGGCATCGCATTTTCAACAGGTGTTACGATCACCTGGTGGCGAAGTGCTCAACAAGGTACTTCTCTTGCGTGTTTGCATTATATCTGGAAACGTGTAGAACTCCTTCGCTTCTTCTCTGTTCTCGCCGCGGGGTCTGATGCTAGAAACGTGGTTCTGGCAACAGCTTTTATTGCCGTGGTCCAGATTGTGAACGGTCCGCTGTTGCAGCGAGCAACATACACCAGAGTCGAGGATATTGTAACGCCCGAGACAATTCTGCTGAATATGACATCATTGCTTCCTGAGGGCTGGATAGCCACGGTACTGAACGCTTCATCGGCTTCGGTGTATGGCTCTCGTGATGGCTTAGCCACTGCCCAAGCGTGGTGGCGGAACGATACAATCACATCTCTCAATACACCCGGCTACTATTGCAATGGGACATGTGAAGGAAATGTTCAAGGCGCAGGCATAAGCTACAACTGCTCCTCGACTACACAAGCACTAGATTTATCCACGGGCGAAGGCTCGGTTATCTTCGCAATAAACACCACAATGTCTCAAAATGCGACCGGTGCCCCTGTCCTTGTCTTGCAAACCTTATACTCTTCGGCAGTCAACGACTCTTGCGTCGCTAATCTGACAATCGATACTTGCAACATCGAGGCCGGCGTAGTTGAATATCCAGTTACCATACGGAGCTCCGCTGTCGTGCTCAACTATGACGAGCTAGACAACGTAACTGTCATCTCGGCGTATGTCTATCCTGGAGACTTGCCTACGGCGGCACCAAACACACCCGCCGGTACACTCCAAGGGCTCAACGACTTTTATGGTTACTATTTGTCCACGAGCACCACAGTGTTAGACAAGTCTCACTATCGCGGATACAGCATGTTGGCAGATATGTTCTTTGACACTGATCCTCCAACTTACGGCAACAACACCTACAAAGCATGTGCCCTAACGTGGACCAGTCCAACCGAGTATGTCCTGAACTCCATGCAGGACTTCATGTTCCGTGCTTCAATCCGTGCAAGCAATGGCACAGTCCAGAAATTCACAGCGCAGCGCACGAGCCCCACACTTATCTTCTACTCCGAGTATGGCTTCCTTGCTGCCGCGTTGGCCTTCAAGCTCCCTGCACTCTTAATAGTTTTATTTCTGCTCCGGGGCTGGCGGGAGCTCGGGCGGACTGTGAGCTTCTGTCCGCTAGAGACGGCTAAAGCATTTTGTGCGCCAGTGATGCAACGGGCTGGTCTAGGGTCCACCAAGGCCAACGAGATAGTGGATGATATTGGGCAGACAAGGGTCATTTATCGTGATGGAAGGATGGAGCCACAAGACGAAGAGCAAAGGCAGTGGCCTGGTGATGGAACCCAGTTTCAGGCTGGCCAGACCAGGAGGACTGGCGAAACGGTGAGTATTGAATGATGACTCGGATTGAGCAACGAAGCGTTGAGCAAGATTGTTTTCAGAGTGGCAGTCAGGTTGAGCTTTTGTGGTTGGAACCCATGACGATATCAAGCCAGGTGCAGCTTCGGAATCGACGTCAGGCACGTCATCATTTCCAATTTTCTGTATAATTGTCAAATGCTAGTATGAAATCCGCTTATTTCAAAGTGAACCTTACGTAGAGTTGTAGGAGGTCAACAAGGAAAATGTACAAAATACTGATTTAGGCTACTGTAACAGGAAGACTTTTCCGTGCCATCAAAAATTTGGATCACTGGCATCTGACTACTACTACGTAGATATATGTGTGTGCTACCATCAGATCCATGGAAGACTTCAGAAGGGAATAAGAAACATTTTGAAATTGAATGCACTGGCATACATGTTGTGAGTACACAGAAATTAGCACGTTAAAAGTAGAAGCATAATTCCGTATCAAGAGTAAAAAATTTAAAAAAAAGAGGAGCTAAGGGCAGGAGCAGCGAGGAAGGTAGAAGATTTCCCTTGGGTGACACTCCAAATTTTGCGAGAGTGTGACAATGCCGTTGGATGGTTCTTAGACACTTTCTCCCGGCTGTATCGTGCCGTTCAGAACAGCAGCTGCATGGGCTCGCGCAAGAAATCCGTAAGCCGAGAGATACCTGAAGGAGCCAACAGCCAACAACTCGTCAATGACGGCGACAAACAAAGCAGGAGTAAAAATAAATAAAAAGTAATGTACGTACGTATCATAATAGGGTAACAGCTGTGCCGCGCCGGGGTTGTTCCTCCAGTCCCTCATCAGATCCGTGGTGATGGCGAACATGGACAGCACCTGCACCCCCGCAGCACGCATGCGATCATTGGCGTCGTCTGCAATGCGTTTGTTGAACGTGCCGGAGGCATCAGCGTTTGCGAACACGGAGTAGCCTTCTTGGATGAGGGAGAGGGCCAGGAAGGTCGTGCATACCTGAACATTTCAACAGAAGAAGAAAAGGGGGAAATCAATAACGATCGGAAGGGAGAAAAGATAGAGGGACGCACGTCAGTAGTGATCCCGGCCATGATGACCTGCTTCTTCCCAGTCGCGGCCACTGCAGCGCGGAAATCGCTGTTGTCCCAAGCGTCAACCTCGCCATTGCGTTTAACAATCGTTGAGTTAGGGTGCATGGCAATGATTTCCTTCGGTAACGGGCCGTTAGGACCTACAGTGTAACTGAGGTCAACTGGGGAAGGAGCAACAGGAAAGAATTGAAATTGAATGCACCCGTTTCAGCGCTTGTAGTGAGTATGGTGGGAAGGTTAAACACTTTCCCGATTGCAGAATGTGCGAGGATATTGTTCCTGTATTCGTCAGGGCCAAAGTCGCGCACAAGTTGGAAGAGCCCAATCTGGTGGTCGACGATAAGAAGCATCGCGTTGTTCTTGTCCAGTCGGTCAAAGTTGAACGCAGCTGTTGAATGAACGAAGGGGAGGTCGTTGGGTTATGGTATTGGTACATTGTATTAGTGGGACTGACCAGTCAGCGTCCCGCACAAGGCGACGACAAGAAAGTTAAGGAATGCGATATGCATGTCTAGAAGGACGGAAAGAGTTCGAGGAAGTCTGCTCAAGAAGAGTACTAGACTGGTCTAACTTGAACCTCATGACGGCTTTTATAGCAGACAGAATGACCTATAAGCAAGGACTGTTGTCAGAAACGGAGTCAAACCAGGAATAAAATATCCACGATCAAAACATACCGATGCAACCCATTGCTAAACGACTTCCTGAAATTGGGAAGTCATTCCCACTACCGGCTCTCACCATCACGTCCTGGCTTAGAAATCAAGCTCTGCGACCGGACCTTCCACACACCCTTTCTGTCTTCAAGTTCTCAGCGAGACACATGACGACATGTAAATTGGCAACGTTTCAGGAATGACTGATATAACCCTACTGCCAAGCAACCGACTACATCGGGGATGTTTCCCTCGACTCGGAGGTCCGGTCAATACGGCTGGTCGCAAAGTTGGCAGACGTGCCTGGGATAGGTACCATGGCACGCTCGTGCATTCAAACCCGAGCATTCATAACAACGGAAGAGGGCGAGATGGCATACAGTATCCACAAACATTGAGACAGGGCTTTCTGGAGGCATTACCACGTGCCGTACTAACATTACCGTGACTGTGACTGTGACCGACATTCTTCTGTTTTTCCAACCAACAGACTTTACGGTAGTGTGATTACAGGGTGACCCGTAATGCGATCCCTTGGGGTATCGCTCGATCCTGTTTGTAATCCGGATGACTTCATTGCCAGAGGCTGTACCATCCACGTTTTTTCAAGACATATTAGATCACGAATACGGAGCCGAGTGTTGTACGTGCCGGTCCACCGCTCAGCTGAAGGTTTGACTGATGACTGGCAAGCAAGTCCATTCATCTGGCTGGGGATAGTGTTCAGGCATTCAATCCACTTATTGGCATTCTCTACGCACTGTAGGCTTTGCTTTGTTCTTTCAGTGCTGACGTAAAGTATTCATTCATTGAGCGATTTTCCTCCACAGTAACAGTACGCCACCCACGATTATTAGAAATCACGGACAAGTGATACTTCACAGCAACTGAGCCGTGGGCAAACACACCTGATTTTCCAAGACCGTTGCCAAAAACCCGAGAAACTGCTTTTAACGGCTCCGAGTCGCGGCTCCCGCACACCGACTATGACCGAAAATAATGTGAAGCCACAGGACGTTATTCACTCGCATCCTGAGGGGCGATACCCCCAGGGTGTCCTGTTCTGCGCTCGCTTTCGCTGGTGCTCATTCTGTACTCCAGCTCCCGAGCGCTACTACTATGCGCAACTGACGAAAATGAACGAATCCGCAGTTTCAATCCAACATACCCATATATTATGTAAGAACAAGGCGCGGAACATCAATCAGCACACTCGATTACTCTTCGCCGTTCGGCTACAGGTCGCTCGCGCACCAAATACGAGGGTTACAGCAGGGAATTCGGCATGGACAAGGGGACCAAGACGACAGGGCAGCTCACCAGATTTGCTCCGAAAAAAAAAGAGGCTGTTGGATATGGGCAAAATAAAATCCTTTCCGAAGGATCCAATATGATACTGGTCCCACAATCATGATGCCTGCAGGGCTGCGGCGTTTTGATTGTCGGGGTTAAGGATTTCTAGTATGGAAACCGAGAGTGATCAGCTGGTTTTTGGACGTGCCGTGTCAAGTCCGACGCGGCATGACATCAAGACCCAGGACACCATTCCTTATTTTCGTCTATAATTATTTTCTTTCAAATCTTTGAAAACAAAATTGAAAAAAAATGGAATCAAGTATATACTAGCCTAAGCCATTTCACACAATGCTGAGTCATTTGTTATAGCTCCTAGAATCTAACAATATCAATAAAAGTCATAAGTAAATGAAAGAAATAATGAAAGGCATCTAGCTCACCTCAGTGTTTACATGAGTCAAATGGCTGAGGTTCATTGTTATGGGACATCTTAAAGATGGCTCCAGCAACTCAGACAACAATCAAGGGATCAGAGAGTAATGAGACTCAAGGATGAATTACAAGTACTAGCTTATTGATTTTCTTTATTTCCTGCTGCTCTGCACAATTCAATCAATACTCGACCCCTTAACAACTTGTATTGTGTCAAAAGCACAGTAAACATGAATGATACAACTGTTTTGACAGTCAGTGCAAATATTTGGAGCAAGATGTTATGGTACTGTTCTTCTTTATCTTTTCCTTTCTTTCTTTCCTTTGTCATCTGTATTACTACACATGCCATCCTCTTCTGCTTAGTTGTTTCATTTGACTAATCTATGCCTTTTCCTTCTGCTTAGTTGTACACACTACACCTTATGCATAGCCTCTTTATTCCTTATATGTTTCCATCTACATTCTGAAGCACATAGCCTCTTTTATTCTTCTCTTTGTCTTTAGTACACAGCCCCCTTCCCAGCTCACATATATAAAGTGCATAGTTTATTGCATGTACTTTAGATTCTAAAATTCATATCAACTGCTTTACCCTTCTAAGCTTTCTATCTAAATCCACTTTGTGAAGTAAAACTACTTCTCTTAGCCTCATCGCATTACACAAGATACAGACAACATCTCTTCATAGGCTGAACTTCAACTTTACATGGGTTGGAATTTTAAAATATATTTAAGTTCACAGGCATTCACATTGTTGCAGTAGCATTTCACAACAATGATAATAAAAACAATGCAGCTATAACAGGAACTGCACTCAGGTTCATTAAGCTTCACAGAATTCCCTCCTTGCCTGAACCAAACCATCACTACCCTGACCCCCAAACAAATTGAAAGGCTTTGAGAAAAGGGTATATATATATGTTAACTCTTTTGCTCATTGTGAAGCCAACTTTTGTTACCTAACTAGATTATGGAAGATATTGGACAGTATGATATGTATACAACTTCCCTTACAACATTGAGTTAGAAGGGGTGCAGGAGGATAGAAGGCTATAGAGCAACCTGGGATATTGCAAGCAATGGTAAGCATTGGAATTACAAGCTTATGCTGAAGCCTGAAGTATTTGCTATGGAATAAGTATTTACCATAGACTATTGATTTAGCTTAAAATTTGATTTGCACTACATATGACATAGATTACCCTGTCACTAGGTGACATTTTTGCTATTTACAACAACCTCTTTGTCCACAAGTGAGCATCAATCCATCAAGCTGGTTCTTACCCCAAATTAATCATATCATGTAACAATTGAAAGCATTACTTTTGAGTGTAAAGCAATGTTTATACGAATTTTATAGTCTACAGTACAAGTGATGAACTACGTGGTATATATATGTGAGCGGGGAAAGAGGCTGTGTACTAAGAACAAAGACAAGAACATATGGAGAAGAAGGAGGCTATGTGCCTTGGAATGTTGAAGGAAACATATATGGAAGAAGGACAGTGCATATAGCATTGTAGAGGTCTGACGACGCTCTGAGTACGTATCATCGATATATCACAGATACTCACGAACCCGACACGCCCCACTTCCTCATCCTCGAAACCGACGTAACCCGACATCACCCGCTGTACCCGACGTATACCGTCTACCAACGGCCGATCTTATACCGACACCGATGATTCATATCGCCCAAAACGATCACACGTGACACCTCGGACTCCCATACCGACATCGGACTTATACCCCCTGTCCTCATTGGACATAGGTCCTTTATTTTCATCTTTTTCGTTATATCTTTTTCCTCTCCATTCCCGTTCCTTCGTTGCCTCGCAACTCCCATCTTCTCCTTCCTATTTCATACCTCCTTTGTAGTTACTATCGGCCGAAGTAACTTATACCGAAGTAGCACTCTAGACAGACTTCTATAAAACGGTGACCAACAACCGTATTAAAAAAACAATCCAGTTCCCCCCTCTTTGTCTCACTTAGAATCGTTCAGAAGCTCTTAGAACCTCTTGTCGTCGTAACCCGTAGACTCCCCGACCTTATCCTTACTATTTCATCTTGTTTTATCGTTACCCGCTCGCCATACCCGACCAACCCGCCGTACCCGACGTCGTCGGTATCGTCGGCTTCCCTATTTTCTCACCCGTTATCGTCGTATTAGACGGCGGCTTTATTTATATTCTCTTACTACCACTTTACTACGACTCACAACACTGATTACCCTGTCACTTTCACGCTGACACCCCCTTGGTTAGGATAATTCATTCCGAAGCCACCCCGAACAAGCCTTTACAGCATAAGAAAGATCGACTAAGTGGAGGAAGAAGGCATGGATGAGTTGTATAAGATGACTAAGCAGAAGGGAATGGGCATGTGTGGTAATACAGATGATGAAAGAAAAGAAAAGAAAAGAAAAGGAGGGGATGGTACTGTAACAGTATTGGGATATAATCAATGGAGAGTTAAAGTACATCTGATTCGCATATTCCAAGCATAGGATCATATGGTGCATATCAATGGTTACCACAGGCAATCAAGAAGCCCATCCTTGAGTCCTTGATGTATAAAAGGCCATAGATGGTATGTGGCTCATTAGAATTAGTCTGGTTCTCATCCCTCACTCTTGTACTATTGAACTTTCTGTTTTCTCTTGTGTTTGTAATTTATCCTTGAGTCTCATTACTCTCTGATCCCTTGATTGTTGTCTGAGTTGCTGGAGCCATCTTTAAGATGTCCCATAACAATGAACCTCAGCCATTTGACTCATGTAAACACTGAGGTGAGCTAGATGCCTTTCATTATTTCTTTCATTTACTTATGACTTTTATTGATATTGTTAGATTCTAGGAGCTATAACAAATGACTCAGCATTGTGTGAAATGGCTTAGGCTAGTATATACTTGATTCCATTTTTTTTCAATTTTGTTTTCAAAGATTTGAAAGAAAATAATTATAGACGAAAATAAGGAATGGTGTCCTGGGTCTTGATGTCATGCCGCGTCGGACTTGACACGGCACGTCCAAAAACCAGCTGATCACTCTCGGTTTCCATATCTAGTCTTCTGGATCATTTCGCTAATTTCACCGGTCTGTGCTTTCTGTCGCCGACATGGACGAAAGGAAACGATGCTGCCTGACCCGGGATCTTATCGAAAGTACATTCTCGAGCTCTGCAAGGAAGCCTTACCAGTACTGAATGACCGGCACAGCGAGGCTTTAAGAGACCATTGGAACTTTATCTCCCGGGCCACGCCATTCAACACTTCCGAGTCTAATACGTATACAAGATAAGCACTGTCAGTACTTTCAGTGCTCAGTCGACAATTGACCCAAGGACAGTAAGTAGATTATTATTTACAGCCGTTTGCGTTGCATGCCTTCTGCGTTGATTCAGACTGAAGTTTCCCTTTTTGCAACAAACTTCTCTGGATTGTGCCTCTGACTGACGCCAGTCTCTCGGAGGAACCATATACAATCATTGTCTGCAGCTGTCATCTCAATGCTTCCCTTTTATTGATATTGTCAGAGCTCACGACTTTTACGTCCCAACAGCGATATCTAGTCATCCCCACATTCGGCCTCGTTAAAGTTTATCCAGGGAAAACCATAGCTTCAGTTGAGGATGACCGTAAAGTCCTCAAGGCCTCGGGAGATTCTCGTCGTGCATGCCGAAAAACAGCCGAGGCCGTTTCATCGTGCCCCACAGTATAGGATCTCATGATGCAGTTAATGGCCCCACAGTTCCAACCGTGCCAAGAAAATTACTCGTGAAATTTCTGTTAGATATCGTCGTCGCCACCGCACTGTAGTCCGCATGAGCCTAGGTCCAGGCTGCTGTCATTGCGGCCTGGCAATATCAAGGACCAGCGTTGCTGCCACTGATGATCAACGAGCGACTGATCTGCCGTTCCGACCACACATTGCCTACATAACACACTGCGCTGTACACATGCGAGACGTATTTAGGCTTGGAACCTGCTACTGGAGCTGCTGCCCTGCACACGTCCCTGCCATCAATAGACGTGATCTTGGGAAACGGGGACGATGTCTTCATGTTCCATCCTGAACGTCAATGGACGTGTCGTGGACGAGAACGGTATCGGCGTCGGGCGTGGGCTGGTCGTCCAGGGTGTTCTTTAGACGATGAGTCTGGGGCTGGAGGGTCATGACAAGGAAGATGCTGGTAGGGTGCATCGCAGAAAGCGAAGCTCCCCAGCTCGGAATCAGAAAATAAAAGAATTGTACCATGCTACGTTGACGTGTTCTCAATTACCTGTGTTACATGTTTACGTGTATCATGGTTATCGCTCAGTCCGGCTACTTACCTGGTGGCTTGAAGCTTGCGACGACAGATAGAGCTCGAGCTTTGTCAGCTAATATATCAGCGATCAGTGGGTCACTAAAAAACAAGTAATTCTACTATCAGTGATTTACCGTATGACTTAGAAGTAGATAGCGATTTACTGCCTGATATCTATTGCTCCGACTTCCCGCAGTGAAGTCTTGTTGTTGGACAGTGAAGATTATTATTAAATAATTTACAATAGAATTAAGAATTCAGACTCTATACTTTAGGCTCGTTTCCCTCTCTCATATTAATCCTTAGCGAGCATTAATATTCTACAAAGCTGTGTGGATAACGTGGTGATAGTGGACCGCGGTTCGTCTGAATCGTACGTCCGATCGATCCCCTCCTCTGACTTTAGCTTTTTTCTGAGTGGCGTACGTAATGGCGGTGGCGTCGAAAATCTTCGTAGGTGCTCATCGAACCTCTCTTCTAATCCTCGTTCTGCACTTGTTCCTTGGGCACCGCAGCTTCTGCAGCTCGATAGAACGCCCAAGGTTTCCCGATGTTTATTCGTGCGACCCGAAGGTATAGGCCTGGCTAAGGCGTTATAAACCGAGCGTAGTTCCAGTGCACTCGCAGCCAACCTCTCACCCACCAATTTTTCTGCAATGAAGCTCTTCCAGTTCATTCCTCTTGTTCCTGCTTTCTTGTCACTCCTGGTCGGAGCTACCCTGAACTCCAGTGAACTCACCAACGACTTGGGTGTATGCCAAGACCTAGCCAATAACCTCACGGCTGACATTTTCATGGACTCATGCCCACCAGAGGTACGTCGACACAGAATATCCAATCTTTGAACAGCCTCAGTCAATTCTACTTGCTGTTCGCTCTAGCTCGTTTCCCCGCGTATCAATACTATCAATGATTGTTTCAAAAATATCACTGAACTCTGTGTACGAAGTGCCGCTTGTCTATTGATGAGCACTACTGAAAATTCATGTCCAGCCCGGTTCCACTATTCTCCAAGACGCATCAAGCCTTGTCGTGATGATAACCGCGGTGAGTAGTCCGGACCGCAGCAAGCATTCCCTTCGATTCACACTCCAATCCAGACTTTCGTGACCATGGCTAACATGTGCGGCATCGTGCGTATTCTACTTTGAAATTATAATGCTGAAATCTCACGGCAGCGTGTAGATAATGGTGAAAATTGCCTTCGGTGCAACCTTCTCTGGTCTGGGCCCGGCTGTGGGTGACCTCGCAAATGTTCTTAGAGTGCGTAAATTACCACAATTTTCTTGTAATGCTGAGACTGACAGACGGACTGTCCTTTTCTGCAGGACTTACTGGTCTGCCTTAAGATTGTTCTTGGGGTGGCATTCGCGAGCTTGAGTATTGCGTGTACCGCGCTAATGGCCGCTATTGCGAAGTTGCAAGCTGCATGCTCGTAACGATGTCATCATTCGTTACAAAGGATTTTCTTGTTCAAATGATCGCAATCGAGAAGAACGCACAGGTGGATTAGGTACGGCGTAGGTAGCCTATTCCAAGATTCTGTAGTCAAGGACTTTTCCAATTCTTACGCAAAATTCTGTTTGGTGCACATCCGTGTAATGGCTTATCATCGACAACTATTACGACAAATGCAAAGGTCAGCAGGAGATGGAAATTGCGCGACCTTGTTGCACCTGTCCCTCGACAACTACTCAGGCTCAGGCGTGGGGAAGTCGATCCCGCAAGACGTCATCTACTATGTTATTGCGGCAGTTGGCCATGACAAGGAGTTGCTCAAACAGTGCGTCCTCGTTCCTTCTGCCCAGTCGCAAACAGCTATTCTCCAAAAAAAATTCTCTCAGAAGCGACCAGGCTTCCCAAAATCTTTACCAATTCCTCACCCAAAACCCAGTTGTCCAGCCTTTTTGTCAGAAACATTGCTATCATTGACTCGGAGTGCCAGTTGAATAATAGCATATCGTTACTTGCCATTCTCCGACTCCCGTTCTGTTGTTGTCTAGAGAGTTTCTCAATCATTTCGTGGAACCACCCTTGGAACTGGAATAGTGAACTCAAGGACGCGCTCTCGAATATCATACATTCATCCACCCTTAAAAACCCTCCGCCTCAAGGAAGTCATCAACGTGCCGATGACCATCCTTCAAGTTGGTGCGGTCCACCTTAGGGAATTGGAGTTGGATTCCGTCTCGCCGGATGGTAGGCAGTCAAGCGCGCTGGCGCTGGCAACTTTGAATGTCACGGTAGTGGCAAAAGCATCTCACATGGTGATTTGACCACTGTGTATGGCATTCCCAGCAGCCAGTGCTTGGTATGAGATTCCCCACTAGCACATCTGCTTATTTCTCACTAATTTGGGACGATAGGGAGTTCCACAACTGAGCCAATATTCCTGCCATTCATGTCGGAGTCCCGTTTGAGCTGCTTCGAAATCAACATCGACCCATTTTCTGCAACCATCATGGAGTGACTTCAGCATCTTGTCCTTCTAAGATGATGCGTTCACTTCACATCACCTGCTACACTCAAACATCTCAAGTTTAACATTACTATAATGCCCAATTGGTCTGAAATCTCCCAGGGAGTCTGAAATTTGATTTCTACATTTTATCTACTTGCTCAATCCCCCCGGAGTTTTATGGGATCTAATTGACTAGTAGTAACGGATGTATGTATAATTTCACTAAGGAATACAAGCTGTGGAAGCAGTCGAGAAACAGTAGCCGGAATGATCAAACAGTGATACAAATGTAAATGTCTTCTTCACCATCTCAAAATCCACTCCCAAAGCCTGAAAAAAATTGACAAGACACCTACACTAGACCAAACTACAGGACCATGCTCTCTTCAGGTCTCCGGGGTGGTGTACCCATGTTCGAGAGCGAGGAGAGACAGCGTGACAAAACACATCGAAATTCAAGCTGCGCCCAGAAATAGTAGTGTGCACGTGGACACGTTTATCACTGCATGCTAGGGTGCACCAGTGATGAGACCGAAGCATCGGTTTCTACCCCACAGACATGCTTCAGAATCATTACAGCACACACTATCCACCTTCCTATCCACCTTCGTGCCCACTTTCGAACGAACATCCACCTTCTCAGCCTGCCAGCACTATACCCAATTCTACGACTCATTTCATCCCAATTATCAGTAGAGAGTACATATATTTCATCCTATAGGTCCTACCTTACTTTCTACATAGTTATATATACTCCAATTCAATGATTTCTCGAGCCTCAGCATGCGCATCTCGAGCCACTTTGTTATGGATCGCTAGATCAGCGAGCTCCAGCAACAACCAACTAAACTGAGTCGAGATCAGACCAGAGGAAACACAAGGAATAAAGTGTATTCATGGTCAACTACTACTATACAACCAGTAGCAGCCCAGGGGAGGGGGGAGGGCTAGGTAAGCGAACCAGGGGGTGGAAACCAGACTAAACGTGAGGAAAGGGAAGGGAAAAAGAGGAACAGTTCGAAGATGAAGGTTTAAATACAAAGAAGTTAGGGAAATGCCATGAAGACAGACTACCAGGTCTGTAGGTACAAATCGAGAGAGATGTAAGAACAATAAAGCTGTCCTGAGGATACAGCATTTCCACCAGTGTTTCAAGGAGTGATTGCAAGGAAATGGTTCGGAGCAATCAAGGGTCCAGACCCTGCGCCTCATGGTTGCCTCATGGTAAGGAGGTGAAAGGATCCATGAGTGGATGTGTCAGCGGGCACATGATGAACATGAGGCAGCCATGTGGATGTCATGTGGTTGAGTTCCTAGCTTGGGAATGATGAGATTGGTTCGTCTTCCTGATGGTTTACATTGGCAGTGGATGCCTGGCCAATAGCAGCATACGACTAGGAGTATGTGCATGCAGGATCGGGATAGAAAGGTGAATGTGATACTTCATCATTGGAGGCAGGGGAGGTGAATCACTGAATAGGGAAGGGAAGAACCATGCAATGAACACTGGTAATCATACACCAGCAACTGTGGTTCCTGCAGTACGATAAGCAAGGGTGCTTCATATAACCCTTCTTGGCTGCAGGGTACTGGATGACTGGGATGTCGACTGGGTATGGATATTCTCAACCAGTGGACTGGTACACAAAGGTAATGAAACATGTCGGAATGCAAGTCCTTGTGGAGCATCAAGGGGGCTTGTCATACATGCGAGTTCAGGTTGCTAGCTGAGCACCGGTGGTCAGCTGATGAGAAGAAAGGCGAATGAATGTAGAGGTGACGTGTGAAGAAGAACAAGATGGTTGGCCAAGATAGGTCCAAGGAGTCATCGGTTGTCGGCAACTATGACGGATCCGATGTCTGAGTCATTGTGGGGAGGTTGCATTATCCGAATATAGGTTGCATAGATGTAGACGCCCACAAGGGTGGAGATGCCAATAGAACATATCACAATCGTGGCGATGAGTTGGGCGTCAAAGGTAACCATGAGGATCGGGATGACGTGTCAGTCTTCTTCGAAATAGGAAAGTCGATCAGTCATCAGGCACAAGGCTATTCATTCGTCTGTGACAGGCACAAGGAACCGTGTAGATGAATTGTGAAAGAACAATAACAATGTCATGAGCATATGGGTGTGGACATATGATCGGTCGGCGGAGAACCAGAGTATTCCGATTGCTGGGTATGATCAGTGGTTGGGTCATGGAGTATTCTTGTCTCCAGGTATGCACATTGGTCATGGGTTGTGACAAGAATGGAATGGTCAGGTTCGGATTGTATCATCTTTAGGTTCCTTCAGCTTCTGGTTGTGCATGAATGGTTATGCACCGTCAAGTCATCCAATGAGGACATGGGGTCAACCCGAGAGTTCAGTAACAAGGTATCGTCCAATCAGAGCGTGGGACTTGGCACATCTTCGTGGGAATGTATGGGTGTCACATGCTGTCAAAGCAAAAGACAGGGGCAAAAAGGTGAAAATCGTAACACACTTGCCGTTGAGGTGGCGGGCGGACATTCAATTTTACCGTGACAAAGTGTGACGAAATTGACAATGTCCCTTCATCGCTCTCGAACATGGGTACACCACCCCGGAGACCTGAAGAGAGCATGGTCCTGTAGTTTGGTCTAGTGTAGGTGTCCTGTCAAATTTTTTCAGGCTTTGGGAGTGGATTTTGAGATGGTGAAGAAGACATTTACATTTGTATCACTGTTTGATCATTCCGGCTACTGTTTCTCGACTGCTTCCACAGCTTGTATTCCTTAGTGAAATTATACATACATCCGTTACTACTAGTCAATTAGATCCCGTAAAACTCTGGGGGGATTGAGCAAGTAGATAAAATGTAGAAATCAAATTTCAGACTCCCTGGGAGATTTCAGACCAATTGGGCATTATAGTACATTTACTAGCAGCAGTAACTACTTCGATCATGGTGCATTTTATGAGGATTTACGAGACGCTGATGTCTGGAGGCATCTAGACTCCATTATCACTCGTCCAACCGGTTTATGGATACAAAGAGTTGACAGTGACATCGAACACACCTTTCGTCCTGATGATAATGTGGAACCCGAAAATGATGAAGTCTTGGAAGCTGGCCTTGATGCTTTACCTTTACTTCGCAAGAAAGGGATTCTGTTCGTTGAAGCAACCATAGGAGACTGACATAGCTTGGAGTGGATGGCCAATGGTAGAGAGAGAGAGGGGGGCAGATCGTAGTGTTAGGGGGGCACAATCGCCGGTGAAGTTTGGAAAGAAGAATAGCCTATATTGCATATTGCTTGTGTGGACTTTTCGTAAATGTGCTCATCCGCAAGCTTTGGCGATTTATTAATTCGCTCATTGCTTCAGTAGGTTGGGACTTGAGCTAGAGGGCCGTTGCTTGCACGGCATATCTGTTACGGATCGTCTACAGGACGGCTCCGACAACAAACAAACTCAACAAGACTTTCGAACGATGAGAGGAGGAAGGGGGATATTATTGATCCGGTATGGTAAACCAGACTAAACGTAAGGTACATTGTACATACATCGATGATATATAAAGGAAACAACTTGAGGGGAGGCAGTAACCTATCGTCCAATAGCATAACTCCCTCTTATCTCTGACCAATGGCAATAAGCTCTCTAATCTCCAACCAATGGCAATAAGCCCTCTTATCTTGGATGAGTAAGCGCGACGTGATTGGACGATAACCAGACATGTGTTTGATCATACATGTGGTGATGTCAAAGCGCGAGAACTTGGAACCGAAGGAGTGGTAACCAATAGGATCGTGGGACTTGGCACTTCTCCGTGGGAAAGTGGCCGTGGGAGTTGAGCGATGAGTAAGCAGGGCGAAAAGGTAACAATACCCCCCCCACAAGGTTCGCGTCCGCGCGAACAAGAACGGGGAAGAGAAAGGAAATTAAACGGAAGGAATAGAGGGTATATCAGGGACGGACCATGTGCCATACATGGCGGTCAGCAAGGCTGCTTGGGGCAGACTGTGTCGGGGGGTCGCAGATCTGGCGGATAAGTTATAGCATAGCCAACAACAGAAAGGGGGTCTCCAAACCCCCAACTCTGTACATCATAGTTTAACGTCATCGCGGACGAGCGAATTCAAAAGATGCGGAGGAAAGGATTGACGGGGTGGTCGGAAAGGAGACGGGGTGGTACTTCGCAGAAACGAAGAGGGGGCAGAACGTCGTACCGGTCCCAAAGTAGAGCCGAAGGAAGGGGGGTACGCATACGATGCATCATGGCAACCGGGTATGCGTACGTGGACAGCCGGCCATCATTGAAGGCGAGATTGCTGAGACCTCCCGCAACATCACGGAGGTGACCACGGGTACTTGGCGTACTGATTGTGACGACATGGGTGATAGCGTTCACCTCACCAAGTTCAAACAACCACAAACGACGGACTGAGGTCGGGAAGGCGAACGACCGAAAGTCATGATTTTCCTGTCGCGAGAGGAATGAAGCGATGACTTTGGGTTCGACGGACACAATGACATCGGTGGCGGGAGAACGCAACGGAGAAGCATCAACAGGTCGAGGGATGATGGAGATACGTAAGTTTGCCGATGTAGGTGCACGAGGGTGTAAACGGTGGAATTCGGAGACAAGCTTCTTACAATTCTTTGTCTCTGAGGCAGGTATCCATGAATCCTCTTCGCGGGGATATCCCAACCAATGAACGAGGTAAAACAGACGATTCCTACGAATGACGGAATCGATGACTTCTTCTATTTCATATTCTTCCTGCCCATCAATGATTTCTGCAGGCGGTTGTGGTAATGTCGTTATTTGTTGTGGAAAGGCGGGTGGGACGTATGGGGACAGGAGAACCTCATTGAAGATAGGATACTTTTTTGACCAAGTAGAAGGAAGCCTCAACTCATAGGATGATCTTCCAACCTTCCTTACAACGGGGAAAGGACCATATCGTTTATCATCCAACTTTTTGGATGGACGGAGAGAGTCAATATTCGTGGACTCTAGCCATACTTTGTCACCGACATTGTATTCCGGGGCGGGACGATGTTTCTTGTCATAAAACTTCTTCATTTTTTCTTGTGCGACGACCAAAGCATTTGATGCCTGTTCCTGTATACGATTCATTCGTTCCGCGAATGAGGCGGCAGACTCATTGACGATTTCTTCTCTGACTGGTTCTTTTCCTTTCCACGGATGGAAACCCATTGTTGCATAGAATGGGGACATGCCAGTAGATGAAGATTCGTGATTGGCTAAGGCGAATTCCGCTAAGGCTAACCACTCAGCCCAATCATCTTGTCGTTGATTGATGAACAGACGGAGATATGTTTCGATTTCAGCGTTCGCTCGTTCGGTTTGTCCATCTGCCTGTGGATGATATGCAGTCGTTGGATGTCCGATAATTCCCAGCAAACGATTTAATTCCTTCGTGAAACCAGACACGAACTGTGTCCCGAGATCAGAAATGATAACGTGAGGTAGACCAAATCGCTTGAAGACATGATCACGGTATAAACGTGCAGATCCTTCCGAGGTCAATGTAGTGGTGGTAGGGATAAGGACTGATTGTTTCTTCAGCTTATCCATCACTACTAAGATAGCATTGAAACCCTGTGATTCGGGTAAAGGGCCGATTAAATCCATTGTGGCAGTATGCCATGGGTATGGAGGGATCGTATGGGGGTGTAACAACCCCGGTTTCTTTCCTCGATGGATTTTCTTCTGTTGACATGGTAAACACGCTGCGACATATTTATTGACGTCAGCGCGGAGAGATGGCCAAGTAAAATGTCGTGTAATAGCCCGGAATGTATTTTCTTGCCCGGGATGTCCAGACAAGGGAGTATCATGATGTTCCTGTATGATTTCTCCTCGGAGACGGTCATCTTTCGGGACATATAACAAATCGTTATGGTAGATCAAACCATCATCCATACATTTCCAAGGGGAACTAGGATCCTTTACTCCTTCGCTGACTTGTTCGTCCAGCTGAAGCCTATACTTGATGAATTGTTCTTGCCATTGGGGGTTCATCGTGGTGGTATCGATAGAAGCCATGAACAAAGAGTTGGGGAGTGCAACAACGTTTTTATTGTCGTCGAGACCTCGGTCGTGGTCGACACGTCGTGAAAGCAAGTCTGCCTTGCGATTCAGGGTTCCAGGACGGTGATGAAGCCGGAAATTGTAATCTTGGAGGAAGGAGATCCATCGGGCTTGTCGTCGAGTCAAGTTTTGTGGTTGCCTAAAGTAGGTAAGATTTTGATGATCGGTATAAACGTCGATAATCTCCGGTGCACCAAGAAGGAAATGTCGCCATTGTTCAAAGCATCGGATGATCGCGAGTAATTCCTTATCATGGACATCATAATTCCTTTCCGCAGGGGACATGCTGTTCGACAGAAAAGCCACTGGATGCCATGTGCCGTCATCTTGTTGTTGCGATAAGATAGCACCAGTTGCGAAATCTGAGGCATCACATTCGATCTTGAATTTCCCATGATTGTTGGGAATGACAAGGACAGGATCCGTTGTGATGATTCGTTTCAGTTCCTCGAATGCGACTTGTTGATCCGTGTTCCATTCCCATTCCTTCTTGCCAGTTAGGGAATTTAATGGCAATGCGACCTGTGCGAAATTCCGGACGAATCGTCGATAAAAGTTGAGGAAACCCAAAAATGATTGTAATTCTTTCTTGTTCTTCGGGACAGGCCAATCAGTGATTGCATCTGTTTTCGTGGGATCCATACGTACTTTTCCATGTTCGACGATGAGACCAAGATATTCTACGCGTTGTGTGTCGAAGGTACATTTTCCGATTTTCAGGAAGAGTTTGTTGTCTCGGAATTTCTGTAGGACTTGACGTGTTCGTTCCTGATGTTCTTCCAAATTCTTGGAAAAGATGATGACATCGTCCATATAGATATGTAGCCAACCGGCACGTATTTCATACCGGAAGATGTGATTCATCATCCTCTGAAAGGTCGGAGGAGAATTCCGTAGACCAAAGAACATCACGGTCGGTTCGAATAACCCTTTTGGTGTCAGGAATGCGGCCTTATGCTGATCACCTTCCTTGATCCGTATGTTGTTGAAACCCCAACGAACATCCAGCTTCGTAAAGTATTCTGCACCATCGAGTTGATTTATGATATCGTCGATCAACGGCAATGGGTAATTATCCGGAATGGTATGCTCGTTCAGTTTCCGATAATCTTGTACACCACGTAGTTCGGTCGCATCCTTCTTATGCACATAGAAGAATGGTGAGGCGTAAGGTGATTTTGACGGTCTAATCTTGCCAGCTTTTAGGTTGTCATCGAGAAACTCGTCAAGTTTCTCGCGTTCTGGGGGTGATAACGGATAAAGCTTGCAATTCAGGTGGTCAGGAGCATCCGGTTTCAGGTTGATTGCATGATCCCATGGTCTTGATGGTGGCATTGAATCGGTGGCTTTGGGATCGAAGACGTCGGCATAATCTTTGTATACGTCTGGCAATTGGTCGACGATGGACTGCTCTGGCTTGACACCATCATTGGTCATCTTGGCGCGAGCTAGTTCTGTCGATTTTGTCTGGAAGGCGCGATACCAAGCGGGCTTGTCGTAAATCGCGGTTTTGAACATAACACCTTCGATTTTGCCAGGGGAATGACCACAGACAGAGAGACAACGAGTAAAGTCGACCGTTTGGGTCAGCCAATCGATTTCGGGATTATGTTTCTTCAACCAGTCAAAGCCGAGATAAATGTCGATCTTTGCGAGGGGAATCACCGTAAGATGTATCCGTTCTATGTGTTCGCCAAGCCGTAAATTCATCTCAACGTACTCCGTGATTAATCCATCTTTAGACATCGTACCATCCCCATTATAACTAGGGAAAGGTTTCTCGTATTTCTGTGTCGTGAGATGATGTTGTTGTACGAAACCGGAATTAATGGCTGAGACGGTACAACCCGAATCCAAAAGACAGGTGACAGAGAACCTTCGTTGGTCGTCGATAGTAGTGAGTTGACCTTTGACACTAATCGACATCATCATGGTGCTATCGTCTTGTGATGCAACCAATTGTTCGATCTGTTGATTGACTTCCCGAAGTTTCCATGTTGCGGATCGTTTGTCAGCTTTCGTGATGAGGGGTTCCATCTGACGCATTTTATGGATCTTGACCGCAGTAGGCTTCACGATTGGTTCTACTCTTTGTGCCAGGGGTTGTTGATATGTTTGAGGGAGTTCCGTAGTCAAATATTCGATGGCCTTGTCGATAGGCATCCGCCGTAGTTTGACAACTAACCCCGGACCGATTTTCATGGTGTGTTGTCCGTGAATATCCCAATCGTTTACGAGATCGAGGGCGCCATACATATCGGTATTCATAATGGCAACCATTGTCTCTTCGGCGTTGAATTCACTTTCGATGGTAGGTTGACGTGATGCGACCGCAACAGGTATATTTTTCTTTTCTGCTGGCATCTCAGCGTACTCGGATCGTATTTCCACCTGTTGTTGCTTGGGTGGCAACTTGGAGTTGGGCCACCGTTTCACTTGTTCTTTCTTTATTTCTTTTTGCATGTCTTGTCTCATTGTCCGAAGTTCAGATAAAACGCGATCGAATTCAACAGTGATCGGTGATATAGGTACAGGGGGAGCGGTAGACAACTGAGACGTGGTCGAAGAGTCCATGCGTTTCTTCGACCGTTTTAAAAATCCTTTTTTGCGGCGGCAAGTTCATCCTCGAGCTGGGCGCAACGAGCCTCAAGCATCTGGATGATGTCTTGACCGCTCGACGCGGGTTCGGTATTCATAGAGCGTATGTGTTGCTCCTGTTCGACATTCAATACGCGTACACGTTGTACGCGGGACGGGCAATTTCGCGAGAGATGTCCGGGCTGCTTGCAATTGAAGCAAAGTCCGGCCTTCATCAACTCTGTTCGTTCGGCAGACATAGGCTGCTTCAGTTTCTCAGCCGCGACAGCGGCTCGGTCGACGTCCATGGCGTCGGGGTCTTTCGGTTTTGCAGGCGCTGCGGCAACTACGGCAGGAGTGTAGGTCGTCTTTGACCTCTCACCCTTCTTCGTCGGGTTACTACCACCCGTAAGTCGTTCGATCTCGTTGCGACGGCGCCACTGGCGGTCCAACAAGATGGTCTTTGCCTTCCACTCGGCTACGGTGGTTGGCATCGTCTCCAGACCAAAGATTCGGTCGACGAGAGGTTTGTTTAGGTGATTTTCGAGGAGCGGTATCAACTGCTCCTGTTGTACGATCGGATCCCATCCAGCGCGTTTGTATAGGATCTCAAACTGCAGCCAGAACTCGTCGGCTGTCAATTTTCCTTGACGTAGCGCGTTAAGCTTGATCGCTGCATCTCGTCTATCATCGGGTTTGTCAAATTGCGCGGATAACAGCGCGGTGAAACTATTCCATGTACCCCAATTCATCTGCGGGGGGTCTGGATCTCCTGTCGTGTGTGCAGCCAACCGAGCGGTGAAGTCATTCGCGACGGTGTCGCAATAGTCGTTGGCCCATTCAGATGCGACACCTTTGTCCATCAGAGACAAGACGAGGAAAATCTTCCTCTCATGTCGAGTCTCGACGGGGACAGGATCGTCGGTAGTTCCAAACTCATTGAAGTACTTGGTATTCGCAGAAATGAAGACGGTGATGGCACGACTGAAAGAACGAAATTCCTCTTTGTCTCCACTGTACTTTGAGGGTAGGGGGATGAGGGACTTGAGAGCGGACATAATTCAAGTGGTTCGTCTTTTTCGTCGAAGATAATGGTCGTAAGCGGGGCTGGTGGTCCAAGCGGAGGTATATTTTCTTTTACGTGTGAATAAACGGTGTAACCGTCGTAGCCCTGCGTCGTTCTTTAATTGTCTGTCGATGCAACGACGTGTGACAAGACAATCGAGGCGTGTTATGGGATCGGCGAGCAATTGGACGGAATCACCGTAATCAGATCGTAAGGTGAGAGGGAAATGTGTCGGTGGGATGGGGAGATATTCGCGGTAATTTTCGTGCTTTAACTTGAGACCAGAGTGTACAGGTACTTCCCAATCAGAGGGAAAGTTATCGGGTAACGGCTCAGTCCACTTGGTCCAGACGACAGCTCGATAGATCGGATATACGAGAGGTGGGTCAACTACCAGGTAGGATTTTCCTGGGATGTCGTGTCGATCAAAGAATCCGTCTTCCTCGAGGAGTCGGGCTGCACGCCACCTGTTGTAGATAATACGATTTCGGAAGGGGGCGTTACACGAGTGGGCAATATTGTGGATAGTCGGGTGGAAATCCAGCTTTCGATCGAGCGATGGAGAGTCGCGGTGGCTTTTGCGTGATGTCGGATGAAGTTAATAAACTTCTGTGGTCTCGATTGGACGACACGAGTATCGTTTATGGTGATGGGAACGTCTCGTGTTTGTTGGGCGGGGACTACAGGCAGTTTTTTGCGTTGCCACTCAGTCTCTTCGTTCAGACCGGTTGCGATGTCAACTGGATCTCTTCCCAATGCCGGCGTAGTACCGTGGAAAGAATCGAAGAAGTGGGTGTAAGGATCAGGTGGGTTTGTTGAACGATAGAACGGCCAAACTTTTGGTCGATCAGGCGTTACAACACAGACGGGTTCCGTTATCGTTTCGATGGGTACGGTTTCGATCAATTCTTCTGACCGTACGGAAGGTGTTGGTGAGGGTGTGGGTAGAGTGGAAGATTGGTGATGATAATTGTAATCGGGATGGTCGGGGTCGTAGAGGTAAGGGGGGAAGGAGTTACAGGGTAGATGGTACTGGGAGTTCTCGTAGTCTTCGCGACTATAGTAGTAATCCGTTTTGACTACTGGTTCGGGTTCGGGTTCGGGTTCCTTGCACAGGCCTTGTATCAGATAAACCGATTACAAGCGCAGCAACTGTGGCCAAGGTTCTTCGTGACGTGAGTCGGTTTGTCGGGGGAGAGAGGAACGTTTAGTCTTTTGTTACGGATCGTCTACGGGACGGCTCCGACAACAAACAAACTCAACAAGACTTTCGAACGATGAGAGGAGGAAGGGGGATATTATTGATCCGGTATGGTAAACCAGACTAAACGTAAGGTACATTGTACATACATCGATGATATATAAAGGAAACAACTTGAGGGGAGGCAGTAACCTATCGTCCAATAGCATAACTCCCTCTTATCTCTGACCAATGGCAATAAGCTCTCTAATCTCCAACCAATGGCAATAAGCCCTCTTATCTTGGATGAGTAAGCGCGACGTGATTGGACGATAACCAGACATGTGTTTGATCATACATGTGGTGATGTCAAAGCGCGAGAACTTGGAACCGAAGGAGTGGTAACCAATAGGATCGTGGGACTTGGCACTTCTCCGTGGGAAAGTGGCCGTGGGAGTTGAGCGATGAGTAAGCAGGGCGAAAAGGTAACAAATAGCTGGAAAATCCTATTGCAACATGTGTTAGAATACTTGGTCTTGCCATGGTTTGAGCTCAGTGCAAAGTTTGTGGGTAGATTTTTTCAACTGTTTAGTCACAGTAAAAGACACTGCTTGCACAAGCACTACCTTGCAAAAAATGATATGGGAGTAAACCAAACTTTGGGAATCCTCCTAGACTAATTCGAGTCATTGTGGTATTTGTAAAAGCCCTTCCCGTTCTTCCGTCCATACCATTGTGCGTCCACCATGCGTTCCAGCAGCACGCTCGGGCGATACTTGGAGTCGCGTGTGCCCTCGTAGAGAGTCTGCTGGATGGCGAGGCAGGTATCCAGACCAATGCTGTTATTGGAATTTAAAAAATAAAATAAGAAATAAAACAATTGAGTATAGTAGAATTTTAGTTCGAGAGAGTGATGAGTATACGCACAAATCAGCTGAGGATCCAGGGTAGCGGAAGTTAGCGAATGGTAGGTGCAATGAAGCAGTGACACTAACCGAGCTGCAGTGGGCCCATGGGATGGTTCATGCCTAGCTTGAATGTTGTGTCGATGTCATCACGTGTCGCCGTTCCCTAGGTAGAATGGGGGTGAGAAGGATGGCAGAAGAAAGAAAAGTGGTGAGATGAAGAAAGAGGGGGCAGGAATGAAATCACCTTCTCTAGACACATAATAGCCTACAGCACAAATCAAAAATATGAACGTGGCAACGTTTTTGTGAAGGGGTTTAACAAGTTGCTTGCTCGAATCGGTACAAAGTAAGCTAACCTCGTTGATGAACGGGATCAATAGTGCGTTAGACACGAATCCCGGGACGTCTTGTGAAGTTGTAACCTCTAGAGGGAAATGCATTTGGAAGGTTAACTAAATAATAAACGAAATGGATATACCTATACTCACCCTTACCGCAGGCGACGGCGAAGGCACGCGCTCGATCGAGGGTTTCCGGCGATGTTTGCAGTGCAGAGATGAGTTCGACTAGTTTCTTTTGTGTATTTACCCACATTAATTCTCCAGCGTTCGTAGAGTGAAATACAGCAAGACACACCATTACTGGCACTGGATTGAAGAAATGGAGACCTAAAAAAAGAGTGAGACAACTTTTCATCCCTGGAAACGAAAAGGGGAAATAATTCATACCGACGACTCTGCCTGCACTGCTTTTCCCTTCTGCGCTAGCTGCAGCTTTCCCTTCCGGGATGGCGGCGGCGGCGATCTTTGTAATACTGATAGAAGAGGTGTTGGTGGCAAGGATAGCATCCGGTCGGAGCTGGGCAGCAAACGAAGCGAATATCGACTGCTTGAGCGGGAGCGACTCCGACACAGCCTAAGCAAAGGACGTTACGATGAGTGTTTAAACAGCACGGTGAGAAAACGACAGAAGACAGTTATGAAGAATAATGAGCCGATGTACAATACCTCCACAACCATATCGACGTCCCTCAAGCCCTGAATGCCGACCTCTGGGGGCACGACTTGCAATCTTTCTCGCGCAGCCTTGGCATCGGCTGCCTGGATTCGACCCTTGCTCACATCCTTCGCCAAGAGTTTGTCGACAAGCGCAAGGCCTTTAGTAAGCTGCTCGGCAGAACGGTCGTGGATGAGGACAGGGACCTTGGCACGCGTAGCAGCAACGAGCGCAATGCCAGTACCTAACGTGGGTTAAGATGAATATGCGTTATCCAAAAGATAGAAGGAAGTGCAGACCCATTTGGCCTGCGCCAAGGACTCCAAGCGTTCTGATACCATGCGCGAACGACATGGTAAATAATATATGTATTTACAGCGGTGGCAGTGCTGTCTGCCAATGTGAATGGCGTCCAAGTACGATAATATCCTTCACCGTCTCTCTAGCCCTTCCTCGTGGTCTGATCAGAATGAATCTGTTTGCAATTCTTATCTCTTGTCCTGGCACCCTTAGTAATATGCGTAAAGGCACTGCTCGAACCTTTTACCTACATCACTGCGAATCCAGGCAAAGAAATACGCGGAGCGATGATTGAAGCTTTCAATGGGTGGCTTAATGTACCCGAATCAAAACTACAGGTTATTAGGAGGGTGGTTAACATGCTCCATAGCGCCAGTCTGCTGTAAGTCTAATTGATCTCACTGTGGAACTTGTCATGTTGAGCATACACAGAGTAGATGATATCGAGGACGATTCACAGCTGAGGCGAGGGCAGCCCGGTACGTCGTATTCACCATATATAATCCTTCGACACCATGTGTTGGGGGAAAACCTTTGTTGCCAAACACCTTATCACCCGACACAACAGTCGCGCACAAGATTTATGGCATTCCGCAGACAATTAACACAGCAAACTATGTTTATTTCCTTGCTTTTCAAGAACTATTCCCGCTTTGTCGACAACATGACGAGGATGGGACAAATCGGTTGATAAATAGCAAAGACCTGGACTCCATCGTGACATGTGAGCCAGAATCAGAGAAAAGATGATTCCCGCCTCATTTTGGGCTTAGCAGAACTTCTTTCCCTTCATCGAGGTCAGGGACTTGAGTTACTCTGGCGTGACTCTCTTCAGTGTCCAACCGAAGAGGAATACATAGCTATGGTCACTGACAGTTTAGTAACTCGCCCACAACAACTTTTCTCCTTCTAATTTCAACTGGTTGGCCAGAAACCGGGGGTTTATTCAGACTAGCGATCAAGCTCATGATGGCCTGTGCAACAACCAATGTTAACATGTACGCTTTATGAATTTGCCTCATTGATCACAGCCACCTACACCCTTCCGGTAGGAATTATGTACCACTAGTGAATCTCATCGGGATATACTTTCAGATTAGGGACGATTACATGAACCTCCAAAGCACACAGGTAATTGCTTCGCTTTGGCATTTTGTTCTTCCCAACTTGACCGAGAATCATTAGTATACGACGAACAAAGGTTTTGCTGAAGATTTAACGGAGGGCAAATTTTCATTCCCAATTGTGCACAGTATTCAAGCAGACAAGCTGAACAGACAAGTTTTAAGTCCGTTCGATCATTCTTTGAACGCAGGACTCGGTTGTGCTTATGTTTTGTGAATGCTTAAATTTATCTAGACGTTTTGCAGAAACGTCCTACCACACCAACTCTCAAAATACACACCATCTCATATCTGAAAGATCGCACTCATTCTTTTGACTACACCATTGCGGTTATGCGGTCTCTGGAAAAACAAACGCTGGACGAAATAAATAGACTTGGGGGAAATAAAGGATTAGAAGCAATCATGGATGTACTTCATGTTGAGGATCCAAACTCTTGACACTTGAACAACACTACTGGCGATTGATTTACAGTTGAATTGTAACGATGATAAAAAAAAGTCATTCTACTCAGTGACTTAGAAAAGCCCAACTGTACTGTCATCATTGAGTTCCTTCAGAAGATCCCTAGCTTCGCGCGAAGGCCGTGAGATCGCTGGCTTATCGCTGGCCACGCTCTCTTGGACTTTCTGCGCAACACTCCGAAGTAAGGAAAGCCTTTGGAATACGTTCGGAGAAATCTGGTTTGCGTCGTCATCTTGAGCAAGAACTGCTAGAATCGTGAGCGAGGATATCATTGATGGTGGAGTTCCGCTTATCAAGTACGTTCTGGAAATCGAACGAGGTTTAATGATCAAACAATCATTGAAAAGGTAGCGTACTCGATAAGCGGTTTGAGGAGTTCAGGGTATGTTGACAAGGATGCTACGAGAGCTGCTATTGATCGGGCATAGTTTTCTGAAGAAGTTGGAGATGTTTCAGTTCGGTATTCGTTGCACCACCCGTTCCCCATGGTGAAAGCTCACCGTCGTGGTTTCGCTTGAATGCCTCCAAAGCAAACTCCAGGCATGCCTCTCTTGCCTTCTCACCGATGTTTTGATATGCACTTTTAATGACACACGCCAGGGACAGCACCATACTGCTGGCTATGCTTTCGTCGTCGTGTTTCGCACCAGTGATCAATTCTGTGATGACTGGATCCACCCGAGGTTGATTTCTCATGAGAACTCCAAGTGCCTGGGCCGCTTTGGTCCGTACGACTACACTTGCTGGGTCACTGGCGCTTTTGACGAACGTGCGTTGTAGCTGAGGGAAAAATGGTCTGACAAATCCAGGGATCCGTTCAAGCATCGATGTCAGAGCGCTGAGAAGAGCAGTCTTAACAGCCGGTGGGTAGCTCGTTGCTTGTGTGGCCACGCGGATCAGGGGGCCAGTGAAGGGTACAACGAATGGTTTGATAGCGTTTTCTTCAGTCCGCTCCACAAGATCACCGATGGCATAAGCAGCTTGTTCTCGTTGCTCATTGCTACCAGTGATGAGACCGGCTATGATAATGGGGACAGTCGGTGATACACCTTTGGGCAAACTGAAGCCAGGAACATAGTGTCCAGGAACGCCAGTACTTTCGATTGAACGCCGTAGGGGAACCACCAGCGGCTCCAATTCATCTTTCGGAATTGATTTCACGAAGACGTCAAATGCGTGCCACGCAGCTGTGTGAACGGGAATTTGTGTATCTTCGAGTGAAGAAATCAATTGCCGAATCCAATCGACGCGGTATATCGATGAATCGAGCTCCGATTCTTCACAAAAAGTCGCGAATAGGTTATTTGCGCTTACACGTCGTTTCGGTGAATCATGTTTGGCCCTACATATGATTTGGCAACAGTGACATCAGTAAATACTATAAAAACCTGAAATTAGCACGTACCACCCCAGTAGTATCATCATCAAGGTATTGAGTCCTTCAGCATCACTAATCGAAACAATCAATGCACGCAGAGCTTCTTCGATAGCAGATCTGAGCTCGCCATCCGTCCCCTCCTCTAGAACTTTCACCAGCGAACCCAGAATTACAGTCAGACGCTTACTAAGAGCATTTCCAGCCACGGTCACGAGAGACGCCAGGGCACGAGCATTGAATACAGTTATTGGTGTCGCGATTAATGTAGGGATCAACACAGGGAACACGGTAGATGAACGAACCTAAATTGGGCTTAGATGAATCAATGATTAGGGTAACTATTGATACGCACGGCCATGACTTCTTTAAGTGCTTGTAAGGCAGTACCAGATCCTTTTCCAGGTTGCCTCAGGGCTTCCAGTAAAGTCGGTATTGTTTGGTCGATAGCCTTCGCACCCAGATGATCTTGGAGGGAATCGAATGCTTTTGCGGCTGCAGAACGGACACTGGCTTCATCGTCAACGAGAGTAACACGAATGATCGAAATCACGTCATCTTCATGTCCCTCTCGTTGGCCTTCGGTTGTATTTTCCCTGACAACGTTATCAACAATAGTATGATGGAGTACATAAACGACACTCACATAATCTCACATATCATCAGACATACGCCTTCTCGCGTCCTCGCATCAAGAGATACGGAATGCATTCGCAAGATGGGAACGATTGCTCCTAAGATTTTTTCCCCAAATTTGCGGCAGAGCTCTGCAGTGGTGCGACCAGCCGTCTAGAACAGAAATTTCAACGGGACGTCCTAGCGATGAGCGAGTGTTAATTACCTCCTGCTGTTCAAATTCCAGGCTAGATATCAATAGCAGAATCTGACTAATCAGCTCTGGAAGTAGTTCCCGTACTGTGCAGGGCAACATGTAAGCTCCCATTTGCAACCTTATAAGTAAATTACCTGTGCGTGGAGTATTATGTACTAGAGCTTTCCAAATATGGATGGATGACTGGCGGACGAGATTTATGCTGTCTTGTCTGACCAAGTATAAAGCTGATAGAATGCGGTCGCGACGTTCAGAGCCCAGAACTTCTAAGAGAGCACGTCGGGAAGCATCAGCACTAGTAACTTCTGCCACGTCTTCTTCAATCTCAGTCTGTTTCAGAATACAGATAATCAGCATTCAAGTCTGGAACCAATGGAACTAATACAAACCTTTCCACTTATCCCTGAAACCTTAAATAGAAGCTCTCCAACGAGTGTGACGGATGATAACTAGACATTCTTTAAGAAGACAAAAGGGGAGAACAAAAGCTTACTTACTCGGATACGCCAACCGGGATCAAACATCCCTCGTTCAAGTTCCGGCAATAGCAGGTCTATCGCTTTGCTTGAGTAGTTCGTGACAACCATTCTTCCAGCACGCATTGCGGCTTCTCTCACATACTCCTCCGTGTCTGAAAGTCCTGCGAGTATTGGCCCTATAATCTTTGGCAGGTGGGGTTGGAACCGAATACCGAACGTCGTGGGCAAAAAAACAAGAAGAGACATGAAACCCTCTCTGACGGTGCTTCGTGGAGACTGAGCGTTGGCGATAATGTCAGGTAAGAGGCCTTCTAGCCGTTCTATCCCAAGCCCAGACAGCACCTCGCTCAAACCTTGAGCTGCTCCTTGTCGATCAACACCAGAGGTGTCAGTCTTGAGAGTGCGAAGAAGGCTAGGAACCAGGTCAGGGAAATGAACCTCTCCAAGCCGTTCAACTAGCGTCCCCAGTGCTTTGGCAGCCGTTGCTCGGGCCTCAGGTACAGGGTCAATGAGCACGATATGTACCATCGGAAGCAACCGAGAAAGATATGGAACGAAATCCTTAGAGTCCGTCAGGGATGCTAGATTACCGACAATCTGAGTAGCTTTCTTTTTCGTATCGGCACTTCGTTCCCGTAAACCTCTCTCGAGTATTGGAATAACCTATGTTCACGATCAAGGTTTTCGTTAAATTTGAATACAAAATAAGAATAACATACCAATGCCAAAGAGGAATGGTCGATATAGTGCATAAACGAAGTCTTCAACAAAGAAGCCAGTGCAGTGGGGGTTTTTGCAGGATCGACGAGAGCTTTGAGGAGAATAGGGACCAGAGAGTGGATCTCTGGATTGCTAATAACCTCACCGAATTGCTTTAGACTTTTGTTCGCAGCGGCTCGCACTTGGGCGTGAGAATCAGTCAACACTCCAGTAAGCCGAGGGATAACGATGGGCAACGAAAGAGAGAGTTGTTTAGGAGAACAATACGCCATCATCCCCAGCAACTCGATGGAGCCTTTCTTTGTGCGCCATTGCTTCTCATCAAGACCGGAGAGAAGCGATGGCAAAATGAGCTTCAAGCCATAACCAGACATATTGCCCATGATAACCCGAGAGGCGTCATGTGTAGCATCCCTGACATCTGCCATGTTATCTCCAAATGACGTTAAAAGCAAGGGCAGGATATATGTAATATAAGGTTCAAAGAGTCGGCCAAGAGTGCTGCTCAAGGTCTCGAAAGCGAACATAGCGGCTTGTCGAGGCTCGTAATGCTTCTTATCTTCTGTGGCACCACGCAATCGATTGATGATATCAAATTCCTTCATACCAGTGATACCAGTCCCTTTAATGACTCCGGCCAAACCATAGGCAGCACCGCGACGCGCCGCATATTTTGTTGCGTTCATAAGCTCGTCCAATAACCTGTCCACAAGCTGTGGGAGACGTGGTTTCATGAATTTAACGAGGGGCGACAAACAATCTGAGACGGCAATTTGCACTTGTTCCGACGGCGTTTTCAACGCATCCACAAGTCGGTCCACGATAGTTCGAACACGCGGGTCTGATGTATCTAAATGCCTAGCCACACGACCAAAAAGGATGATGACTGCTTCCTTGATGTGATCGCCAGTTTCTGAAGTGGAACCCGGACCCGCTAGATACTCCTCAAACGTGGTAATCAAACCGGTGAGCCGAGAGGATCCATGGAGGTCAATCACGTAGCTGCCTGCAGCAAGCATACCTCTGCGTACATCAGGATTTCGGTCTCCAAGAGCCTCATCCTTGATCATGAACGCAAAAAAAGGTTCTACTTCTCGTTCGGAAAATGATGGCGAAATCTTTTGAAAAGTGAGAGCGATTGCGGAACGAGTCGGCCAAGGATCTGACCGGTCCAGACTTTGTGATATTACCATGCCCTAAATAGAGATTCAGGATGGATCCATAGTCACAATAACAAAAGTCCACACATATTCGTCGAATTCGGGTGCGAGAATTTTCGCCTACAAATTTGTCAGTATCTGCCGCTGCATAAGATTCACGAACCTCACTTTTTCGCGGTAAAAATCACCAAGTGCAGAAAGAGTACCTCGTACACACTGTGGCCAATATTCCACAGCCTCCGCAATTGCGCCTGTGGAACTCATGCGGACATACATATTTTCATGTTCTGTAGATTAGGTTATTATTAAACGTGCTAACTCAAGAACTCTTACCAAGAAACCCAAGTAATTGTTGTAGAAATGATTCGGGAACGTCAAGGCCATTGTCTTCCCAGACGTGTTGAGCTAACCTGGCATTCTGATCATCATTATCGTGACAGGCAACCCAAAGCTCTGGTGACCAGTCGAGATCAGTCAAGTCAAACGGCTAATTGAAGTGAGTAAGTTGAAGGTGAACCAACTAGATATGAAAGTTGTACCTGAAGAGCCTGGAGACATGAATTGCGAACATACACTTCTTGATGCAAAGTACCACGCAGTAACACATCGATCTCGTCCCGGGTTGATGTTGAATGAACTGCCTCGCCCAGGTTTACGAGAGCAGAAGAAGCATCCTTACTAAGTTTTGGTTGATGCCTGATAAGGTGCAGCAGGATTTCCAGAGTTTTGGTGCGAGGGTATGTAGGGTCCAAGACTGAATTCGAGTAACCGTTAGATGATGTTCCGTTTAAAGACGCTGTCAGAACAAACATTCGCTGCAATGAAACTTAATTATATCGAGAGCAAGAGCAACTTGTTCGAGTGGATCGTCCTCTCTCTCAACTCCTACCCCGCCTTGCGTCAGTATTTGGCATAGTAGGGGAAATGAATAGGAAAATGTTGCGGAATCAAAAGGTACTTGTTCTGATAGTGACCGTAGTCGATAGAGGACTCGAAGAATAAGGGCTGAGAAGGAAATCGATTGGCAACAGCTCCCGTCGTACAGAAATATCAGGTGAGAACATACAATTGATCGGTTCCGCTAGAAATTCCTCAGGAACGGATTCGACGTTCAGACTTCTCAGGGTCGCCAATCCGATCCACTTCGGCATGGAACCTAGACGATCTGAGCAGCATTTGGATAAGTCCTACTTAACGGCTTCAGCTACGAGCATTCGAATACCGGGAAACTCGTGAAAAGTTCATTACCAAATAGGTTTCGAAAGCCTTCTGGCCCACTAGTACAGCACCCCCTCTTAAGGCCGCGTCAAGGAGAGAAGCCACGAAAGATATGTACGACCGGAAGTCATGGATACCAGCCGAAATAATGCTACGGATAAATTGAAGACCGCGCTCGATTTTCGACTTTACCGAAACCACATATTGTCGAATAAGTGCCTCTTTCTCCAGCTGAGCTTGTACCAGAGTTTGTTCCTGCTTCGTTAAAGAAGCATGAACAGAAGGCTTCTTATTTTCCAGGGACTTTCGCAGCTCAGATTCCCACTGTGTGATTTCATAATCTTTACCTTTCTTTGGTTGAACCTGATGCTTCTTTGATGACAATACTGCAAATCGATATCAATATTGAGGCATAGGGTGGAAAAGGGCAAATCTCACCATCAACGAAAGTCGTGCCCTCAGGTGTCATCCAAACCCCGAAGTCTGTCTCGGTCAAATTACTCATCACTGCTGGATCAATGTCGGCGCGCAGTTGTTCCATGACTCGTGGCAGGATTTTCTGAGGAGAAACAAATGCCAATGTACCGACCGCACAATAGCTTGCTTCTGCAAAGCCCATTGCAGAAGACTTGCATACAAACAGATGTAAGCTAGATCCTCATAGACTCGGAAAATATCAAGTGCCAACCTTGGAGGTAATCGCAGAAGCATCCAAGATGATACTGAATAGCCTGTCCAAATTATTGTTCACGAGATCGTGTGGATCAACTTGGGCTTTCTGACATAGTGCAATCCATGTTTGCCGGGATGAAGAATCTGATGTGACCGTAGACATCAATGCACATTGAAATAAATCCCTAATAGACTTACACGCAAGATTGTGGTGACTCAGGATGATGAGCTCAATAAGAATATCTTCCCTCGTAGAGATATCTAAATGATCACTGAAAGACACACAGCGAAAGAAAAGTAAGGACAAGCGACCGTGGTTGTCCCCAGATTTCTCTCGTTCCTCTCCTGATGCAGGAACAGCCTTGGAATGAGAAACTGGGTCTCGTAAGAAATATGTTGTCAGGGCCTCCCGCACAATGCGATTGGTCAGCTGGGGAGATCGAATCGCGGAAGCTTCGACTGCATCCAGGACAGCTCGCCGATTCTGGGGGGATGGGCTTTCCAGAGCCAGATGCAACAGCACAAGCCCGAGTTGGGTGCTGCAGAATGACAGTCATCCTTCTGGCCAAGTGATAGGTTGATAACAAACCGAAATGAGAAGTTTTTCACTAGTTCTGTATGAAAGAATGTTAATACAGCGTCACTAGCCCTAAGCAACCACAGCTCTTCTTCAGGATCCAGAATCTTTTGATAAACCTTGTCCCACAGCAGAAATGAAGGTTTGGAGGATGACACCAGCGATTGAATAGTCGCATTGCGCGAGATAACATCATCTAACAGAAGACACGAGGAGAGTTGTCAGAGGGTCTATCTATAATAAAAAACAGAGGGCTATATTTACCGAAATGCCCTGAACGAGAAAGTGGACCCAGTAAAACAGCCAACGCCATGTATCCTGCTAAAGTCCCTGAAGTCGAGTTAAGCGGGTTGGCGGACACATCCTTCAAATTGTTCTCTAACGAGGGTAAAATAGCATTTGCGAAAGCGAGAGACGCCTGGGAAATCGTATCGCCACATTCCCACAATGCCCTGCTAGCTACTGAACAGAATGCACGTCGAACAACAGGTTTTGCGTTGTTCATTTCTTTTGTGATGAGGCATTGTGTGGTAGAAGACAACGGTTGGTCGATGCGGAGGAGAAAACCAATATGGTGAGATATTGCTGAGGCTAAAAGAGATACGGCAGCATCATGGCTCTCTTTTACAAGAAGCGGTGGCACAGTCTGGACGATATATGTCGATACAGCAAGTGATGGTGATAAGGATGACAGCATCGCATAAAGAGTTGTACGGTGATCAGGTCCGGCCGTCTTGCTTGCCTTTGGAAGGGTAAGCAATTCGTTCACAGCAAGCTCCAAATTCGCATCAATATCATTCTTCTCCGTAATAATTTTGAAAAGTTCGATTGAGTAGGCTCGAACAATAGGATTGTTGGACTTTGCGCAGTTCAACGTCGGAGTAATAATCCTATAGAATACATCGGTCGTGACAGGGTGCGGAAAGACGCGAAAAAAATTGGATATTGCTACGTGAGGTTGAGTAAGCATGCACGGTCTTGGTAATAACTCAAACATACTGCTGAGTGAGTATTCCGGAGACCGCAATAGTGCCTTTTCCATCGTCGGCAAAATATTTCTCGTGAGGTCATCCTCAACCAAGCAAGTTCGGAAAAAGTCGTCCAATGCTGTCTGGGATGAGTCAGTTAAAGATGGCTGCCAAGTTGAGTACGACTTACAGCAGCGTGGGATGCAACGGCATTCTTGGACATAAGAACTGAGCCAATGTACAAATTCAAAATGTTGCCCTTTAAAGGTTCATAAAATTCATAACAATGAAAGGAACAGAGAGCGTACCTTAATCTCGGCCGATATATGTGCGGAAGACTCGACGGTGACATTCGATAAATGCAGGATGACATCAATGACCACACCAATAAGTGGTACCACCTCTAACGCTGCTTGAGGTTGCGATAACAAAGTGGCCAACAAATTCGGCAATTGATTCGGGAACTGTAGTGGAAATTCTTGTTTCGACACGGAAAACCGAACATCAGGGAGAAATACATACAGAGCGTAATGCTCTCCGAGTTCGCGCAAGCGCTGCTTTTCGCATAGATGCTTTTGTCCGGGCAGTTTCAGCCATCAATAAGTCAAACAGGGAAGCCATAGCGAGGGCGAGAACTTTCCAGGAATGGGTGGAAGCAAAATTCGAACTTCCTGAATGACAGACGGTATAAAGCCCACACGTCCAGTTGAGCAGAACGAATACATCCGCAGAAGCATATGAACTGTGTGGAATCGTTAACACACTCTTTTCTCGATATGTATGAGATAGATTGGATTAAACCTTGACGATCCCCGCTTAAAGATTTGGCCAACTTCATTTGACAACCATCCCAAAACCTGCTCAGTAACACCAAGCTTATATTCGTCCTCTGTGCCTTTGGATATATTTCGCAGCTCATCACGCCTCACCAACTCCATTCCCACCGCTTCCACAGCCATTCTTGAAGGATTATCCACATACCGAGGATAAGTCAGAGTCAGTAGCCCGAATATATCAAGCATTTGCGATAGATTCAAGTCTTCAATAACAAATTTCCATAAACATCCCCATTTTGCAGCATTCGAACTGTTAACTTACCTCCTTGTTTAACTAGAGGGAGCAAGTCCTCTCGCAAAAACAGGATTCGAGATTTGGTTTTGCTCGTAAGCAGCCTCCTCTGTGCATATGCCATTGCCCGTGGCCACTCCATAAGTATGCTGTCCGTTCGCCAAATAAAAGCATCGCGAGGGTCGGTATTTTCGTCAGCAATACTGGCTGAGGATATCCACGATTGTATTTCTGAATTACTCATGGATTCAGTCGCCACTTCTCATCTAATCCGGTTTTGAGCGTGAGCGCTGGGTTGCAATGGCGAAATTCGAAGGTCCAACCTTGAAACGAGATTATCGCAATATGACAAAAAAGGCTAAGCTGCGAAATTATATTGGTCACAGTATTATGTAAATTGTTGGTCACTGATTCCTCAGCTAGGGGGAATACTTCGGCAGGCTGCCAATAACGAGAGCATCTTGGCTCACTCTACACCCTTTCTAGTAACGGCGAACACTTTTGCTTGCAGGCATTGGGGAACCCCAGTATTAACGTGAGTGATGAAGGCAGATATCTATACAGCATGCGAAGAAATGACTCAGATGATATGCTAATACATCACTTTTTCGTGATTATAATCGTAGAAAAAACGCAAAGAGACACTCAGAAAAGGGGGTGTTCAGTCGCTCTTGGAAGCACCAGAAATCTGGATTCCAGTAAAGACTATTCCGATGAACGTCAGCGCTAAACTTAGCACTGCGATGACGAAGCTTCCTGTAGTCCCCTTCTTCCGCCCTGGCCGAGGTGCCCATCTCACCGGACGAACATCGAGAGGGATGCCAGTCAAGGTATCAGAAGCGTGTTGGACAGAACGATCACGATGCAAGTAGGCGGGGGTCGGACGAGGGACAGCTGCACCTAGAGACCACCGCCAGAGGTATGGCGACGTTTCGCCCTCCCCAACTCCATACCACCTAGGCCGCATCATGGGTAACACCTCAGCTGTCGGGAGCAAGTGTAGGGATCTGAAGAGATATTCGAAGGGATAATCTGGAAGCAAGCGGACGAGGGCGCCTAAGGGAATTGATGTAGCGCCCAGCAACAGAGAGATTCCCCATTCCCAGACACCGATCGGGGTGACCCGGAACGCACGACCACCAAAGAAGACAATCAAAATTTGGACGGTGATCTCTGACAGAATGTTAGAACAAGCTAAGGGAGTTGAAAGTGCGGAGAGACTACACACCGATTGATATGATGGCAAGAAGGTATCTGTTACGTGTGAACCCTTCCAAAACGTTCAACTTCTTGTCCAGTCGTCGACAGTTGACAAGGTTGAAAATCAGCGCAAACACGAGTGCGTTGAAAACCACCGTTTGGACAACAGCTTTATGGTGCTCTTGCACATTCGGGTCTATTGGATAAGGAGAGAAGCCTAGAATGTGTTGGCCAGCAAAGTGAAGTGTGATGGTGAAAATAATCTGATAAATCGATTGGAAAAAAATCTGTTTGTACATGTCTACGTTGAACAATGGTGGTTTCTTGTGTGGTTTACGGTCTAGAAGCGCCCCGGATGCCGGATCCGTGGCCAAAGCGAGTGCAGCGAAGGTATCCATGATGAAATTAATCCAAAGAAGTTGAACGGGAGAGAGAATAAGTGTTTCAACAGAAGATGCGAAAGCGAAGATAAGAGTGATGATGACAGTCGTGATTTTCGTTGAGGTCTGGAACTGTAGAAACTTGCGAACAGAATCGTGGAGACAACGACCCCACATGATAGCCTTCACGATTGAAGAAAAGTTGTCGTCCATGAGGATAATATCGGATGCCTCCTTGGTAACTTCAGTTCCCGCAATACCCATTGAGAAGCCAACGTCTGCGGCTTTAAGCGCAGGGGTACCATCACCAGTGACGGCGACAGTTTCACCAAGTTCTTTCAGTTTCTGCACAAGGACCCGCTTGTCTTCAGGTGATGATCGAGCTAGAACTTGAAGCCTGGGTACGACATCCAACATCTGCTGCCCAGTCAGGTTTCGGAACGCGGGTCCCTCCATAATAATACCACCAGGAGAGTAGATACCGCACTGTAGCGCGATAGAACGAGCGGTGAGGACATTGTCGCCGGTACACATCTTGACGCTGACTCCAGCCAGGCGACATTTCTCCACTGCGTCACGAACACCTGGCCTAAGCGGATCTTCAATGGCCAGGATGCCAAGGAGGACCAGATCGGAGCAAAGGTCGTCATACCGCACCTTGGCAAAAAAATGATTCAATCAATCTGAAAGACCCAGTGCACATACACGAGATCACGTACCTCGCCCTGGGCGACGCAAGAACCGGGTGGAGGCCATGATTCGAAATCTCGATAGCACAAAGCCATCGTGCGAAGAGTTTCGTTGGCGTAGAAAATGACGGTGCGTTGGATGTTATCCATCGCCGCAGTATCCATCTCAGCCGTCTCAATCTCCTCATCAGCGCCAGAACCATCCTGCGAGTGCCTGTTAACGACAACATGACGAGTACATTTCCGGGTCAAGATCTCGCTTGCACCCTTCAAGTAAAGCCTATGCTTGCCACAGGGGAGTTTCACCACAACGCCCATCGCCTTCCGCACGGAGGAGAACGGGATCATTTGCACAATGTTCGCTGCCTCCCTCGTCTTCTTATAATCCTGCCAACCAAGTTCCTTGGCAAACTTCAGAAGAGCCGTCTCCGTCTTGCTCCCAATGAAAACGGTCTCGGAGGCGGTCTCGAGGCTACAGTCTTCGAACGCGGTTGAATTGACGCAGATCGCCTTGTTAAACAAGTCACGAAGTTGAGGTGAAAAGGCATCATCGAGCTGGGTCTGATCAAGCGTGAACTCATTGGGATGTTTTTGCGCGCGAGTCTGATTCCCCGATGGGTTGGAGTCATCGAACACATCCCCATTGCTTCGGACCCTGTTTTTGGCGAGGTTGCGGACAAACTTGGCGTGGACCCCGACGGAGCCTGCGACAACAGTCATGACATTCTGGGTCAAAGTGCCAGTCTTGTCAGTGCAGACAACAGTGGCATTAGCCATCGTTTCGCAAGAACCGAGTACGCGGACAAGCAAATTCTCGTGTGTCATGCGCTTTGTGGCGAACGCCAATGCGAGTGAAACCATGCGTGGAAGACCTATATGCGTGCATATATAAATATGAGGGCACCATTAGAAAGCTGATTTCACGGACTTTTTGGCAGAGTAATAAAGATCAACGTTAATGACAACATGAGGATGGAGACGAACGCGGAGCCGTTCTCGATTGGTGTGCTGGTAGGAAATCAGCACATGGATAATGGATGTGGCTAAAAGAACTCACCGTTTTGGCACAGCCTTGCTAAGCTGTATGAAGAACTGAACCGTAAGCACCATGAAGAGAATAACGCCAGTAGCAATGCTAAATTTCTCAATAGCGTGAGCAAAGTTGTTGGCCGCAGACTCTAAATGAGTGTGCACTGGTTCTTCGGGAAGCGCTATCGACAAAACGCGTAAGAACAAAGAAGAGGTCGGAGAGAATGGGGCTGACCCATCTCAATCTTGCCATTAACGCTATTCTGTCCAACGGCAACCACGATGTATCTGCCAACGCCTTCCGTGACCATACTCCCGCTGATGATGAAGCAGTCTGTATGCCGATCAGCATTTGACAGGGCACGTGCATCCCCTCTAGCAGTTCCTACTTGCTCACGCCGTTGTCGCAGAGCCAGGCATTGATCATATGATAACTTCCTGACGTCTGATTGACCCGTCATGCCCGATTCATCACATCTAACGTTGTATCCAGATAAGAAGACGCCATCACATGGAATGATTTCGCCAGGTTCAAGGAGTGCGATATCACCAACCACCACATCCTTAAAATGATGTTAGGAACAAGAAACAAACACTAATCAGAGTAGGGAGTACTTTGATATGAATGACTCGCTCGACACCATCACGGATGACTTTGGCTCCACGGTCCTCCTTCTCCTCATTGAGTACTCGGAACTGTTGTTCCTTCTGCCAGTCATTCAAAGAGCCCACGACGACCTAAGATTTCACTTTGGGTGAGACTCCCTGCGAGAAAGGAATTGTCATAGCACCCACAACAAGGAGGACAGCGGCAAAAATGGCAATGGATTCAACCCAATCCACAGGTGGCTTGCCATCATTCCGTGGTGTACCAAAGTCTTGAAACAAGCCTAGCGTTAAGGAGACGACAGCCGCGATTGTGAGCAAGATCTATGGTAAAGGAGGTAATTATTTTGCATCGTGGTCTCAAGGATAACGCACCAAGACCTTATCCTTGAGCGCTAACCACATGAGTTCCGAGAGTGTCTTGCTGGGTCGTTGCGGAAGAACGTTCTTCCCATAGACCCTGCGGCGCTCATCCAGACTGGCACAGAATGCTAGGGAGCTGGAAAACTGGTCGGGATCGGAACCCTTACAGGCGCCTCCCTCGCAGTCGTGTCCCTGCGAGTACCGCGGATCGACGGGGACACCAACGACATGGGATGTGTCGCGAGAGTGCATTTGCAAGCCCTGCGGCTCAAATGATGTGTCGTGCATGAAAGCGTGGTTGCGGCTGAGGCCTCTGCTCGAGTCCGTCCCGAGTCCGTCCAACAATGGGGTTACACCGCCTAACGCGGTCAAGGAGTCGAGATTCTTAAATTCGAGCATGCGAGCAAGTTCATAAGATTTGAATTTGAACGGGGTCGGGTCAAGGTCCATGTCCTGGGTGGGTATGGGTCTTGCGGATTCGGTGAGGCTATCGCCTGTCCCACTGAGGGCTGGACCACCGCTGCTGTCGGGCATTGGCAACTGGACAGACTGGGTTGGTGGAGCTGTCGTAGTCGTAGTCGCTACATCAGACCGATGGAGGGGTGATAAACGGACGGGCTGGGGGCTGGCAATGGTTTGGAGAGAGCGGGTCTGATCAGGGTTGTTGTTGGCCCTGAGAAGGAAGGATGTCGCAAAACGGACAGAGGGAGTCAGTGTCGAAAGGGTTGGTGAAGGCGGAGGATTAACGCGAACGTCCGTAAAGTAGTATGTGCCAGTGGGTGTTGCCAGTGAACGGCCCGGGGTTGGATCGGACCGAGGGTCCATCAGGGTGAGGTTGTCCATTGGCAAAGGCAAGAGAAATGAATGGTGGATAAGATGTAAGGGAGGCGTGAGGGGGAAGAGGTGCGGTAAGGTGCGGTATAGTGGAGGGGTGGTATTGAACGTAGGCGTACAAAAAGTTGCCAGTACATTAATATGGAGCTCGGCGCACAGCCACTCTACATATCAGGCATTGGGTGCATAACCTGTGCACACAACAGGACCCCCCAGATGCCTGTGCGTGATCCGAACCTGGATGGGTCAAATTTGCGATGTCTGTTCCAATCCGGACCCCATTTGCCGGGTGATGTATGTTATAATCGGATGTTTGTGCCACATCTGGACCAAGCCCACCTGCAGATATAGTAATTTATGCTAAATTCTTTACAATATAATTTATTTTTTACTACTTTTGAGACACGTGCTTTTAATCTCCCAATGACAAAATACCTATTTTTTCGTCATTAGACCAGAAAACCTTTTTGCACGTGGGAAAATTATTGTAAAATTATTGGCAGCTTGTTACAATGTTGCAACCAATTTTGTAAAATTCAAAGCAAATAGATCCTTACTTTTAATTTGTACCTTTCAAAATGGAATAAAAGGACATATTTGGATTGGATTTTGCAACTTGCAAAAGATTTTACAACAATTTTTCCACGTGCAAAATAGCGGTGTCAGCAGTGAGACCCAAAACATAGTCTCTCCCAGCGGAGAAATCGATTAATACCCGTGAGGTTGAACATCCGGGTGTGCTTTCGGGGGTCCTACGCAAAACGCATGTTAAAAGATAACTCTCACTGCATGCCCGCTCTGCGCAGTCGGCCTAAAGTTACCGTTAAGCCGGTCACGAGGTTACGCACAGCCTGCATCCTGTTATTTATCCGTCTGCCGGTAGACTTGGGGCATGGCCCACTTTAGCCCATTTCCGAGACTTCCTGTTTTCTCTGTTTTATTCGAGACTTTCAGGCGCTTTTTTGAATTCATACTACCACCAAAGCATCCAGTCGTCATCCAAGATTTGCTCTCAAGGCGAACGGGTTACAAAGGTGACCTACTTCACCGCAACGAGCGCATCCGCCAGGTATGTCTATTTCGTACAAGGTGCCCCATTCACTCAATCTTCGTGCTGGTAGATTCTATCTCATGCCTCTTCCACAAGTGAAAGCAGTGAACCGCATCCTGATGACACAGTACTTTGCCATGCTGCATGGTGTTTCGTCCACTAACGCCGGTTTTATTCCCTATAATTTAAGACTGAGATATTGAGTGATATCGATGCTCACCCCGAACTGTCCGCCCTTATTTCAGCACTTTTATCTTCGTCTCGTCCCGAGCTCCTCGCCGAAATCAGAGAATGGCAATACGTAAGTCTAATCATATCCCCTTCCTCTTTCAACACCTCACATCTCATATCACACTCTTTTTTAGAATGCACACTGGATATGTACGCAACTGCCCTCAACCCTAACAGAGCGCAGCTAAATACCTTCATCATTTTTCCTCTAGCATGCATCGATTCCGCCCTCGGCTACTTCTCGAAGGCCCCACCAACGCCAGACTCCATCGGAGACGCCATGCTCTCCACAATCTCTGCCTTCCCGCCCCCACAGCAACATAATCTCGAACCTGCCCCTCCACTACCCAACGACCGTGAGCTCGTGATGTCCCGCAGGGTCTTCTTCGATGAACCAAAGATGCAATCCCTCATCCGCTCGCTCGATGAGAAGAGCCGTATCACTCTACAGGCGGCTGCCGACAGGGAGCGCTCCCGACTCCCGATATTTCCGGCACATCTACAGTGGTGGAATGCAGACAAGTGTGTGGATAAGGACTAGATAGATGGCATATTTATTATGAATCACTCATGCAACCTCCACTTTCTTTACTCAACACATATTCCGCTGTACTTTAGCGAACAGGAGCTCTCTGAGTGTCAATGGAAGCTTCTAAGATATCACAATCAACCTACAGTTGGATGAGCCTTTGGTCGAGATGCCATAACCTCCCACCGTTCTTTTTCAGTCCATTCCCGGCACAGAGTTCGAATTCCGTCGGTACAAGGACTTCTTGCCATCCTCAGACGCTTGTCAGACCTACAAGGACGAGGAAGAGTTCGAAGTTCCAGGCGTTTTTATTCGACGTCTGGTTGATGTCATTCGTGACGCTTTCCAGGATCACACCATCCAAGCACTTCTGGAAGCTGTCCTAGAGTTCGCAGGCACAACGTATTTTTAGTGAATAGTACTCATCAGTACCGGTCAGTCATGGGAGTCTATATGTTTATGTGCTACCACGGTCTTGCACAGGTTCCTACAGTTGCACTCGAAGATGCCTATAGCTACATATGGAACAATACTTCCGTCATCGCCAATGAGGTGTTCTGAACACACATCGTCTGGGATTGGTACCCCTCAACATCGATCCAGCATTAATAGAGATGAAAAAGGGTGCGCTATTTCGTCCCGCATCTGCCTTGTACATGTCATATTCTCATCCCAGACAGGTACCGCCGACCAAGCAACAGACCATAACACTGTCGTTTTTCGTCTGCAAGTATCCTGTTCGCGGACTGAAAAGGCGAAAGAGCATGAAACAGACCCCGCCAAGCTCTACGTAGATTCTGAAGTCCTCTCGTCACATCTCAAATGGGAGCCAAAAGGCGAACAAGGCTCTGTATTTGTGGATAAACCACCGGCGCCGGTAAATCCAAACATCGTCATTGCGAAACTGAGACCTGGACAAGAGGTAGATATGGAATTGCACGCCGTTAAGGGCGTCGGAAAAGATCACGCAAAATTTAGTCCTGTCGGTAAGTAACTCCCCCTTGTAATGCCTTGATCAATGGACAGTGATAGTTTCACATCATATAATAGCCACACCATCATATCGTCTACTCCCACTCATCATCCTCAACCTATTCCTCCACAGTTGGCCCAAAAATATGCGCAGAGATACCGTGAGCAGAGAGGCACTGAGACACCCTGAGTTTGAAGGGTGTGTAGAGCTGAAGCGAGTCCGAGATTTTTATTTGTGTCAGTCTCTTCCTCGATCAATCATTCCCGTTCTTTACGCTGCCAGTACCAACAGTCAGTATTGAGTCTGAAGGACTTTACGTACCCTAGAAGCGATCAAGGTTATGAGGGGGAAAATTGCGCATATTCGGCTATTCTGGCCGTAGACGATGCAAGGGCAGAACGCGGCAAACATAGCTGAAACAAAAAAATGGATCAATGCACGACATTCAACAGAGGCATGGGGCTGACTTGGCGTAATCACAGCCTGGGCGTTCAGCCGTTATTGCGCAGTCAAACTATTCGGTGTAATACATCCAGACAAATTTTTGGCAAAAATCGTTGAAGGTCACCTCAAACTGTATAACAATAAAAATTTCCCAATTTTTCTGAATTTCCTGATCGGAGTCTACTTGCGCGTTTAGATGTGTAATAGATAATTAGAGAACTTTTGGTATAAGTTCGCCCTAGGCTCAGACGCTGAATCGTGGCTGATCATGATGTGGCTATTCAAGCTGACTCAGCTTCCCAGTCATAACTATCGATGGCCACTATTCACGTAGATGAAACCGCTGGCTCAGACGTCACAGGGAATGGTGCCGCTGATCAGCCTTACCAGACACTGGCCTTTGCTCTGTTCACTCATGGCGCATCTTCCATCCTAATTCGAAAAGATGCCTCCTTGAAATATGAAGAACCAACGCAATCCTCTTTGAAGAAAGCCAAGAAGGCTGCCGATGGCCTGGACAAAAAGCGTAAGAAACAGGAGGAACTGGCGGAGAAGGAGGCTAAAGAGAATCAGGAGGAAAGGCGACGACGAGAAATTTTACTGGAAGATAGCAAGAAGATTGTCCTCTCGGAGGATAGTGCCCTTCCAAAAGCCGCCAAGGTTTAAGTTTTACCGTACCATATTTCCTTGTCGCTGAGGCTATTCCAATTCGAAGGCGAAGATAGGATACCTGGCGGAAATGCGTTCACAACGCGTCCGGATTTTCGGTTGGGTCCATCGTTTGCGCCCGCAAAAAGATATTATCTTCTTGGTTTTGCGCGATGGTACTGGCTACTTGCAATGTATTTTAGCTGGCCGTGTTGTATGTGTATACAACGTTGTACATGCCAGTCCTCGATTGCTGACCATGACTTTTTAGAGTCAAACATACCATGCTCTGACGTTAACATTGGAATCATCCATCGAGCTTGTCGGAATGCTGCAGGCTGTTCCGGAAGGGAAATCCGCTCCTGGAGGTCACGAGCTCATTGTTGACTATTGGCGTATCGTCGGTCCCGCTCCTGGTGCCGACGACGCATTTACTAACAGATTGAATGAGGCGCGTGAAATTGTACCTCGACCCAGCTCCATTCTGATTATGAATAGCTAGAAATCTGACCCGTCAATTCAAGCGGACCTCAGACACCTCGTTCTTCGGGGAGAGACCGCGTCCAGCGTCCTTCGTCTTCGCGCGTTCTTGCTTACATCCTTCCGAGAGTCTTTGGATTCGCATAGCCTACTTGAAGTCACTCCCCCTTGCCTGGTCCAAACCCAGGTTGAAGGAGGAGCAACTCTCTTCAAGTTAGATTACTATGGCCAACCTGCTTTCCTCACCCAGAGCTCACAGCTGTATTTGGAGACTTGCCTCCCATCACTTGGGGATGTCTTCTGTGTCCAAGAAAGTTTTCGCGCTGAAAATAGGTAGGTTTTATTGTTTTTTCACTTCTGATATCAGACCTGATGGCGATATCCGAAGTCACACCCGCCGCCATCTTAGCGAATACACACATCTTGAAGCGGAGCTAGCATTCATCACGTTCGAAGATCTCATGGAGCACATCGAAAGCATCGTGCGATATCTTCAGTTATAACAAAATGTAGTCTCATATCTCTTCCTAGATTTGTGAGACTGTTGACCGTCTCCTCAAAAATGATAAATCAGCGACCCTTATCAAGCAGCTCAACCCCAACTTCCAGGCTCCCGCTCGACCTTTCCTCCGTCTCTCATATGTGGAAGCTATCACATGGTTGAACGAACATGGCATCAAGCACGAGGCTGAGGATACTGAAGGAAACCTCATTAAGGATGAGCACGGAAATTCGAAAATGGTTGAACACGCCATCGGGGACGATATCGCTGAATCGGCAGAGCGACAGATGACTGACATTATTGGTACACCAGTCTTTCTTTACGGCTTCCCGGCAGAGCTCAAGGCTTTCTACATGAAGAGGATGGAAGGCGGAGAGCCGGGCGGATCCGTTTTCACGGAGAGTTGTGATTTGTTGATGCCCGGAGTGGGTGAGATTGTTGGTACGTAGATTCTTTATCCCCACGATAACTTGGTGATCCTGGTGCAAGGCGGGTCTATGAGGATAGCGGACATGGAAGAGCTTCTTGCCGCGTACAAACGTGAAGGGATTGATCCAGCGCCTTATTATTGGTTCACCGATCAACGTAAATATGGATCATGCGAGCATGGTGGGTACGGGTTAGGCGTAGAAGTGAGTATACATCACCATTTCACATTTCATACGGCTAAACCCGGATTCTTAGCGCTTCTTGGCTTGGTTAGCTAATCGATATACCGTGAGGTGAGTCATTCTCCCTTCGCCTCTTTTCAGCTGATGACGGGAGTGGTGTTGTGAATAGGGAATGCTCGCTCTACCCCAGGTTTGTCTTCTGCGTCTATTATGGATCATCATTTATCTTGACTCTTCAGATGGCCGGGTCGAGCAACCCCTTGATCAATCCTATGTTCCGATGTGGTCTCAGATTAGATTTTGTAGGAATTGTGTCTCCTTTGGCTTCTTGTAAACATTTGTAAACGACAGAATGACCCCCAGTGCTCACTGCTTGAGTGCAAAATGTCATGCAAAATGATTGGTAATCTGTTATAATTTTGCATGGATTTTGCACAACTGCAAAATCTGATCAAATGTATTCATTTTGTTCAATGCAAAATCAGAAATAAATATTACCTTTTTGCTGAATTTTGCATTTGCCTAATTGCTTCATGTCTTTGGAGTCTGTATGTGACAAAAAGGTAAACAAAACTTTGAATATCAATTGAATTTCAGGCTCCTATAAATGAATCATTTGCCAGCTTGCAAGCAATATTTGACCTTTTGTTGCCACAAACTTTTATAATTTTGCCAAATGATTTTGACAATAGCAAAAGTCAACAGAAATGAAAGATTTTGCAAAATGCAACAGCCATCACATGCAGTACTTTTCACTTTACTACAACTTCCCATGGAATCCCTGGGGACTCCCTGGGGAATTGACAAGAATTAGGCTACTTTGCCATTATTTATTTCTGGGGGAGTCCCCAGAGAGTCCCCAAGCAGTCCCCCTTCATTCTCCCAAAAAACTTGGGTTTCATTGACATTTTGGTCTTTTTCTCAATAAACATTATAGCTATTAAGATTCTAAGTCTACCCTTCAAAACACACTGTAATGCTGCTTGTGAGTTGTTAATCTGACTATTCCCTAGGGAGTCCCCCTCATTCCCCCCAAAACTTGGGATTTTTCAACTTTTTTGCCTTTAAATTCTAACATCTTCCCTCCTCCTCCTCCTCCTCTACCCCTTCACTAGCATATTCCTTTTCTTCCTCCTCCTTGTCCTCATCATCATCATCATCATCACCACTATCTTCCTCCTCCTCATCTATTTCCCTATCAGTCATCCTTTTCATCTTGCTTTTCAATTATTTGTGTTGTATGAAGAAACAGCATGGCATGCAAGAACAAATCAAGGTTGTATTCCTTTCAAAATTGGTTCAAGTCCAACCAACCATGCATTCAACTGTTCACATGCCTGTAATACATCTTTGTCAATACAAATCATAAAAATATCTATACTTAACTGAGTGTTGGTTGAATGTACATTTATAATATTGTTGTCCTGCATTATCATGTTCCACTACTCAGATTTGGTGCAGGTCCATGAATGGAGCAGGATTGCACCATTTATGACAGAGATGGTATTCTGATCTGTGATTAACATAGTGCTAGGATCTACAATGAATTGAGTTGTTTCCTTTCAGGTATTTCAGCTCCCATTGGCAACACTAGTTATAAGTAGCATACCAGCACTGTCAACATAGATCTGATCTGTGTAAAGGGACACATCCTTCCAGTTCCAGTTCCAAGGCTCCAAGGTTCATCTACTGCATATCTGGTTCTGGTTCTGGTTCTATATCATATCTGTTTCTGGTTCCAGTAGTTCCAGTTCCAGTAGTTCCAGTTCCAGTTGTTCTTCAATTGGATTCCAAGTAAATTCTTCTTGAAATGGTGATTTTTCAGATTTTTGTCAGTTTTCTTATAATCACTACTGATGTAATCCTAGTTGCCATACAAGCATATTACTGTAAAATGCTGAATATTGGAGAAGAAGGCATTTGCACTGCTCATCAATATCCATTTTCTCATTACACAAGCTCCACATCTCACCATTGCATACATCCCTGTAGCAACTGTTGTGGACTCCCTGCCACCAACACCACCCTGCTTCTTTGAAATGCCTCCTGGCTTCATCAGCAAATTGACAAAAGGTCCTGAGAGACTTTTTCATCTGGGCCAATTTCACTCCAAAGTTATTTTCCAGACCCTCCAGACATGTCAGACCATATATAACTGACAGCTAAGATACTGTGTAAGCTAGATACTAATTAACCATGCTCATATTGAGGCTATGTCTAATGACCTTCCAATGTCCTGCATGTAGTCTTTCTGGAAGAAAAAATGAGCAAATAACCCAGAATTATGGAGGTTTTCAAACCAACCCAAGTATAATAAACTGAAAGAGTGAGCGAGCTTATGAGTTAGAAAAGGTAAAAGGTAAAATGCCTGCTCACAAGGGGGCCACAATGATCCCAATCACCCATTCCATGGTCTGTGGCATAAATGTCTTGCCATGTGAGGTAAGGATGGCCTTGGCAGTGCCATACCCAATTGTAACAAAGATGACAAGGATGTGGTAGCCTGTCAGGATAGGCCATTGTAGGGCTGATGATCTAGATGGACAAGGAGTAGCCAACAGCAAAAGGGCCATCATTGCAATTGGCGGGATAGTGCCGGTCTCAGATGTAGGGAATGTTGGTATGGTATTGGATGTGCCAGAGCAGGAAGGTGGCATTGCAGCTGGCAAACAGTCCTGTGCTGACATTGTAATCAGCGAGATGGTGCCCGATTTCAGCACAGGTGGAGATGGGTTTGTTAGTTGGGAACTGAATGTTCCAGTGAGAGTTGCACTGGGGTGCCAGATTCAGGTGTGGGTAGAGATAGGTATGCCAGTGGAGAATTGAGCTTGTTAGTGGGAGCTGTTGCAGCTGGTGGGAGGGCCTGCACTAGCATTGCAACTGATGGTGCTAGATTTGGGTGCGGGCAGAGATGGGGTGTGGGTAGGGAATTTCGCACGCTACCACTAGTGGGGGTCATTGTGGCCAGTAAGACAGCTGGGTTGGTGTTGAAGTTGGCATGCCAGGGCCAGATCCTGGTGCAGGCAGATGTGGAATCAAAATGCTATCTCATTTGCATGGTGATCAGCATGTTTATTAAGATAATATGCTCAGAATGATCCCAATGAGTTCACAAGGTTGATATGGGGAGGGAGTAGCTCTTCATCATAGACAGGAATGAGTTGTGCTCCCCAAACAATGGCATCTACATGAATGATGGCTTGCTCAGGTTGGCCATTGGGATTGAGGCAAGGCTTGACAATCCACATCCTGGTATCTTCACATGGGCCACCACTGACTGGTGAAAACCACCGAATTAAGGCGCATGGATATTGTTTGCCTTCATGTGTGAACCTGAAGAAGAATTGCACATATGCAACGTGCAAACCCCGCATTCCTACATCTTCTACTTCCTTTGAGACAAAAACACAATTGTTCCGTGGTGAACCCCCATGCCAGCATGGTGTGGCTTGGATTCTTTCACAGTACATGCCTCCAATTCCAGATGGGTCACTGGGTGCATAGAAAGTGGCAACAGCTGAAGGGACAGCATAAACACAACCATGGAGAGGAGGGCATTGTTCAAGGTGAACATCAGACCCAGATAATATTGTGTTAGGTCATAATTGGTCATAGAGAAAAAGTTGCATGAGTTCAGGGAGCTCTGGAACTGAGAGCTGCTCTGCAAGGGCATGCAGCTGGTGTGGAAACTGGGACTTAGCAGCTATGGAGAATAATCATTATTAGTCATAAAAACCAATGGAACCTATATACCTGCACATACTGCTAACATTACTATGGCAAGAATTTGTGGACCTTCAACAGGACCTGCATCCAGCTCATCAGGTTGAATATCCACAGGATTGATAGGCTCAACCACTGGATGATCAGGAGGGTATGGTTGAGTGAGCATCCCTCGCGCCACAAAGTCAACATGAGATGCTGCTAATTTGTCAAGCTGTTGATTAGTCAGTAACATTTGATTAGTCAGTAACATTTGACCAAGTGCCTTGTAGTTATTTGAGCACCGCCATGGTTTTTTGATGGCTGAGCAGTGCCTGCATTCTGTTATTGAAGAACACAGTCCATTTAGTGAGCCAAAAAGCTCAATGACTGTTTGGAAATGGACCAATGAGTGCTGCCGTGGGAGGGAAATATTTTTGGCACAAACACCCTCATGCTTGAAGATGACCTGATCATGGTGGAATCAGGCAAGCACATCATCCATAGTATCTAGTGTAGATTTGGTATGCACAGAATGTCATGCAATAGTGATGCTGAAGTTTGGTTTGGAACTGTGAACTAAACTGGAAGTTCGGTTCCAGTTCAGCACTTTGCTGAACCAAACTGTGGGTTCAGTTTGTGGTTCTGGTACTGACATGGGGTTCAAACCATGTTTGAACATGGTTTGAACCATGAACCGATTAGGCATCAGCACAGGTAACCCACAGTACCCACCAGCCAGGTACAGGTTATCTGCAGGTTACCCAGGTTTAGCATGAAATGTATTGATTAATTAATATATAATAAAATTAATTAAGTATTAAAGGCGGGGGGAGGGGGAGAGTGGGAGAGGGGGAGGGGGAGAGGGAGGGTGGTGGCCATTGTTGTCCTCATTGTCCTTGTCCTTGTTGTCCTTGTCCTTGTTGTTCTTGTTCTTGTTGTCCTCATCCCTGTTGTTGTTGTTGTTGTCATTGTTGTCCCCATCGTTGTTGTTGTTGTCCCTGTCATTGTCATTGTCATCACCATTGTTGTTGTTGTTGTTGGCATCTGATGTTGCTGCTGCCTGTTGCCATGGTGCTACTGCTGCTGTTGCCACCACTGCTGCTGTTGCTGCTGCTTGGGTTGCCATGAGGCTGCCACGTTGGGTCATGGAGCTGAGGGGCATGTGAGCACTCAACAAACATGGAGCAAGTAAAAAAAACTTATCCTAGCAGCAGGGTGGGCACACCACCATCCTGCTGCGTCCGTTATTGTCCTTGTCCCCATTGTCATTGTCCTTGTTGTCCTTGTGATCTCATCGTCCTTGTCCTCATCCTCATCATTGTCGTGGTGGTAGTGGTGGTGGTGGTGGTGTCCTCAGCACGTGGTGTTGGTGCTGGTGATGTGTGGGTTGGTGTCTGAGCCAGATACACGTGACCACATTTGTTGATTGGCACCCAGTGACCAAATAAAGTCACATGCTCCATGCGCCATGTAAATCCCTATATAGATGGTTCAAATCCCCATCAATCCCCTCAAAAAAATTATATTGTAGTATTTAATTAATAAAATTAATAAAAATATATATTATTATATGCCCCTTGCCCCCCCTGGCCCCTTGCAATCCCAGGCCCATGTCAATTGACGTGGTGCTGCGGCTTGCAAGGAATTTGAGGGGCAGTTTGCGGTTTGAACCATGTTTGAATGCATCCCAAATGCGTCAAAACTGTTTGACATGGTTCTGGTTCAGGTTTGGCCAAAGGCTGAACTGAACCAGTGGTTTTGGTTTTGGTTTTCCAACAAAGTCAGAAAACTGGACCGAACTGAACTTCAGCAACACTATCATGCAAAGTAGCAAAAGTCCAGAAATGCCACTGAAGTGTGGACCATTTGAGGAGGTACACGGCTGGCAGTTGCAGGTAGGTATACCTAAGAAAAAGCATTAAATAGTTATGACAACAGAACAGGGATTTCATACCTTCATAAGTGCTTTCAAATCATCTCCAGTCCACTGCTTGAAGCCATGACCTTTTGGGAAGTGCTGTAGGCCAGGGAATGATGGAACAACAGCAATCCTGAATCAGAGCTGATATTAGAATATATGCAATAAAGTATTGTGAAATACTCACTGTTGGTCAATGTCAGCCAAAATGGCTGTTCCACCACTCTTACCATGCACATTGTGTAGGTATTGTTCAACCCAGGTGACGAGGTGATCCTTAAATGTGCCCTTTATTAATTGGTGTAAAAGATCTGATGTCAGTCATGTATGTTGGCACATGGGAAGGTTGAAGTGAACGGCTGATGATGATATATGAAGCTTTGAATATTCAAAAACATACTATAACATCGCCAACTATGCCACAATCCTCCCACAACATTTTTAGATTAAATTCATCAAGGAGAGCCTCTGAGTGCTCTTGGGATTGAGGACCAGTATGGCCATCCAGATTCTTGGGCTTTGCTGTGCACCTTGAGATAAGATAAGTACTGAAATTTACTGTTAATGAGGAACCTAAATACTGAGGACACCAGCCCTGAACAACACATGATAGGAGCACCTGCTCTGGATAATCAGCTATATATGGCCCTATCCCATATATTGCATATTGAAAATGTCCATCAGGACAGAGTGTGACTTCAGGGGTGGTCATCCCTGCACAAAATGGTTCGATTATTGCCACCAGGGACAAGTGAAAAAGTTGACACTGGAACTTCTGGAAATCTGGATTGTCTGCATGTTTCCAGTCAGCTATGAAATATTCAATTCAGCAACAGTACCATGCTGAGAATAGATCACCAACTTTTGGGGATAGCAAGAAATCCAATAATGGCAACAGCATTATGATGAGAGTGATGGACATTGTTATGGACATTTCCAAAATAAATGTATAATGGATAGAACTTGTTGTTTCTGGTGCCAACCAAAACTGTAGTCTTGTCACTACCCAAGATGACTAGAACAAACATCCCACCATGGGTGTTGTCAGATTCTTCCACAATTGTATTCTAACCATTGATTTTAGTGCTCAATGATTGGTTGAATGGTGAGGCAACATACTGCCTGGATCCAAGCCCAGTTGCCTGTCATAAGGTCAGTTCACCTCTGTTTACCATTTTCCTGGAATTCTTGAAGAGGTGCATAGTAAATGTCATCCTTGAAGTCTGGGTTGGCCAGTTGGTTGCATATGTATGTGGGTTGTGATGCCACACTTTGTATTTGGAAGTCATCCACGTAGGAATTTCACCATTAGGGAGGTCACCAGAATATGAGACAGAAAATGAATTCCATGGTGCATTGCCCAGAGTTGTGGAGTTGATGAGACCTTGGTGACTTTCAAAGGGTGCTGCACCACTTTCAGCAGCCCACAGGTCCATAAGATTGTCAATTTGTGATCCAGGCATCTGGTTTCACTGATAAAGAAAATTGGCAATCTCAAACTCAGACTGAGATTTATATGGTGAAAAATCAGTTGGACATTGTTCAACTGTGGTGGGAGGTGTACCATGATTGAGGTATCTTCCATTTTCATCACATGGAACACCTGAATATTACTTAATTATTTTTTAATACACAAAGTCATGGAACAGACTATTGAGGATTGGATGCCATTTAATTTGAGCACCTTGCCCATGATTACTCACCATATTATCATCCCCAGTATCATAATCAAAAGTAATATCAGGTTCAATAAAATCATCCAGTATGTGGCTCAGATGAACAGGTATATGAGACCAGGTCAACGGGGGATGAGCAGAATTCTTGTGCTGGGTGTAACCAGAATGATTTTTGAATGTTTTATGTTTGCCTTTGCAAAGCCCTAGGTTGCAAAAAAAAATTGCATTGTTCACTTGAGAAGTGTGGTGTCACAGTTGTGACTGAGTAGGAAGTCAGAAATGTTGAAGTTGCAATTGTTTGCCATCTTGAAATTTGAGGGTCAAAGCAGTGAAAAAAACCAAAACAAAACCCACCATTCCAGCTAGCAATTTCTTTCATTGCTTCAATGACTACAACTACTCAGGATGTCCATCAACCAGTTGACAGAACCAAAGGACAAGAGAAAAAATATTCCGAGCCTTCAGCCAAAGGTAAGGTCATCCAAAGGTCACCAACAGACTGAGGAAAAAATTGATGATGTGTTTTGTGCTGATACAGATGAAAATGTGGAGCCACTTACCAACCATCCACATTGTACCAAGGCAAATATCCATCCAGGGCTGCTGGATGTGAAGGTAGTCAAACCACAGAGAACTTTGGCACAGGTTGCTGCAGATAAAGCTGCTGCTCTCACCAAGAAAGCTCAAAAGGCAGTGGACACTTTTGCATCCAGGAAGGCCAGCCTGAAAAAAATTGCTAACCTTGAAGATAATATGTTACTCACTGAAGTGCAAAACAAAGCCAAGGCAGCTCAGCCAGTGGCTGGGAAAATCACAGTCAATCTTGTCAGAGATCAATATGCCTCTCAACAATAGCAATACTGAAAGCAGCACATACAGTTTCAAGCCTGATAGCCAAGAAGAGTTACAACTTTTAGTCTACAAGCCAAAGCCAAAAAGCCTCAGGCCAGAGGAAGAAGAGGAGAGTGACCAGGTTGATGACACTGTGGCATCAAATGATGGTACATTATATGGGTGGTTGCAGGCTGCAATTAATCATGTCTACCAGCAGAAACTTTGGATTACAAGCCAACTGCTAAGTGTGGCATTGCGAGGGTCAACCCCATGAATCCCCCTGCACCAAGTGCTCCAAACATTGAGGTTGTCATGGGAGAGAAAGGTAAGAAGGTGACATGAGGTGTTGATTGTTTGGCAATTGAGGCCAAATGTGTGACCACAGCCTAAACCGGAGTTCACCATGTCCACAAAAAGAAGGTCGATAATGAACTTGAAAAGTAGGTTTCCCCATCATCTTCAAGTTTTGTATTCCATGTAATGGTGATCTTTATGAATCAATCTTCTAGTACTAGTGCTGTGAAGCAACAGAAGCCAGTGCATCCAGGAGGACTTCTCCCTAGATTCAAAACAGCTGTGGAGGCGCTGACCCTGTGGCAAAAAGTACTCTCCAATGGCCAAGGAGTTGTATGGTGCAGACCAAACCCACAATTCAAACTGACACCAGATTTGCCGATCTGTATGGTGGTCTTTCAGATGAAGATGAGAGCAAAGAGGCTGCGGTGTAGAGGTCTGACAACACACTGAGTACATATCATCAATATATCTTGTATACTCACAAACCCGAAACATCCCACTTCCTTGTACTCCAAACCGATGTAACCTGACATAACCCGCTGTACCCGATGTATACCATCTACCAACGGCCAATCTTATACTGACACTACTGACTCATCTTGCCCAAAACAATCACACGTGACATCTCAGATTCCTATACTGACATTGGACTTACTGTATACCCCTCTCTATCTCTCTCAGAATCATTCAGAAAGTCTTAGAACCTCTCATCATCATAGCCCATAGACTTCCCATCTTCATCTTCACCATTTTACTTTGATTTTCATTACCTGCTCATCGTACCCGACCCCAACCTGCCATACCTGACGTTGTTGGTATTGTCAGCTCCCTTATTTCTCACCTGTTATTGTCATACTAGATGGCAGCTTTATTCATTTTCTCTCACTATCACTTTTACTACGACTCTCAACACTGATTACCCTTTTGTCACTTTTACGCTTACACCCCCTTCTGGATATGATTTATATTCTGAAGGCACCCCGAACACGCATTTACATCTGGAGCCCACCGCAAGGGTAATTCAGTGTCACCATTTCTTCATCTACTAACAATTCTACCTCTGACCGACGTCTTTGAACCCTATCTCGAAGAACTCTCATACAACAAGAATTTACATTAGCCACCCTCGACATATCACACAACAATGACCTCTTTCAACTCATCCCTGATCATCTTGCTTGTCACAACAATCTCCAGCCACTCACACCCCTGAATCTTTCATCCAACAGTCTCAACTCAGATGAACCACCAATTATCACGATATCTAACAACTCTTCTGAACTGAGCTCACCTCTGTCATTGCCCTCATCCCTAGAACCATCTTCACTACAGCCACTGTCCCTGTCATCGTTCTGATCATCAAATTCATCTACATTATCATCATTGTCAGCGTCTCATTTATCAACTTTGTACCTGACACCTGAACAACTGCCATCCAATCAGCCGTTACCCGACCCTTTGTCAACTTCGTACCTGACACCCGATGATACGCATCATACGATCCTATGCTCCGAATACGCGAATCGGATGTACTATACCTCTTCATCGACCACATCCCGATATCTTATGATCTAACGAACGTCTGCAAACTCTTCCGACACCTCTCGACAACTTCGATCGCTTCTGAACTAGTCGCAGCACCAAGACAAAGTCATCTCGTATCGGACCGATCCCGCCTTTATCGGAGGTTCATTCCCCCTATCCCATCCACCTCCTACCTCACTTTCGATCATTTTGGACATATTTTCATATTAGTTTCTCTTTCTTATTCAATTTACCTTTCATCTTCCTTTGTTCTTTGTTCTTCATCTTATGTTTTACCTTCTGATTCCTTTATCCCCTTCCCTTTTTAGTATCATTACTACTCCTTTCTATCATTTTATACCGTTCCGATCCTCCGATCGAGGTAGTATAAAAAGAGATGTAGTTTAGATACATAGAGAACACAGAGAACCCCCTCCTCCTTCTCAGACACAGAAATCTACGACTTCCATCCCCTTCGATCTTAGTCTCCGAGCTATAAAGCTCTCCTTTAGTTTCAAACTCAAGTTATAGTCTTGAGTTTGTCTATCCTCGTCACCTGATATCGATATCTTCGTCGCGACCGTGTTCGCGAAGTCGCACAGTTGATCGCAACTGTCGCACGTACGTTCGCATCATTCGGAAACTTTATAGTAGTTTCTATCTCCCTCTATACTCTTCTACGTGTAGTAGACATCTTCGCCTCCTCGCATTCACCTAATAGGTAGTTTGTTTGGGGATCTCCCCCTTTACAGCCTCCTATAGCGTATCACCGAACAACCCTCAACCGATCACCTGTCACCATCACCATCGACCTCCACACATCCGTTATCCACACAATCAAACCCCACACAATCGTCAAACCCATCTACCAACTCTCTTACAATGTCTGGCGCCTCTGGATCTGCACCTGCCCCTCATGCTGCTACACGCTCAATGCCTGCTCGTGGTCATTTGACCGCTCCAACATTTGATGGTAACCTGCTAAACCTACACCGCTGATGTGGTTTCTATGTCTATGACCCAATATAAAGAGGTAATAAAAGATAAAAACTTTGCGAAGGTGCGAACGGGACTTGGGACGCTCCCAATACTAACGCAATAATGCGCAATGAAATGCACAGTACAACAAACAGATGCAAAGGTACACAGAGTAACGAGAGATCGAAACACAATGAAATGCAATGATGTGGAACTTAGCTAAACTTCCTAGATGATGATGTGATACAGGGGGTTTATGCAGTGAGACAGCGAGGCCGGGCTAAGACTTGTCCTGTAATAGTGACAGATGCGCAATGAGGGAAAATGCAGACTGAGTGAGAATGACTGTTTTTAAAAGCTAAAGCGCAGTTGGTGAAGAGAGGGGAACTGGGTTCTTGTTATTTTCCTACTACTGGACACATTTTATACTGTATAGAGATAGGGGCTAAAGGGTAAGTAAGTGAAATAGAAAATAGTAAATGTCACATGAAAAGAGGTGAATCGGCTTCAGGATGGTGAAGATAGCGAAGGATTTCAAATAAAAAGGTAAAATCACATGAAACTAGCAAAAGGGAAGAGAAGAGACCAGGCAAATTCCATTTCTTGTATCGGACTCAATATCCGAACGCACAGGACATGTTAATCATGGTGTTTCATCATGTTGAGGTCAGGTCGCATGGCTAGGACAGAGCAAGAGGTTATCACAAGGTAGCGATGTGAGGTTTGAGTATGCGTGAAGCTTCATGTAAATCGGCGATGGATTGGTAGCTGCATGCGTGAGTATCGCAGGTTGCGCGGGTGTCTCGTATGTGCACTGATTGCAGAGCTCTCGTGCTATGGTTCAGGAGAGGTGGAAATGAGAATATTAATGTTTCCATGCCCAGAGAGCTGCGTATCATTTTGCCTCCTTAGAAGTAGAAATTCTTGCAGCTGACACTGGCCTCAACGATGCTGGTCGTATCAAGCACAGTTTGCGATATGCCTCCCTCAGTGATTCAAGCTCTGGGCCCACCTACTGTCCGCCACCAGCACCATCTACACCACTTTCAAAAGAGCAGTACTTGTGTTATATCCTGGCACTGAAGATGACCACTGCTACACAGTAATGGATCTCGACCAACTCATCCAAACTCAGGCCACCTATGGTGTCTGCACTCACACAGAATTAGGCAAGTACTACCGTGAATTCATCTGTATTTGCAGCTTCTTGGTAGAGAAAGGTCAGCTCTCCGCCCGTGAAAGAAACATCACCTACGAGAACAGCTTCCATGCTGTCTCCAATACCAGAACCTGATCATTTTCATAGCGATCCCTATGAATTCCAAACCTTCCATGACTGCGCCCACTTCCTCCTAGTGTTACCTTTTTGCCCTGCTTACTCATTGCCCTGCTTACTCATCACCCAATTCCCACGACGAAGTGCCAAGTCCCATGACCTGATTGGCTACGGTTCCTTCGGTACTATGCTCCCGTGCTTTGACATCACCACATGCATGATCGATCGCATGTCTGGTTGTCGACCAATCACATCGTGCACCCAAGATAAGAGAGCTTATTGCTATTGGCTGGAGATACTGGAGATAAGAGGGAGTTATGCCATTGGACGATAGGGTATTGCCTCCCCTCAAGTTTGTTCCTTTATATATCATCGTTGTATGTACATTGTACTCTACGTTTAGTCTGGTTTACCACACCGGATCAATATTACCCCCCTTCTCCCTCTCATCGCTCGAAGTTAGTCTGAGTTAGTTTGTTGTCGGAGCCGTCCCGTAGACGATCCGTAACAAAAGACTAAACGTTCCTCTCTCCCCCGACAAACCGACTCACGTCACAAAGAACTTTGACCACAGTTGCTGCGCTTGTAATCGGTTTATCTGATACAAGGCCTGTGCAAAGAACCCGAACCCGAACCCGAACCGAGTAATCAAGACGGATTACTACTATATTCACGAAGACTACGAGAACTCCCAATACCATCTACCCGACAACTCTTACCCCGCTTATCTCCCATCCTCCCATTATGAAGACCTCGATTCCATCCCTCCGAATCTCTTCTTCCCCTCCGCCCCTCCTACACCCTCACCAACACCTTCTGTACGGTCTGAAGAGTTAATCGAGACTGTACCTATTGAAACGATAACCGAACCTGTCCGTGTTATAACACCTGATCAACCCAAGGTTTGGCCGTTTTATCGTTCTACAAATCCACCTGATCCCCGCGACCATTTCTTCGACTCTTTCCACGGCACCGAGCCAGCATTGGGGAGAGATCCAGTCGACATCTCCACTGGTTTAAAGGAAGACTCTGAGTGGCAATGTAAAAGAGGCAAACTGCCCATCATTCCCGCTCAACAGACCCGAGACGTTCCCATCACCCCTAACGATATCCGTGTAGTCCATACTAGATCGCAGAAGTTCGCCAACTTCATCCGACATCATACAAAAGCCACCGCATCCCTCCATCACTCAATTGAAAGCTGGATTTCCATCCGACTGTCCAGGATATTATCCACTCGTGTAATGCCCCCTTCCGAAATCGTATCATCTACAACAGGTGGCGTGCAGCCCGACTCCTCGAAGAAGACAGATTCTTTGTCCGACATAGTATTCCAGGAAAATCCTACCTGGTAGTCGACCCACCTCTCATATATCCGATTTATCAAGCTGTCATCTGGACCAAGTGGACCGAACCACTAGGCGATAACTTCCCTTCTGATTGGGAGGTACCCGTACATTCTGGTCTCAAGTTAAAACATGAAAATTATCGCGAACGTCTCCCTATCCCACCATCACATTTCCCCCTCACCCTGCGACCTGATTATGGCGATTCAATCCAATTACTCGCTGACCCTATAACACGTCTCGACTGTCTTGTCACACGTCGTTGTGTCAATAGTCAATTGAAGAATGACGCAGGAATACGACGGTTACTCAGGACTCTCACATGCAAGAGAAAGTACACCTCCGCTTGGACCACTAGTCCTGCCTACGATCATTACATCCGACGAAAAAGACGAACAACCTAAACAATGTCTGCCCTTAAATCCCTCATCCCCCTACCCTCGAAGTACAACGGTGACAAAGAAGAGTTTCGTTCCTTTAGTCACGCCATCACCGTCTTCATCTCCGCAAACACAAAATACTTTAATGAATTTGGGACCACCGACGATCCTGTTCCTGTCGAGACTCGACATGAGAGGAAGATATTCCTCGTCTTGTCCTTGATGGATAAGGGTATTGCATCCGAATGGGCCAATGATTACTGCGACACTGTCGTGAACGACTTCACCACTCGGATGGCCACATATCGAACAGGGGAACCAGACCCCCCACAGATGGATTGGGGTACATGGAATAGTTTTACCACACTCTTGTCCGCGCAGTTCGATAAGCCCAACGACAGACGAGACGCAGCGATCAAGCTCAACACGCTTTGTCAAGGGAAATTGACAGCTGATGAGTTTTGGCTACAATTCGAGATCTTGTACAAATGTGCTGGATGGGACCCGATCGTACAACAGGAGCAGTTGATACCGCTCCTTGAAAATCACCTGAACAAACCTCTCGTCAACCGAATCTTCGGTCTAGAGACGATGCCAACCACCGTAGCTGAGTGGAAGGCAAAGACCATCTTGTTGGACCGCCAATGGCGTCGCCACAACGAGATCGAACGACTTACGGGTGGAAGTAACCCGACGAAGAAGGGTGAGAGGTCAAGGACGACCTACACTCCTGTTGCAGCTGCCGTAGCGCCTGCAAAATCGAAAGATCCCGACGCCATGGACGTCGACCGAGCCGCTGTTGCGGCTGAGAAACTGAAGCAGCCGATGTCTGCTGAACGAACGGAGTTGATGAAGGCCGGTCTATGCTTCAATTGCAAACAACCCGGACATCTCTCTCGTAACTGCCCATCCCACGTACAACGTGTACACATATTGAATACCGAACAGGAGCAACATGTCCGCTCCATGAACACCGAACCCGCATCGAGCGGTCAGGACATCATTCAGATGTTGGAAACCCGTTGCACACAACTTGAGGATGAACTTGCCCTCGCGAAAAAGGATTTTTGAAACGGTCAAAGAAACGCATGGACTCTTTGGCCAAGCCTCATTCGTCTACCGCCCCTCCTGTACTTATATCACCGATTGTCATTGAATTCGATCGTGTTTTATCTGAACTTCGGACAATGAGACAAGACATGCAAAAAGAAATGAAAGGACGGTGGCTTAATTCAAAGCTACCGAAACAACAACAAGAACCAAATACACAACCCGAATATACTATGACGCCAGTGGAAAGGAAACCGGTACCTGTTACGGTCGCGTCGCTTAAACCAGTCATTGAAAGTGAATTCAACACAGAAGAGACAATGGTTGCCATCATGAACACCGACATGTATGGTGCTCTCGATCTCGTGAACGATTGGGATATTCATGGACAACATACCATGAAGATCGGTCCAGGGCTAATCGTAAAGTTGCGACGTATGCCTATCGATAAAGCTGTTGAATATTTGGTCACGGAACTTCCCCAAACATATCAAAGGACTACCGAAGTGAAGGTGGAACCGATCGTAAAACCTACTGCAGTCAAGATCCACAAAATGCGTCAAATGGAACCTCTCATCACAAGAGCCGACAAACGATCCGCAGAATGGAGACTCCGAGAAGTCAATCAATGGATCGAACAATTGGTTGCATCACAAGATGATAGCACTATGATGATGTCGATCAGTGTCAAAGGTCAACTGACGGCAATTGACGATCAGCGGAAATTCTCTGTCACCTGCTTACTGGATTCTGGTTGCACCGTCTCGGCCATCAATTCTGGTTTTGTACGACAACATCATCTCACGACACAAAAATATGAGAAACCTTTCCCCAGTTACAATGGGGATGGTACGATGTCTAAAGATGGATTAATCACGGAATACATCGAAATGAACCTACGGCTCAGCGAACACATGGAACGGATACATCTCATGGTCATTCCCCTAGCAAAAATCGACATCTATCTTGGTTTTGATTGGCTGAAGAAACACAATCCCGAGGTTGACTGGTTGACCCAGACAGTTGACTTTACTCGATGTCTTTCTGTTTGTGGTCATTCCCCTGGTAAGATCAGAGGTGTAATGTTCAAAACCGCGATCTACGACAAACCAGCTTGGTATCGCGCATTCCAGACCAAGTCTACGGAATTGGCTCGTGCTAAGATGACTACAGGAGAACAAAAGCCAGAACAATCCATCGTCGACCAATTACCAGACGTATACAAAGATTATGCCGACGTCTTCAATCCCAAAGCCACCGACTCGATGCCGCCATCTCGACCATGGGATCATGCAATCAACCTGAAACCGGATGCACCCGATCACCTGAACTGCAAATTGTATCCACTGTCACCGCCAGAACGCGAGAAACTTGACGAATTCCTCAATGAAAACCTAAAAGCTGGCAAGATTAGACCATCAAAATCACCCTACGCCTCACCATTCTTCTACGTACACAAAAAGGATGCAACCAAATTACATGGTGTACAAGACTATCGGAAACTGAATGAACATACGATCCCGGACAATTATCCGTTGCCATTGATTGACAACATCATAAACCAACTCGATGGTGCTGAATACTTCACGAAGTTGGATGTCCGATGGGACTTCAATAATGTGCGGATCAAAGAAGGCGATCAACATAAAGCCACATTCCTAACCCCAAAAGGATTATTCGAACCCACAGTGATGTTTTTCGGTTTACGGAATTCTCCTCCTACGTTCCAAAGGATGATGAATCACATATTCCGATATGAAATACGAGCAGGCTGGCTACACATATACATGGACGATGTCATCATTTTCTCCAAAAATCTGGAGGAACATCAAGAACGAACACGCCAAGTACTACAGAAGTTCCGAGATAACAAATTATTCCTAAAGATCGGGAAATGTACATTTGATGCACAACGTGTGGAATACCTCGGTCTCATCATCGAACATGGAAAAGTACGAATGGATCCGACCAAAACTGATGCAATAACTGATTGGCCTGTCCCAAAAAACAAGAAGGAATTGCAGTCGTTCTTGGGCTTTCTCAATTTCTATCAACAATTCGTTTGGAATTTCGCACAGGTCGCGTTGCCTCTAAATTCCCTGACCGGCAAAAAGGATTGGGAATGGAACACGGAACAACAAGTCGCATTCGAGGAATTGAAACGGATCATCACGACGGATCCTGTTCTCATTATACCCAACAATCATGGGAAATTCAAGATCGAATGTGACGCTTCAGATTACGCTACTGGTGCCATCCTGTCCCAACAACAAGATGATGCCACATGGCACCCAGTGGCTTTCTTATCAAACAGCATGTCCCCTGCGGAAAGGAACTATGATGTCCACGATAAGGAATTGCTCGCGATCATCCGATGTTTCGAACAATGGCGACATTTCCTTCTTGGTGCACCAGAAATTATCGATGTCTTCACCGATCATCAGAATCTCACGTATTTTAGACAGCCACAAAATCTGACTCGACGACAAGCCCGATGGATCTCTTTCCTCCAGGATTATATTTTCCAGCTTCATCACCATCCTGGAACCCTAAACCGCAAAGCAGACTTGCTTTCTAGGCGTGTTGACCACGACCAAGGTCTCAATGACAATAAAAACGTTGTCGCACTCCCTGACTCCTTGTTCATGGCTTCACTTGACACCACCATGATGAACCCCCAATGGCAAGAACAATTCGTCAAATATGGACTCCAATTGGATGAGCAGGTCAGCGAAGGATTGAAGAATCCTGACTCCCCGTGGAAGTGTATGGACGACGGATTGATCTATCATAACGACTTGTTATATGTCCCGAAGGACGATCATCTCCGAGGAGAAATCATACAAGAACATCATGATACTCCCCTGTCCGGACATCCTGGACAAGAAAATACGTTCAAGGCCATTGCCCGACATTTCACTTGGCCTTCTCTCCATGCCGATGTCAATAAATATGTTGCAGCATGTCTACCTTGTCAACAAAAAAAGATACATCGAGGAAAGAAGCCAGGACTATTGCATCCCCATATAATCCCTCCATATCCATGGCATACCGCCATGATGGATCTAATCGGCCCTTTACCCGAGTCACAGGGTTTCAACGCTATCCTAGTAGTGATGGATAAACTGAAGAAACAATCAGTCCTCATCCCCACCACTACTACGTTGACCTCGGAAGGATCTGCACGTTTATACCATGATCACGTCTTCAAACGATTTGGATTGCCTCATGTCATCATCTCTGATCTCGGGACACAATTTGTATCTGGTTTCACAAAGGAATTAAATTGTCTACTGGGGATCATCGGACATCCGACGACTGCATACCATCCACAAGCGGATGGACAAACCGAACGAGCCAATGCCGAAATCGAAACATACCTCCGTCTCTTCATCAACCAACGACAAGATGATTGGGCTGAGTGGCTGGCTCTAGCGGAGTTTGCCCTAGCCAATCACGAATCTTCGTCCACAGGCATGTCCCCATTCTATGCAACGATGGGTTTCCATCCCTGGAAAGGAAAGGAGCCAGTCAAAGAAGAGATTGTCAATGAATCTGCCACCTCCTTCGCAGACCGAATGAACCGTATACAAGAACAAGCAACCAATGCTTTAGCCATTGCGCAAGAAAAAATGAAGAAGTTCTACAATAGGAAACATCGTCCCGCGCCAGAATATAATGTTGGCGACATGGTGTGGTTAGAATCCACAAACATTGATTCTCTCCGTCCATCTAAAAAGTTAGATGACAAATGATATGGCCCTTTCCCCATCGTAAAAAAGGTTGGACGGTCATCCTATGAGTTGAAACTTCCCTCCATGTGGTCGAGGAAATACCCTGTCTTCAACGAGGTTCTCCTATCCCCATATGTTCCACCCGCCTTCCCTCAACAGACAGTTACGTTACCGCAGCCACCCGCAGAAATTGTTGATGGACAGGAAGAGTACGAAATAGAAGAAATCATTGATTCCGTTGTTCGTAGGAATCGTCTGTTCTATCTCGTTCATTGGTTGGGTTATCCCCGTGAAGAGGACTCATGGATACCTGCATTGGAGACAAAGAATTGTAAGAAACTTGTCTCCGAATTCCATCGATTACACCCCCATGCACCTACCTCAGCTAACCTACGCATTTCCATCATTCCTCGTCCCGTCGATGCTTCTCCACTACATTCTCCTGCTACCGATGTCATTGTATCTGTTGAACCCAAGGTCATCACTTCGTTTCTCTCACGACAGGAGAATCATGACTTTCAGTTGTTCGCCTTCCCGACCTCGGTCCGTTGTCTTTGGCTGTTCGAACTTGGTGAAGTAAATGCCATAACCCACGTCATTACTATTGGTACACCGTGCACTTGTGGTCATCTCCGTGATGTTGCAGGTGGCCTCAGCAATCTCGCCTTCAATGACAGTCGACTCTCCGCTTACGCATACCCAATTGCAATGATGCATCGTATGCGTACTCCCCTTCCTTCGGCCCTGTTGTGGGACCGATACGACGTTCTGCCCCCTCTTCGTTTCTGTGAAGTACCACCCCGTCTCCTCTCCGACCACCCAGTCAACCCTTTCCTCCGCATCTTCTGATGCTTGCTCGTCCACGATGACGTTAAACTATGATGTACAGAGTTGGGGGTTTGGAGACCTCCTTTCTGTTGTTGGCTACCATATAACTTATCCGCCAGATCTGCGACCCCCTGACACAGTCTGCCCCAAGCAGCCTTGCTGGCCGCCATGAATGGCTCATGGTCTGTCCCTGATATACCCTTTATCCTTTCTGTTTAATTCCTTCCCGTCTCTCTCTGTTCTTGTTCGCGCAGACGCGAACCTTGTGGGGGGGGTATTGTTACCTTTTCGCCCTGCTTACTCATCACCCAATTCCCACGACGAAGTGCCAAGTCCCACGACCTGATTGGCTACCGTTCCTTCGGTACTACGCTCCTGCGCTTTGACATCACCACATGCATGATCGATCGCATGTCTGGTTGTCGACCAATCACATTGCGCACCCAAGATAAGAGAGCTTATTGCCATTGGCTGGAGATACTGGAGATAAGAGGGAGTTATGCCATTGGACGATAGGGTATTGCCTCCCCTCAAGTTTGTTCCTTTATATATCATCGTTGTATGTACATTGTACTCTACGTTTAGTCTGGTTTACCACACCAGATCAATATTACCCCCCTCCCTCTCATCGCTTGAAGTTAGTCTGAGTTAGTTTGTTGTCGGAGCCGTCCCGTAGACGATCCGTAACAAAACACCAGTAATCATACACCAGCGACTGTGGTTCTTGCAGTACAATGAGCAAGGGTGCTTCATATAACCCTTCTTGGCTGTAGGGTACTGGATGACTGGGATGTTGACTAGGTATGGATATTCTCAACCAGTGGACTGGTACACAAAGGTGATGAAACATGTCGGAATGCATGTCTTTGTGGAGCATCAAGGGACTTGTCGTACATGCGGGTTCAGGTTGTTAGCTGAGCACCGGTGGTCAGCTGATGAGAAGAAAGGTGAATAAATGTAGAGGTGACATGTGAAGAAGAACAAGATGGTTGGCCAAGATAGATCAAAGGAGTCATTGGTTGTCGGCAACTATGATGGATCCGATATCTGAGTCATTGTGGGGAGGTTGCATTATCCGAATATAGGTTGCATAGATATAGACACCCACAAGGGTGGAGATGCCAATAGAACATATGACAATCATGGCAATGAGTTGGGCATCAAAGATAACCATGAGGATCAGGATGATGTGTCCGTCTTCTAGAAAAGTCAATCGGTCATCAGGCACAAGACTATTCATCCATCTGTGACAGGCACAAGGAACCATGTATGTGAATTGTGAAAGAACAATAACAATGTTGTAAGCATATGGGCTTTGACATACGATCAGTTGGTGGAGAACCAGAGTATTCCGATCATTGGGCATGATTGGTGGTTGGGTCACGGAGTATTCTTGTCTCCAGGTAGGCACACTGGTCATGGGTTGCAACAAGAACTGAATGGCCAGGTTTGGATTGTATGGTCTTCAGGTTCCTTCAGGTTCTGGTTGTGCATCAATGGTTATGCGTCTTCAAGTCATCATGTATGGTCAGTGACAGAGTATCGTCCAATCAGAGCATGGGACTTGGCACATCTTCGTGGGAATGTAGTGGTGTCACGTGCTGTCAAAGCAAAAGACAGGGACAAAAAGGTGAAAATCATAACACACCTCATCCCCACCCCTCCTCTCTGTTTCCCCTCCCTCCTTCCTTCCCTGTTTCCCCTTCCCCTCTCTCTACTCTTTTTTTCATTTTATAATATTTTAATATATATTCTTTTTACTTATGGACTGGCTGATTGGTCCATAGTCGATATATTAGTTGAAGCCATGACTTCAACTTCGACTACATCAATTTAGGTGTGTATAGTCTAGCTGTAGTTGTGACTACACAATTGCGACTACAACTCGTCAAGTCACAGCAACGCTATGTCTACCAGACTTACCCAGAATCATCCCATGAAGACCATCTCAAGGCCAATGCAATCATGGAATTGGAGTCAATCCCATTACCCATGATGTGAAAGTTCGATAACTGATCACTACGATTCATAAATGCTTACAACTGGGGGTTGAATGGGAGACAAGTTGTGTGGGCATCTAGAAAGTATCAGGGCCATAGAGTGTTGCCAGAAAGCCTTATGGAAGAGCTAGGAAAGGAAGGCATTGCATGAACTGGAAGGGTGAGAGGAGTTAAGCTTGATCAAATCTTGTCCATTGAATAAGTCTAATCACACTCGACCGATCCTTACAAAAATTTGGGATCTGATACCTAACTATATTTACATGAATTGATAGGGATCTAATTTTCTGATTTCATTCCTAGCGTTGCACAAACTGAACTCCAGAGTTTTTCCGATGATTTCTTTCCTGATTTGAACAGCCATGTCACAAAAAGTGTCACGTCATGTGATGCTAGCGTGAGATGGACCCCTAGCTTAACTGACCACCAACATCGGGAAAACGTGGACGGTATGACATGGGATTATAAATGATTAGCAGATAAATAATTTGAATAATATATATAACTATTATACATTGTCTGTTAATGGAAGATATAGGACAGTCGAGTTTGCAGAAACTGCAAAGTGTGCCAGAATGAGTGAAATGACTATGTGGTACAAGCCTTGCCAAAATTTGCCAAATATGTGAGTCTGGTAGCTCTCATCATACCTAGCAGAATTAGATACCTGGTAGGATACATCTGAATTACAATACTTGCTTGGATGGACATGAAACTGAAATATATATCTACATTTATAAGAGACAGTGGAGTTTGCCGAAATGGCCGAGTCTGCCAGACTGAGCAAAATGACAATGTAATACAAGAGTCACAGGTAGTGGTCAGCATATCAAGCATGGCAGGTGTGATAGGATCTACCTGAATGGTGGTGCTTGCCCAGATCAACAAGGAAAACATGGGTCTGAAGGTAGTACCTACCCAGATAATATCATGTAGCATTGTTCAAGGATATAAGCTTGATAGGGCTGATAAAAAGCACGAAAGCTGTCAGAGGTTGCCTTATATGTAAGAATGGTCAATTTGATCAGATACATCAATATGACATTGCTTGTCCCGAAATATCAGAATGGTGGCTTGGAGCAGTTGGCACCAGAATGAGAGATATGGATAAGTTGGCACCAGGCTTACTGTTGTAGGTATTGTGTGATACGAACCAAGCCAGTTCGGGAGAATATTGTCAGAAGCTTCCTGAATTACAGCAATTGTCTGAGTGGCACCGTAGATGAATAAATGGGATCACTCTGATGTAGGCCAAATATGTGATCATTAATGATGGACCGTGACAGATGTTACTACAGCGCAAATCTAAATCTAATGGTACCGCAACTTCACAGTTACGGTACAGTTACGTTAGCCCGGCCCTATCCCACTCTGAGGTGCTAGTTTGGATGCAGCAGCCGCTTTTCTCTGAGCCCTTTTCTCCTTGATCTTCGCAAGAGCGCTATTCTTGGCAACCGGCCGTTGAGCCGAGGCATAACTTGGAAATATATGGCTGGTGGCCGACGGGCTTGTCATAGATCCAACTGCACAGTTGTCAACCTACGCACCGATTCCACCACACCATGAGGTCGTTGACCTCTTCCTTCTCTTCAACGTCCTCGAATAGTTCCAATATGCTGCTGTAGAAGCGTTCGGAGTCGGTTACCGTGTCTGACCGCGAAAAAACTGCAGAGGAGCTGAGGGCGAACTGAGTCTGGAGCGAATTATGTAGCGGGTGATAGAATAACAGAGGCGGGACCAGACAGACCTGAGTCGCAATGTAAGCAATTGAAGCTGGGGTGACACCTGTCATGCCATGGATTCGTGCATTCCCAGATCGTGTAGCCTTGTTCTCCTTGTCGACGGAACTTGGCGACGTGAATACATGCTTATATGCCTACAATGAGTCGGTAGATGACAGAGCAACAAAACAGAGGACAAAATACAACACACTGAGACGAGGATTGGACTTCTGAACAAGCCCTTCCATGGGTCCTCCGGATCATAGTCGTAACCGGCATATAGGAAGACGGGCCATTGGTCACCTGCAACTACCATCTCTCCACTTCGCAGCTTCTCTTTAGCTCTGTATAAATCAGAGTGAGGAAACGAAGGATAGATCGGATAACTCACTCAGCATTTGTCCAATCCAAGCCTGCAGGACAGAGCAGCGCGCCTGTACGTTCATGGTGGAAACCGCGATCCATCTTGATGTTGCGTCCGAGAGGTGGGCTGAGCGTTTGGCCTCGAGGCGTTATCCAATCCAATATGGGACCCTTGAGACTTTTCGTGTCATCAGATCGGGCGCTTGACACCCCTTTTTGTATCTAAGGACGAAAGCTTTGATCAGCAATAGAAGGGTCCTCAGGCACTTGGCTGGACGTACCATTTCAGCTATACTCCCCATATCTTCCCCGTCGCCGCTCATGAGGCGCTGCTCGAGACCTGGGATCATCTGCAACAACGCCTCGAAAACTCGGTGCTCCCTTCTCTGCCTGTTAGACGATGAGCGGGTGCGCGCGGTGAAATTAGGTCAGGGATTCAAGGATGGAAGGGACGCACTCGGAAGTAAAAGCTTCATCCGGCTCTTCCGCCAGTTCTCCTACCCGCAATAGACCGTTTGTGAGAAGCGCTGAAACACTGCATAATGCATGTACGGTCCGGCCAAAGTGGCGGCCGTGATGGACTAAGGGATTAGCGAGGCAGCTGCCATAAAGAGGAAGTGGGGTAAGTTGGCAAAAGGGTTTGAAAATTAAACACTGACGGGCATTTTTTGGGTCCTAGTGTAAGGGCGCCTGTCCTCTTACGGCTTGTAATAGCCCGGGTGTCCTCCTCAGACATTTTAATTTGGATCGATAGTGGGCTAGGTCTAGGAAGAATTAAAAGAAGGGAAGGGATTTGCAAGTTGACAATCATACTGCCAGAATTTACTGAATATATACGGTGAAGCACTCACCAAGGCCTATGACTCGGTCTGACTCGACGCTGACTCAAAATGACTGAAATTGACTCGATTCGACCAAAGGGAACCAAACATAGTCCCGCCAGTGATACTGGTATAAATGCATCAGTTGATGGTGCTGTTATGCAGCGACCCACAGCACACTGCGACTCTGAGTCATGCCTGTGATCAGTAGTAACGTTTATCTCCATCAAATCCGTACCTCAACCAACGCCGTCCTCCAATTTGATCACAATAAGGGGTACGGGTTGACGGTTTGGAAATGGTGTGTCCTGATGTTTTGTCGACTTGCTAGAACGCATAAGCTGATTCTTCGTAGGCCAGTAAACGCAGACAGCGAACGAGTCCCACCCTCCGATTTGCTTAATCACCGCCTTTCTCATCGGTGCCACGGTCCATGCTGCATTTGCCCAGCGACCAGAGTCTTAGCCCGGGGGCAATCCCGATTCATAGAAGCAGCTATCGTTATGGTCAGGGTCGGTCGTCTTGCCGGACAGTACGTTGCTTGTTGTGCGCGCGGTAGATGTGGATATATGGGTGAGTTTCATCGGGTTCCAACTTTAAGAAGAAAGTACTGACCTTGAGGGGGAGTTCACCTCGAACGCCTATATGGCAAGATTGGAGTGCCGGTGCAGTCCTATCCGTCGAGAGGTCGGCGTTTTAACATTGTTCAAGTGATGGCAATTGACATTTCGGCGCAAAACAGATCCTGGAGAACCGCGCCCGCCCGCGTATGAACCATCGTTCCGTAACGATTTCGAACCGAATCAGAATGGGGGATCCCCACAGCGTCATCTCCGACGGTCACATGCGTTGAGTGGTGAATTTTTCGCACACCAGTTCAGTTAGCTAGACGCTGAACAACTGAATCAGACATCAACCTGAACAATTATACTTCGGTAGACATTCCTTCGCCCCGAAAACCAGCGCGTGGTCGTCGTATTCCGTCGACATCACCTGAATTACTCCAGTTGTTGCAACTCAATTCACCGCTTCGTCCAGGTTTGAAGGAATCCGACTTTCGTACCTTGTTTGCAAGGTGCACCTGCGGCTTGATCATGACACGAAAGGCCTTCAAGAACCATTACTGCCCAAACGATAGCGCCTTGACCCTTGAGGATGACACCATTGAGATTACTGATAGTGATAGTGATTAACCGGGCTTTGGTCAAGGTGATGGCACCACAACTTAGTTTTTGTTTTTGTTTTCAATTTAATGACGCAATCCTGCCTGTCAATGCTATGAACGGTACCATTTAAACAGACCGCTTGAGTGGGGATAAAAATGTGCCGTTAACTTGCGGCACAAGCCTGAGCGACGCCAGGCCATCCGGGTGGAGTTGACATCTGGAACTTGAAAGCAGACGCGGCCACCGTCAGGGTCAACAGCGTTGTCAAGGTGATATTCAAGTTATGAGCCAGAAAGTTAAAGATCGTTGAACAAGAGCAAAGTTTCTTCATAACCCCCGCCATTCATCGTGGATGCATGAGAAGTGCGTCGCAGGGCTAAGAGCATTTGCAAGCTCAAAACACGCGACATAGTCATCCAAATGCTTTGAGGCAATGGGTGGGTAACCATCAGGAGGCTGGCTCTATTCTCGCTAATCTCGCAATGTCCATCACGCAATATCCATCACGCAACACCCATCATGTACAGGTACGTCAGTCACGCTGTCGGGTAATTTGCTAAGGCGCAATCAATCAATATATTACGCATAGGGATAAACCCAGTTGAACATTCCTTTATCCTCACCCATAGTCCAGGACAGTCATAAGTAGCCCGTCACTTCTTAGCTGCTACTGCCCCTTTCGTTCTGGCTACGATCCTGCGAACGCGCTAGTCAAAGAGGCGTTGATGCTCCGAACGCTTCCATCACGGCAAGTCCGGCTGTATGAAGACGCTGTGTCGGGCGATCAAGTCTCAAAGCAACTGCAAACTGCGACTGTAGATCGATGCCATTGCTGAAGCGAAAACTTGCGTGCTGATACTATGTGACAGAGTGATTTTTGCGTCAGCTAACTATGTATAGTTGCAATGGAAGAGAAAGAAGGAGCTCACACAATTGCTGTGCCACTGTTGCTCAAATTACTGGTTCAGAAGACCAAACCTTCGTACTTTTGGAGGGGCTGGTTGGTTCAACAGAGTCAGGCAAAAAAGGTATGTGAATTAATGCCTGCTTGCAATGCATACAAAATGGTGTTACAGTGGTAGTGAAAAAATGATGGTTATAATTTATTTATGACAGCAAGTCGTTCTTTCGGTACCGCTGCGAAAGGGATATGGGGAGTATCGGGTTTTACGAGGATGCACATCCCCTCGCTGTTCATTTTATCAATGAGAAGAACTTCACCCGTAATGGATTCACCCTTAATCACGACCACTAACTCCCGGGGGCCTGCTGGATGCATGGGGAGGAGAAACTGGATCGGAATATTACTGTGCACAGTCGATAAGCGATTACGCATTTGAACATCCACATGCGTTCGGCTTTCCCCGTTGGATGACGGTAGGGTGAAACCAAGTCGACCAAGTAGGGTGCCACCGGCCCAATCTTTAGTAAAGGTTGTCATAATTTTTAATGGGTGAAGTTGGTGATTTGCAAGCCAAAGGTCCGAATCAGCTACGAACAAGTTAGGCATATAACGCAGCGGATTGGTAGCATAGCGTACGTTCCGTCTCGTCCTCTGGCCTTCCAGGCGTCCGTGACGATGGGTCCCAAGCGGGACTGACTGATTCCGTAAACATGTCGGCTGGGATGGGAGTAGATGGCGTGAGGGGGGTGGTCGACACAGGAATAGGTGGTCGCGTGGGCCCGCTGATTCCGGATCTGCTAGCTTCAATGATGGGAATTGGGCATTCTTGCAATTGCCGCAGCGCACCATCAGGGCTGTGGTGTATTAGTTTGGTGCAACGCAACATGAGAGGATGAGACTCACTCCAGCATTGTTAATTGCTGAAATTTGAAGGTGGATTTTCGCACCGTGGCTTCCAATTCCACTACGGCGACCCCTCGGAAGCGATTCATGTCCTTGATGATGCCCCGGTAGTCCTTGCAAGGTCCTTGAATGACAACAACAGGCCGGCCGACTAGTGGATCCTTGGGGTCGCGCCGTACAACCTGTGTGCTGGTGCTAGGAACTGCGTCCGATCCTTCCCGGTGGAAATCAAGGTCTCTGACGAGGACCTTTACCTGCGAAAGGTGTGTGAGGGGAGTAAAATTTGGGCTATGAATGGGAACGGATTTGCCTCGGTGGATGAAGGCTCATGAAATGTGACTATAGAATCTTGGCAAGAAACCACCCAGCCCGTCTTTCCTACCTCCTGTCCTGTCCTGACTTTGACGAAGTCGCCGGGCCGAAAGTGCCTTGTGATGTGGATGGCAAGGACGTCAAGGACATTTTCATAAGCACCCACATCGCTGGGAAGAACCTGGATGACAGCACCGTTAATGGCATGCACCTTACCAACTACTCCTGCCCATATACCCGCAGTGACTTCCACTCGATCTCCAGCTCTTAGAGAAGAATTGGAAATTTGGTCAAACGCACAGGAGAGGTCGTTCGGCGGAACACCCCCACTTGCACGGAATTCTAGCAACTCGGCAACCGTTGGAGTGGCCAGTTCCTGAACGAAGTCTTCCAAAAGGAATTGTTTCTCGAGAAGGCCATTCCTGTATGTTTCTTCTTGAAATTTCCAATGTTGATTGCATTTCTCCACCGAATCTAGTCCATACGCCTTGGCAACATCATCTTGGTCAAATAGACGCTGGGGGGGGCGTTTTTCCCGGGCCGCACCCTTCCGTTTTTTGCCACCTAATGACAGGCGGGGGATGAGAGCTACTTCGGCGGATACCTGGTTCTTAACAACGAGAACATAGGCTAGATCCCCGCGGTATAGGCCAGATGCAATCCGGACCCAGCCCCCTACCTGGGGACCGAAAAAGGACACAGAAAGAGTGAGCAACGGTACCGCCTCCTCAATGGGAACGCGGACAATGTCTCGTAAAAAGATACCAGCCTGAGTGCGGCAGGCTTCACAAACGTCGCGTTCGGACTTTGCCTCGATATAGATTTTGCCAGGAACAGAAGGCCGAGTGAAAGCAGAAAGTATTTTCGATGAGAAGTTCAACAGCAAATGATAGATGATCTTTTGTTCTTCCATGCGCTGTCGAGATAACATCAGTACGATGGAAAGACAGGGGAAACTGTACTTACGCGGACTGGCAGCATCCAGAGCGGGGCATCGTAGGTTGTCGGCAGCAGCGCAACCTGAGGCGCATCCATTTCCGGGATATAACGTTGGGCACGCGATCCATACTTTTTGGTGAACTCTTGGGCGATGCGAGCTAGGTCAGCATCTGGAAGTTCAAGTGATCGACAAGGGAAAAGAGATTCTTTGCCTGACGGGGCCTGTAAATTCTCGTTTGCAACTGGAACCAAGTAAGTTAGCCTGTCGCAAATGCCCACAAGCAATCACCTACAAAGCTCGCTTTCATCGCCATCTTCAACGTCGGAGCAGTTATCCGAGTCGGCCGCGGCTTCCATGTCTATATAACGCAAGGCATGGTTCTGTCCAGCGCACCCACTGGCAATCAATTCGGACTCGGAAGTAAGCCGAAGCGTGACTTACATCAACTCTTGCCTTTTTCCTCATTTTACACAGGTATAGTGGTAACTGAATTCAAATGTCTGGTACTAAAACGGTTTTATTGCAAGATAATTTAGGGCCAGTTCATTGTTCACAAACCTCCCAAAACCGATATGTTGCTGTATATTGGGGGGAGCTCCAACAGGTAGTATTTTCCGCACTCACGACTACTAGTCTAAAACGCAGATACTAGTAGAGGGCGGATCCGAGCAATCAGCCACAAATTCTCTGCGGCCACATCTGGCAACTCCTCATCTCTATTCCCATTACTACTTACGGCATCCCTGCCTGCCCTCGATACTTTCTCGGTGTCACTTGTAGGGTACACCTCCACGAGTGCAGAAAGCGCCGGTGGTAGTCTCTCTCCAACACTCTCTTGCGACTTGCCATTAACTGCGTTCGGCAATTGTGATGTTTTACGCTTGATGAACTTGCCCGCCAACGAGGTGACGGAACTAGCTCGCGTCTGGAGTTCCGAGAGTGGTAGGGAATGTCCCAGGGCAGGTGCTTCGTCTCCCAAATTGGTGGTGAAGGACAGCTCGGCAGCGGAGCGCTCTGGCGCCTCCGGCAACATGCATCGTCAGGTCAACTGCATTCCCCGGTCAGAACTTTCCCATACTGACAAGCACTTACTAAGAAAATCAGCAACATTGAAACCCGGAGGACATCTGTGTCCAATCTTTGTGAAGTAATCTGGACTAAGAGAACCAGTCAATCGAAGAGCGAAACGATGTTGCTTCAAGGTTGGTGGATAGTGAAAAGAACGGTACGCTTGTAATCCCGAGCCAGGGATGCCAGGCTCCCAACTTCGTTGAATGCATTGTGGGCACCGAAACCTGGAAGATAACCCACACCGGTTAGTAGGAACAAAATACTCTCGCCAATATACTAACCACTGGTCGGCTCATTCAAGGATAGGATCGAAGATCGAAGAGCTGGTAACAAGCTCACCAGCAACGGATACGCGTCGTTTCTGGCCTCCAGAGATCCAGCGACTTCCTATAGCGACTCGCCTCGAAGCTCATCTCCCTCGGAAGCCTCAACAACACTAATCGAGCAGAGTTGACTTTCCTGCTATGACGGCCATCACTTCCCTGGGTTTGGCGGATGTAGTCAGGGGTCGTTCAGTTTGCCAGAGTATAGGAGAGGTTGTGAAAGTAAAGGCTGACGGGAACGCGATCTGTCATCAACTTTGATGTTTCGCCATCTGGGGCACCACCAGCGCGTCCAGCATACCATAAGACTTGATGTCACAAACAAGACAAATGCGAATGGATGGATACAGCTCAAATGCGACGCCAAAAGCAATCCGACAAGTGTACTCCGGCTCAGGTGGACGCCAGGAGGGATGGTCTCCAATCAGTAAGAAGTTCGGAGATGAAGGTGAATACAAACCAGGAACTTGTGAATAATGCAAGCACTGGCATTTCTAACCCTCGCCGGCGCTGTGATGTAACCGTCTCCTCTAGAGAGTAGTTCGTTCATGGCTGGTTCCTCGAACTGGCATCCAGCCGCCTGATTTCTTGATCTCTTCCGTCAAAAATTCGCTGATGTGTGTGAGACGCTCACCTGCGTTGCCCGCTAGTGGCACCAGCACTTTCAAGTTCAAGTTATTACAGAGTACAGAGTTGAGGGGAAAAGCGTGACTTTATTAGCAAGTTGACTTTTATTTCGAGATTGTTTAGGGCCGGTTCTAAGTGGCCGAGAACCTGCCCTAAATAATTTCGAAATAAATGCGAACATCAAGTTTGCTAGCGAATTCTCCCTTCAACTTCAACAGCTTATAAAAAAGTTATAAAAAAACATGAGCGAAAAGAAAACTAAGAGAGGCGGAACAAAATCACATATCCCCGTAAGGCCAGAGGTTGGTGGTCTCTATGCGCAAATCCTTCAGCTAGTAACCCGTCTCTTTGCAGCCCCAGCTCCACCAGCCTGAGCATGCGGCAATGCAGCCCCAGGCTCTCGGGCTGAGAGACACCCGAGCCACTGCCAGCGACTCGGAGGTAAGTCGATTTTAGCCTGGCTGAGCATAGCGTTGAGAAGGCCATGCACGCGACTGTGCTGAGTTGTACAAAGCGGACGCCGGACCCCAGTTGACGACGCCTGGGCCCCTTGGAGTGGACTTCTGCTGGGCTGCACGCGGATGCTGAGAACGCCAAGCACGCGACCGTGCCGAGCTGTACGAAGCTGATGCCGTGCTCCAGGGCAGAAATCACCAGGGCACCTCAAGCGGATTGTGGAGGCTACATGCGGGTGTGGGGAACGCTGGGTGCACGACCACGCCGATCTTCATGGCGGGGATGCTGCTAGTGGGCTTTGGTGTGGATTTTAGCGAGGCTGCGCGTACCAGATGCTGAGAACGCCAAGCACGCGACCGTGCCGAGCTGTACGAAGCTGACGCCGTGCTCCAGGGCAGAAATCACCAGGGCACCTCAAGCGGACTGTGGAGGCTACACGCGGGTGTGGGGAACGCTGGGTGCACGACCACGCCGATCTTCATGGCGGGGATGCCGCTAGTGGGCTTTGGTGTGGATTTCAGCGAGGCTGCGCGTACCAGATGCTGAGAACGCCAAGCACGCGACCGTGCCGAGCTGTACGAAGCTGACGCCGTGCCCTGGGCAGAAAACACCAAGGCCCCTCAAGTGGATTGCCGTAGGCTATGCGTGGGTGCAGAGAACGCTGGGTGCGCGACCGTGCCAACCCTCTTGATGCCACTAGTAAGCCCAGGTGTGGGTTTCAGTGAGGTTGCGCGTAGATGCTGAGAACGCCAAGCACGCGACCGTGCCGAGCTGTACTAAGCTGATGCGGCACCTCACTAGAAGGCTCTGGGGTACCTCAAGAGGATTTCAGCGGGGCTGAGCGTAGACATTGAGGGTGCTGAGCCGCACAAAGTGGCAGCCTCGGCGTTCTGGGTGTCAGCGAGGTGGCGTGTATAAGCTGAGAATTCCGGGTGTATATAAGCTGAGAACGCCGGGCGTATATAAGCTGAGAACGCTAAGTGTGTATAAGCTGAGAACGCCGGGTGTATAAGCTGAGAACGCCGGCATGTGAATGTGCTTAACTGTATGAAGTAAATGCAGTGCCTGGGAGGGCTCCTCAAGAGAAGCATGGCGGGGCGTCGTGTAGACACTGAGAAAGCCAAGTACGCGGCCTTGCCTAGCTGTACAAGGCTGATGCAGCAACCTGGTAGAAGGTGCTGGGGCCCCTCAGGAGAATTCCAGCAAAGCTGTATGCAAATGCCTAGAAGGCCCAGCATGTGGTCATGTGAGGCTGTACGAAGCTGGTGCCCTGCCTGTTAAAAACTACCTTCTGCTTTCTCCACTAAAGATACACCACCCCATGGTCCTAACAGCACTTTCTCTTTAGCCCACAGTGCTGCGCACGTTATGTAGCTTGGAAGACCTGCTGCCGAAATATCTCCAAGACGCTACCCCCATGAAACTGGCCCTGGGTGGGCAACAGCATCTCAGCTTGGTTGAGGAAGAAGACTTTCGGAAGGAGGCCTGCGCTGATTTTCAAGCCCTTGCTGGCTCCTGCAAACTGACCCAGGATGAGCTCAGTGGTGGGGCTGCAAGTGACCTGTCTGAATTGACTGAGTCTGAGGATGAACAGAGTAGGAAAAAAGCCCGCCAGCTTGGGGTGAAGGGGCTTGATACATGGGGGTGAGTGGCTGCTACATTGCCACCTCCTGACCTCAGCCTGTTGCTCCTTCAGCATCTCCCTGCCCAATCCACATAGTGCCAAGGACCTGGGTGAAAAGCAGGGTGTTTCAGAGACTGGTGGGCCTGAGAATGCACAAGGGGTCATGAAATCAACAGGAAAAAGAAAGAGGGGCACTGGCTCAAGCAAGAGACGGGGTCGGAGTGGGGTAGAGAAGCAGCAGCGGAAAGTTGGTGGCTCCAGCAAGCATGATGATAGACTTCGGGCACGCGCAGGGCGGCAGGGAATGGTAGTACAATCTTCCTACTTTTCTATGCAGCATCATGCGCCAAGAACAACAACTGGTTGGCAGGGGCAACCACCCCCGCCTCTGACAGGGCAAGAGATCAGGAGATTATACAATACGGGTGAAATAAGGGCTTTCATTAAGTCTTTCTTTCCAATATCCTTTGGTACTGAGCATGGGTGGGTGATTAGTCCCCTTGGTTATTTTCAGATGCTCAAGCCTTGCTGTAGTTTACCCAATGGCAGGCCTGCAATGGTAGTAGATAAAGATAGTAGTATTTTTATTTACCGCAGCTCCAAGCCTGTCTGGCTTCCACCCCTGCAGCAAAGTCTGTGGGATGCCACCCAAAAACTGTGTGGTGAGACTCTGCAGAACACAGTGGCTCAGAAGGCACACCAAGATGGTCTCCGAGGTCCCCACCTCCCAATAATTATTGGTCACCACCGCCAATACCAGAAGGTATTTTTTTTATATCAGCCCTATGACCCACTCAAATACATTGTTAAAGGTGGCAGCTTTGACTGGTTGGCACAGTCAAAACATGGAGAAAGTGGAGGAGTTTCTTGCCAACCCTGCCATCATAAAAATAAAGTAAGCAATGTCAACTTCCAGGAGTGTGTATCAGGTTAAAATGAAATTATGAACTAGCCAATGGGTTGAGGCTACTTTAAGACAAATATTTCCTGGTGTTGCAGAAAGATTTTATAAATCAGCAGAATGGCACAAGAAACAAGGCATCAAGCCTCTCTTTGGTGTTTTCTGGAACCTATGCATCAATGCTAGGTTTCCCGGTCAGAAGCGTATTCACTGCATTCCTCATGCAGATCGAAAAAACATAGTTGGTATTTGTGGGCTTTTAGTTTTTGAAGAGCCTGGCAGTAAGTTATTTCCACCCTGCTTCACATGACTCCAGTCCATGATTTCCTTGCAGAACATTTCAATCATACAGTAAGATCCTGGCTGGTAATATGGGAGGCAGGGGTTATCATTGAGCTCCCACCCTGGGTGCTCCTGCTATACCCATCTTCACTCCTCTACCATTTCAATATTGACATAAATGGTAGGCTAGTTTAATCTGATATATCTAAACTGTAGGATTACATTGAGCCACAGATATCAAATTTGTCAACACCATTGGAGAGGAACGCCCAACACCCACCAATTCCTGGCCAATGCAAGGTGGAGATGAAGAGGGCAGGGGTAGCATGGTTTACTTTAGCCAGGCCACCATGTATCAGGCTTCTGAAACTGGTTATGGTGGGGTTGAAGAAGCAAAGAGGGCAGGACATTCAGGCCAGACAGACTTTGGTTCTGATGCTCAGCAAGCTTTTACTAGGTATGGCACTTTTATCAAATGTGACAAACCTGTGTAAGTACAGCAGAGGGATGAATTTGTATGGATCACTTTACTTAATCACAAATACTTTATAACATTCACCAAATTGGCTTGATACTGAAAATTTAATTTTTTCCCATGTAAGAATGCCTCCCTATGCAAAGGATGCAACCAATATAGCTGTGCATTTTTGCCATCAAAACATCTCAAAGGAAGAGCTGCCCCAGCCAAAGCAGCAAGGAGAAATCCAACTTCCATGCCCATGTGTAATGGCAATGGTTCTTGATCTGAACTCCAAATGCAATTACAATGTAGTGGTCTGCCATTGGACCTTTTCAGGTGAAGAATTTTTGCCTTCTGCAGTGGATTCTTCATGAGGTGATCCCAGAAGGTCAGTTGTCAGGTCTGCAAATGCAGTTCCACTAAGTACAAATCACACAGGCATGTACTAGAGGGTGTAGCCTAGGCAGCCAGGCTTTTGGTGCATATATGTACCAATCTGTACCTCTTCACCAAATTGAGCCCACCAAAAAGTTGATGTCCTTCAGTTTTAATTCTATGCAAAATCCCTCTTGGGGGTTTCTTTGTTACTAGTCCCTATTAGGGAATCATTTTGTATATGGTCAGTTTTCACTTCAGGGTTGCAAACGCCACAAACACCAATTCGCCATACTGTGGGAATAAATTTAACAAACTGTGGGAACAAATTTGAAGTCCTGGGAATAATTATGAAACCGTGTGAGTTTTTCCTCTTGTAACTGTGAGAACTTGTTGACCTAATCAGTAAGAACAATAAGGTAGCTGGATCAAAGCTACCGAATTCGTCAGAGCTGCTGAATTTGGAATGTGGAATGAGCTCCATTCTCCCAACTTGCTTGGTTAATTGAGTGTAGGAAGTGTAGTAATTGAGTGTATGCAAATGTATTCCAATAGTTATTCTCAAAATACTTGATGAAAGCCAGTGAAAATTTTGTCAATTGGCTTTATTTGAAGTCCAAACAAGTAAAAGGATGAAAGCAAAGTGCCAAAAGTGTTCAAAAGTGTATGCAAGCCATCTCCACATTGTTGATAGTATTTCAAATTTTTGCTTCAAAACATTTGTAGTATCCTTTCAAAACATTTTGTAGTAGTGCTTCAAAACCTTTGTAGTAGTGCTTCAATACATTTTGTAGTACTGCTTCAAAACCTTTGTAGTACTGCTTCAAACTTTTTGTAGTAGGTTTCAAAATCTTTGTAGCACTGCTTCAAACCTTTGTAGTAATGCTTTCATGATGAGCAGGGACAAGCAGGACTGCCCATGGGATCATGGGGCTGGCCCATTATTGTCAAGACAAACATGGTCTTCCCTGGGACCATGGGTGAGACCACTATTACTAATGGGACAGACCAAGCATCCCTGGGTCAATGGACCAGGATTTCTTTGAAATACACTTTGCACAAGCTAGGCCTGGGACATCCCAAGCTAGAGCCCAGGGACCAATATTCAACCCCTGGAAAGACCAGCACATTTTATAGCTCTTAGCTGCATCTTTATAGGAATTACAACAAACTGCTAGGGAATTGGGGTAACTGAAAGTGTTACAACTTGCAAATTTGTCAACAGAGTTGTGTGTTCAGGATGGTATATAAATAGTATTGTTTTTGTGGTAATGAAGGGAACATAGATGACTTTGCAAATATTGGTTTACTATCATGCAGTGGTAAACATGTTACAGTGTTCATATATCAGTCTTAATATACCTGATGTTCTCATTGCCAAAAAGGGACGAGTAACTTGCCATGCAAAGCAATGGCCCACACCCCACTAGTTTATTCAAAAAGGAGCATTTTCAGGGAAGGTGGAAAAAATCAGGATTTTTAAAGGTACACCACTTGCATTCCTCATAAATCACATGATGGGCAGTAACTTACAGTCATGAAGGTCAGTGCATGAGTAAGCAAAGCCTTCAAGTTCAAGTTCAAGTTAGTAGTACTAACTTGAAAGTTCCATATACTAGTACTAGTAATTGCTCACTGGCAGCATCTTCAAAAAGGGTTAGGGCTGGTTCTGACAACTGGGAAAAGTACTACTGGTTTACAGATTGAAAGATGAGGATGAGAGTGGTGATAATATGTACATGTACCAGGCCAGACAACACTCCAAGAAAAATAAAATGCATAAAATGTCCAGGGACAGGGAGGAACAAAACTATGATAAGACATACCCCGCATCATCATAGCATCCACTGAAACTTGCGCATGAGAGCAGATAAGAACGAAGTAGTCGCAGACATTGAAGTCGAATGGGTAGACACATCATCAGAGCCCACAGTGTCATTCTGCTGCCGTGATCCAGACTGAGCATTTGAATGCAATTTATGTATGATGGCCCTCAGCTCTGCACCGAAGTAGGCCACCATTGAATCGACGATAGGAACCGGGAGCCATGGTGGCAGAGTACATGCAGTGACCGTTTGACGTGAGCCCAATGCCTGGAATTGCGAGCGCTTTGTACCCAACAAAGACTGCAAGTGAGAACATACAACACAGCATGTTTGCGAAACCCCCAAGATATGGTTCAAACACTACGTCATGGGACATCAGAAAGATACTGAGAGTACGTTGGTGACAGTACTTACCATAGATTCATCTCGCCCTGAAGCTTCGAGCGAATCGGAACGGTAGATGTGGCTGGCTAGAAAGGCTTGAGGGTGGAGAGCTCCGTAGAAGTTCTTGTCCACCAACATGCCACCCCTTAAGCTTGTTTCCGAGTTCACGTTCCGCGATACCGCATTCTCAATCACAACAACCGCATCCTGCAGTGTACAACTCGAGGAATCACCAAGCATAGAGGGAGACATGACTTCTGCAAGAACTTCCCGCCAGGACCGCAAAGCCATTCCTACATGCTGAGCGACAACCACTTCGAGAGAGACCCCGTGAAAATAAGAGGCAATTCCAACGAGGTTGTTAACAGCCTCGAAATAAACGGCTTGTAATCGTAGCCAGTCCGCATAAGCATCGCGCACGGAAGTTACCTCCTCCCCGTATCCAGTCATATGAGCTTGGATGCCGAGCTCCGAATCCAATTCTATGTTCGCATTCCCATCCTCCTCTGCGTCCTCACGTTTCCGAGTGCGAGGATCCAGAGGGTTGATTCTGGTAAGATGTTCCTCAAGAAAAGAGCTATAAACGATGGCCCGAAGAGTAAGACCACATGTAGTGAGGAAATAGATGGCAAATTCAAAATCTGCCATCTCGCTATCCAACAAAGGCCTATCGCAGAACTTGTTAAGTGCACGGAGAGCAGCGTCGTAGCAACGGAGGAGGTGTATCAGCAATCTGTGGACCTCCTCACATGTGTCGTGGGTATAAATGGTGGGAAGGTGTGAGCCGCTCTTGTAATCTGCCGCCATCTTTCTCAGGTTAGGAATCTCAAGGTCAGACAAGCGAAGAAAGGTATTGTTGATGGGCTGCGAAAGCAATTCGAGGAAGGCGGCATCACGCTTACCCAATGGGGTGGAAATGGGTGACTGAACAGGAAAGGGGCGTTTCTCATCCATTGCCCGGGATGGTGAAATATCGAGGAGGCAATCGTAGAACGGTTTGGCATAATCCTTGTGCAAAAAGTTCCGTATCATCTTAGGCTCCGACATCGCAGTGGTATATGCGAAGATGCCGAGTGCATCACCCTCCTCCTTTCCCGCTGCATTGACAAGACTAACCACCGCAGCTGTGTGAGATGGAAAAGATTGGGATGTCCTAATGCAAAGCATGAGCCTGAGGCAAGTGAGGAACTGAAATAGTAATGAGCTCCTACCATGTCTTTTTCAAATATGGAATTGGATCACGCGGGTCGATGTCGCTCGCAGGTGGATGGAAAACAGAAACATTTTCGTTCCCGTAACCCAAGGCGCCCGATGAATCGGTTAGATTACAGGAGTCGGTTACTATGGGCTCAGAGCCTCCGTCCTGCACATGATTGCATACGATAAGCTTCATAACGGAAGAGCCCGACATTGATGGAGTCTCTATGATCGCAGCTGTGTTTTCTTTGTCCCTAACCAGAAGGGTAGCAAGAGCCCCCAGGGAACAACGGTCGCCGTGAACATGTGAGTCCTGATTTTTTACGCCACCAGTAAAGCCGAAATTGAGGGAAGGATCCTGCAGCCTCAGCATCTCCAACATGGCCGTGATGGTTTGGAATGTTAGGATCTTGTCGGGAACTTCATGATCGCCACTGACAGTCATTTTTGTGCGACTGGTGCGGTCACGGTGATGCACAGCAATTCCAAGGTAAAGGTTCGGTGATACTACTGTACTGCCAGTGAGTCCGCACAGTTGTATTTGCAGTGTAGTGGGAAACGGCGGCTGCTGGAATGATGATGTCACGGTCACGGTGGAGTTCAGTCGGAACCGGCCCTCAACAAACTTTGTTCAAATGGCTTTGCCACCGTTCAAAATTTCTTTCTTTCCGATGCAACTGAACTTAAATGAGAAACATACCGTCAGGAAAGCATGCATGGATCCGAGACGGATATTCGAGTACTAGTTGGCACGACAGTAGCCTGATCATACGAGGTGCAGCTGCGGGAGCATATGCGCCCTCGGCGACATTTTTTGCCTTGTACTAAAGGTCAGCACAGGCGAGGTGGTGCGTGCGAGGAGGGCAGCTTCTGTGAGGGAGAGTTTGTCAGACGTGTTTGAGTGCGAGGGAGAGCTCATGTGCATGGACAGTAGCCGGGTGAGGGGTGGAATCTGGAGCACGGAGGAGTGCCAACTCTGCGCGTAGGCTGGTGTTCTCCCGCTCGAGGGACTGTGTACGTTCGAGGACGAGAGAGTTGGCAAGGGAGTGATGCTGGAGCTTCAGCGAGGATGCGTGGGCTTCTTCAAGTTGCTGGTGGTAGGTAGTGAGAGGGGATTGGAGTATTGTGAGTGAGACTGCGCCTGGAACTGTGCGAGGGCAGCACGGAGAGTAGCGAGCTGAGATGGTCGTCGTTGTCATGGTCGTCGCTGTCGTGCTGAACGACGAGCATGATTTTTTTGTTATGTTTGTTTTTGTATTTTTTAACCTGGACTTAGACAATGACCAGTCCGGTCGTGGTCGTCGTATCCAACATCGACGCAATTCCAAGTTTTGTACAACTACCAGCGATTTGACTACCCTCCTTATCCCCCTCAGTTCCCCCAACCCCTCCCAATGAACCGGCATCATATCTACCAGCGCTCACCCCCATGCGGCTCTTAAGAATCAATTCTTGGTTCATTTTTTCCATAACTTGTGAACCACGGATAGCCAAGACTTGAGTAAATTTTGGCTTTTCCAAAATTCCCGTTTTGATATGTAGGAAAATAATTTCTGGTCGACTTCCGAGTCGGGGGCGAATGAAGACAGGGATATAGGGTGGGTATTCGTTGAGTCGGTGCGTTTTCGCGATATTGTTGGTTGTGGGGACAGGAGCTGAAGAATATGATTTTTCAGTACTTCTTTGAAGTAGTTGTTTACTGCTTTGAAAATTTTGTCGTCCAACAGCTCGGACCCCGGTAGAGTACATCCAAACGTTACTTGGTGGGATCCTTGGACGTGGAGCGGGATCCCGAGCTGGATTGCGATTAACTTCAAAAGGAGTATACAAATGGGACAACAACGCTTGGACACTCCGATGACATTGATGGTGTGCTGTTTTGGATGGGTTAGACCCTTGCATAGCTGAAATTAGAACTAACTTACCCTAAGAGCCCCATCTTTAAGACCAAAATGCGAAAGGATCAAACAGGCCAAAATGGCCTCGCAGTGAAGTGTTCCCGGAAAAACGAGATGGTTCGGCATGATATCATTCAAAGCGGCTATAGCTTCGTCGGCAAGGCTCTTACCTTCGATTCTCGCTTTTCCTGGGTCCTTGGTGAGTTTCTCTTCTTCTTCATCCATTATTTCTCTGACGACCTCGCGCCAAGGCCGTAATTCGGAACCTTCATGTTGCATTGCAATGACATCGATGGAGAGCTGACCGCTGAAAAGAGCATCTTTCCCAATTAGAATGTCCGCCGCCTCGAACTGAATGACGAGCAGACGAAGCCAGCCTACGTAGGCGTCTGGCACGGAAAGACACCCTTCTCCGGAGACGAAAGTATGAGGTTGGGTTCTGACGAGGTCGGTGTCCAACTCTTCCTCCTCCTCTTCCTCCTCCTCCTCCTCCTCCTCCTCCACCCCCTCCACCACCCTTTTCTTTCCTCTCCCTGTCCCTGTCCCTTTCCCTTTCCCTTTCCTTTTTCCCTTCCCTTCTTTTTTCACTTCCACTTGTTTTCCTTTTTGCCCCATTCCTTTCGGTGTAAGAGGAGTTCCAGTTCCTTTTTTCTTCTTTTCTTTCCTTATAAGAGGGTCTTCCGGGTTGATTCTGACCAGGTGCTCTTGAATAAAGGAGCTATAAACCAACGTACGAAGAGCCAGACCACATGCGGTGAGGCCATAGACGGCGAGTTCAAATTCCTTGGTCTTGTTATCCAACGAAGGCTGATCAAGACCTCTGAAGGCTTTCAGCGCCCGGAGAGCAGCTTCGTAGGAAACGAGGAGATGTTTCAACAATCGGTGGACTTCTTCGCATGTGTCCTGGGTATAAATGATGGGAAGGTGTGAGCCACTCTTGTAATCTGCCGCCATCTTTCTCAGGTTAGGAATCTCAAGGTCAGACAAGCGAAGAAAGGCATTGTTGATGGGCTGCGAAAGCGATTCGAGGAAGGCGGCATCGCGCTTACCCAATGGGGTGGAAATGGGTGGCTGAACAGGAAAGGGGCGTTTTTCATCTATTGCCTGGGATGGTTGAATATCCAGGAGGCAATCATAGAATGGTTTAGCGTATTTCTTATGCAACAACCGCCGCATCGTCTTAGGTTGCGACGTCGTAGCCGCATACGCGAAGATGCCGAGTGTATCGCCATCCTTCTTGTCCGCTGCATTGACCAGGCTAACTGTCGCAGCTGTGTGAGATTGAAAAGATTGGGATATCCTAATGCAAAGCTTGTAGGGAGTGAGGTATTGAAATAGCTGCTGATCTCTTACAATGTCTCTTTCAGATATGGAATTGGATTGCGCGGGTCGACATGGCTTTCAGGCGGGTGAATTATAGCAGGGTCCTTATGTTCATTTTTGAATGTGATCGCATCTTTATCATCGGGATTGGTGTCCGGCGCCGCCCGTCGGGGGTTGACTGCTGCGAAAAGCTTTACGACCCCAGAAGTATCCTGGTTCGTGTCATCCTTCGTGATCGCCACAACTTCGTGATTTCTAACCAAGAGTGTGGCCAAGGCGTTTAATGGTCGCAACACTGCTCGGATTTCGTGGGGCTGAGCCTCCTCCGTCAGTTGTAGAATGGTGGGACTCTCGGTTGAAAACTCAATATTTTCCCGTATCATTTGAATAACGGTGGTGATCGTGCGGAAGGTTGAGCGGTTTTCGGTTGCCATAGTTGGGGAGATATACTTCAAGTATGTCACCGAATTTTGCAAATGCGAATCAGGCTAATAAGGTTGGGGGCGGGCGATCCGTTAAGGCCGCCGGATAAACCCGTGGGATGCGGGGTTTACCTTGACGCTGAGCGTTATCGGAATGTTAGGACGAATGCTCCGGATAACGAAATACCAAGGAGATAGCACATCTTTGTGGGGGATAGCTAATATACTTCGATTATTGGAAATTGTGCGTCAATTAAATATGCGAAAGAAGATTTAACCAACTCTCCTGGTCAGTCCCCGGTAACCTGAAGGTACACTTTCCAAGGGAGGCTTAACAAATAAGCACCGCACACCTATCGGACTTGGAGAAAGATGACAACTCACGGTCGATCGATCGATCGATCGATGGTAAGGTTTTTTGAAATAAAAGTCGTTACTTTATTTAAAATAAGCCTTCCCACATGAAGGATCCAGCATACGCATGATCAACATACTAGGTCACCATCATGACATCGAGCCCAGGCCCAGCCGGTACCTTATAGAGTGTGATGTTCCAAATGTGCTTCGGGTAAGAATTTTTATGGTCCTCCTGCTAGTTTTGCTTCTTGCGGCAAATGCCGAACTTTGTTCGGCCGTAATTGACCGGCCCGCAATAAAACCACGCAAGTTCAACTGTTTCTATTACTCTTTCTTGAATGAAGGAAGGATGGTCTCGATGCAAAGGTGCGCCGCTGGAAAAATATCCACAGCTCAGATCTTAGATATCATCATGATTGTAGGACGTCGAAAAATACTCAGTGGGTTCGAGTTACCATGTACGACGCGATGAGGACGATGAGCCTGAGAGCATCATTAGCCCGCGTAGCGCTCCGAGTCGTTGACTCGAATCATGTCGGATTGCTGCCACGTCCAGCACCAATTTTCTCTGCAACCCTCGCAGCACCTTAGCATGAAAGTCGCAGAGACAAGGCTATTACATTCAAGTTGATGTTGATACTTGCCAGTGGTAATGTCATCCCCGAGCTGACATGGTCGCCAACAGTATTGCCCTCCATCGCATCACTTCTACGGCGCTTTCGCATCCGCTTTCACTCATCTTCGCATTGGTTCCGGTGACCGTCCAACGTTATTAAGTGGAATGGGGGGAAATGGGAGAGGTTCGAAGCCTTATATCCTGCTTGAGCGCCAGTGGCGAAAATGGGGCTGCTCTTATCAATTTAATCATGCACAGCGTAGAATTTCGAGTTTCCAAATTTTTAACCTTTACCAAGTGATTATAACACCAAGTGATTATAACTTATGCTGTTCGAATCGCGCGCACTTGACTCACTTCTCGGAGTCATAGATGTGACTCGAGTCAGATGTGACTCGAGTCATAGACATGACTCGAATGTTAGTACTTGATACTGCTGAAGTTTGCTAGAATCTGCTACCCCCCAGGTTAGTGAATATGGAGTCAGTTTGTGTGTGTGGCCGTTCTTTCCAGCAGCTCAGTGCTTTCACCAACCACAAGCGCACCTGCCAATCTTCGAAAAGGCGTCTTTCCAGTGCTCTGGACAAGGCAAAACAGCTCTGGAAAGGTCCCAAGAGGCGTCGACTTCTTTCATCATCTTTGGAGACTCATGAGGTGCCTCCGGCGGGTTTGGCACCCCAGGCAGCAGACCCAGTGGTTGCAATGGAGGTTCGTCATTTTGAGGATGAAAGATAACCGCTCATTAAATATTGTTCGTAGATTGTTATTCCACACGATTCAATGAATGAAAACCAAGCTGATGACTCCCATATGTCTATGATGGAACGTGCACCATGGACCCGCAGACTCAATCGTCGACTCCCTCTACGATTCAGAGATCCTTTGCCTCAATCGCCACCACTTTTACCACCGCCATCCCTCATTCATTCTATCGCCTCTACTTCTTCGCAGTCAATGGCAAACAATAGAATGGCTATAAGTTCTCGTCTGCGCCAAGTGTTCAAGACAGTACGCAACATATTTGGGCTATCACGGCTGTACCATACTGCAGAATTGCCTTCGCATGATCCAGAGGAGTACAACGAGTTATCAGATATCCCATCTCAATCCCCTTCCACATCCGCTCCGCAAACATTTTATCCATATCCGAACCACAGCTCATTCCGCCTGGGTGAGTGGTATTGGAATGGCGGTGTCCAGAAATCTCAGTCTAGCTTTAATGAGCTTTTAGACATTGTTGGAGATCGTGGCTTCCAGCCCGCTGCCGTTCGAGATACCCAATGGAGTGAGATCAACAATATTCTGGCAAGCGGTGAAGATGAAGAATGGTTGGATGAGGATGCCGGATGGAAACATACGCCTGTGACAATTGAAGTACCCTATCAGCTTCGTCGTGGCGTCTCCTCAGATTCCGACGCCGGTCCTCGAAGTTATGCGATTGACGACTTCTATCACCGCAGTCTGGTTTCGGTCATTCGGGAAAAGCTTTCGGTTTCAACAGGAAATCATCGACACTTTCATTATGAACCATTCGAGCTGAATTGGCAGCCGGGCGAAGTTCCTCACCCGGTGCGTGTTCAGGGCGAACTGTACACATCTCCCGCATTCGTCGATGCCCATCGTGAACTACAAGACTCTCCTGCAGAACCAGGTTGCTCACTTCCACGCGTGGTTGCTGCACTGATGTTCTGGTCTGATGTTACACACCTGACATCTTTTGGTGATGCGAAGGTTTGGCCCCTTTACATGTTTTTCGGAAACGAATCCAAATATTACCGGTGTAAACCCTCATGCCACCTCTGTCACCACATTGCGTATTTTCATTCGGTGGGTGCTGTATTTTCGCTGATTGCCGGATCATGGCTGATCATCTATGCAACAGCTTCCTGGGGCCTTCAAGGATTTTGCCACCAAGCAGACCGCAGGGGGGAAAGAACCCAGTGATCAATTCATGGCGCACTGTGCTCGGGAGCTCATGCACGCCCAATGGATGGTTCTACTTGATGACGAGTTTCTGGAAGCTTGGGTGCACGGCATCGTGATTACATGCTGTGACGGGATTACAAGACGGTTCTACCCACGAATATTCACCTATTCTGCGGATTATCCTGAGAAGTAGGTCATCTATTCACAACCGCAACCAATTGGAAAGAACTAACGCAGCAATCTTTACACAGAATCCTCCTCGCTAGTATTCGTAAAATGCCTGCCCTTTGCCCTTGTCCACGGTGTCTCACCCCGATGTCACACTTTCATAACCTGGGGACAGCTACGGATATACAACGTCGGGCGACATTGGCTCGCGTCGATGATCGTGGTTGACAGAACTCGGTTTTCGCTGCTCGGAAGCTAATATATGAAAGGCACCAACAAGTGAATAGTACCGCTGTGGAGAATTTGCTCAAAGAGACGTCTTTGGTTCCAAACCTAGTACGTCCGTTGCCATAATAATAATATGCTTAGCCCCTTACAACTAACTCTTGTGATCTAGAACGCCTTTTCTTGTAGACTGGGACGCTTCGGCTTCGGTTGGTACTCGATGCTGGTAGTTGATTTATTACATGAAATGGAGCTGGGAGTTTGGAAAAGCCTCTTCATCCATCTCCTTCGGATTCTGGAATCGCACCAGGGATCAAATTTGGTTGCAGAATTAGATCGTCGGTAAGACATTTATGGATGTATCACTGTCACCAATCCTAATTATGGAGGAAGCTATCGGCAACTCCCTTCTTTCGGAAGGGATGCAATCCGACGATTCCCGGTTAATTGTTCTGAACTGAAAAACATGGCTGCCCGGGATTACGAGAATCTCTTACAGGTATGATAAAGCCTTCTTCTCAGGTTACAACATTCAGTGTACGTCAATCAGTGCGCTATTCCTGTCTTCGAAGGGCTGCTTCCAGAACCGCACAATCAACAGATCTTGGATCTCTTGTTTGTGGTAGCACATTGGCACAGCTTGGCCAAATTACGGATGCACAGTGACTTGACTCTCGACGTCATGGATGCCGTCACAATTTCTTTAGGTGAGAAACTTCGCGACTTCAACAACAAGACGTGTTCTGCCTTCGTGACTCGGGAGCTTGAACGGGAGCTCGATGCACGTGTTCGCCGGCAAGCTAAAGGGGCAGCGAAGAAAAACAACACCAAAGGTCGTCGCTCTGGTTCTGACGCTGTAGATGCCCAAGGAAATAATCCACATAGACCAGGGATACGGATCGCAGATATTGAATCTGAGAATGCTGCAGCGGATGGGCTGCGAACTAACGCTCGACGTCTTAAACATTTCAATCTCAATACATACAAGGCTCACGCCCTGGGCGATTACACTGCTACAATTAGAAGATATGGCACCACAGACTCCTACTCAACAGAGCCGGTAAGTATCTTCAAATCCACACCAAAAATGATTTATTCTGAATTGCTTCGTAGGGTGAATTGGAACACCGCTCGCCAAAAGCATGGTATACCCGCACAAGTCGCAAACGGTTTATTCAGCAAATGACACGCATCGAGCGGCGGCAGAATCGTATCCGTCGTATCCGCGAACAATACCGAAAGGCGGGGAAGACTACGCAAGAGGACGTCTCCAATAAACCTGACGTCCATCACAATATTGGGAAATCTCAAAATTTTCCTGAGAATATCCCACTTTTCTTGCAGAAACATGCAGGTGATCCTGCGGTCAAGGTATTGGCTCGTGCTCGTGACCGAGACAAACTAAGTTGTGCTTATTCATTGCCAGGACTTCATTCCGAAACTCAAAGATCATTTACTTCCTCGAATCAAAGCCGTCCTGTCCGAAGAAGCTTCCACGGCCGATGGCATTCCATCCCGGCCTTTCAACTACGGGTTAGCAGACCCATTGTTCACGGAACAACATGAGACTATCCAAACTGCCTGCGACTCGGTGCTGTTCAAAAATGATCGGATATACCGCCATCATCTTGCTCGATTCAATTACACGACCTATGATGTCCGACGATCGCAGGATGTGGTCAATCCCAACACTTCTCACTGTAACATAATGCTCCTTGCGAATCCTGAAGATCTTGAGGGGAATGCAAACCATTGATTTTTATATGCACGCGTTCTGGGAATTTTCCACACCCACATTATTTACACCGGAACTGGGATGCTGGACTATTCGCCAAGAAAGCTGGAGTTCTTATGGGTGCGGTGGTTCCAATATGTCGGAAGCCATTCCGTTGTTTGGGAAGACCGTCGTTTGGATTGTGTTCGATTTCCCCCGATGGCAAGCGATGGTGCGTTTGGATTTGTAGATCCAAGGGATGTATTGCGGGGATGTCACATTATGCCCAGGTTTGCAAAAGGAAGACTCCATCTTGATGGGGTTGGCCTATCACGCTGTTCAGCTGATTCAAACGACTGGCTTTACTACTACATTGATAGGTCCAATAACGATTTGATACTATACTCTCAGGTACTCAATTGTTTCCTCTCCTGCAGATTTGCGGACCGCGATATGACTATGCGCTATCACTGGGGTCTCGCTGTCGGGCATACCTATACAAATGGTCAAGCTGCAAGCAGGGTCGCGTCCTCCAATCAGTCCACTGAATGCGGTATGGAATTGGAAGTGATGCCAGTTGCCCTTGAAAATTTAGATTCAGCTGCAGACGACAACCAGGCGTTCAATGAAGAAGGATCTGATACTGAACAATGGGAACGAGATGATTGGGAGGATGCTGATGATTTGAGTGATGGGCATGCTGACGGGGAGCGTGAAGAATTCAGTGATGATGAGATGGTTCTGGCCATGGATGACATGTATGGGTAGGATATTTTGATTCGCTCTATTAGATTTCTGGTGAATGTACTCAAAAATTTTGCCACCTGCCTAGCAATGAGGAGCAGATACCAAGCATGAAATAAGTGAATACATTCCTACCATAATGACAACTCGGTCGCTTGCACGTCGAGAAATCGACATCACATCCCACACCGCAACCACCATCTCAGTCTGGAACTTTCAGTTCAATGACGTTCGAAGTAATCAAGCCAACATGTGATTTGACGGTGCATCTGCAAAAGAAAGGCCATCCATTGGTTTTGCGGGAGGGGTTGGAGGAGCCCATTGTAGTGGCTGAGTTTAACACAAAAGTTTTGGACCGAATGTACGGAAAGGACTCGAGTGTGGTTTAATTCTTCGCATCTTCATATTTCTGTTTATGCATATTTCCATTCACAGCACAGGGCAAGCAAGCCTCATATAATCAATAACGGCTCAGGCAATTTTGTATGGCTCCAATTCCGAAGTAAGGGCCTTTCCTACATAACAAAGGAACTTCAAACTCATCTTCCCACAATAGATTCCGCTACGGTTTTGCTCCCCACCCGAAGTTGATGAGGACAGTTTAATGCAGGGAGCTGAGCAACTTAGCCAAGCTATCATCGATCTTCTGCCTCTAGTAGTACCACGTCTTCAAAAATCCCGTTCATCAACTCCCAAAACACTTGTTCCCGCGATTGAGTCTTGAACTCACTGCACAGGTCTTTTCAGTTATTTCTTCCCTGTTTCACGGACCATGTTACTGAATAGACATTAAGACACAACATATCTGTTCTGAGAACCTGCCGTACGGAAAGTAAGATTTACGTCACGTTTATGTGAGCTCAAAGAGATAAACTGACCGGGTGCCAGTGAATGTCGATGATGACATGGATTGACTGGGATTTAGCCCATGAGTGCATGTAGCAAATGTGGCCAGGCCCCTTGTAAGGTGCGACCGAGGTAGAGTAATTCGTATCAACCGAGGTTAGCGGGACTGACCAATAGCCCACAGGTATTCTGAGTATGCAAGCAAGCGTGATGAGATTGGAGAGTAGTATACAAGAAAAGCGACTACCGGACATGGTTGAGCCCTGCGGCACTTGTAGCTTTAAAATCATCCTCTGTGATCCAGGTGATCCAGTGATTTTCCAGGACATTCTGCGCAACAGTCTGGTTTTGCATCTGCCCGAATGTGTACTCATCGATTATGTTGGAATTGTTGGTGTTTTCAACGATGCTTGGGGTGATCCAGGGCTTAGGTTTACATGAGATTGTTTTGTGAGTCTTTAGAAAAGCCACGTACCTCCAACACAAACCAACCACCACTGAACCAATCAAACAAAAAAGAATGAACTGCTTACCACCGTAAGCAAAACATACCACTCACAGGTTGACTCCCCTTATAATATTTGACCATATATGAAGGGTGCAGTTGTGTTTGCGACAGAAGAATCGGGTCCACTGGTGTGTGTCGGCGGTAAGGTGCCAGTGCCAGTAGGAGAGTGGAAAGTCGATTCCAGCCTGGCCATTTGAACCTTGCGGAATGAGCCTGCAATGCTCGGCCTGGGTACCAGAATTCAGAAGAAGCGTGCTCATACAGAGGATGAGCAAGCCAAGCGGGAATTGCGACATACGGGTATGAGTTCAAGTTTGGTGCACGACACGCATAAGGTAACAATGGACACGGAAGGATATTTACCGTTGTGGAGCCCTATCGAGAGTTCCGAAGTCTGGCGGCGCTCTGCCCCCAGGAAGTTGGGTATCCCCCTCATGAGAATCCGGATGCCAATCAACTCCAACTTTAAGTCGTGAAGGGTTCACAACGGAATTGTTCCGGCGGTACTTTGAGCACGGTGGGTTGGTCTCCAAATGGGTTGAATTACGGCCTCTTATTCAAAGCATGTAGGAGAGAAGTAAGAAATCAAAAGTCCTTTACATTTACAAACAATAAATCCATTTAACATTTCTCCACATCATACTGCGAAACATCAACGATGATTTCACCAAGTGTCTCCGCACGAACGCGGACGCGGTGGTTGCCCTTGCAGCAGAATGAGCATCGGGTTGGCTGTCATACAAAAAACCTCACCCAATTCAAAGCCTTGACGTAAGTTCCCGTTCGCCATTTGTTGCTGTAACGGACTCTGACGGATTGCCCTCGCTGACACCGTTGACGTCAGTACACACGTATGGGAACGCCCCGATCACATACCCGGAACCGATTGCCCGCGACAGAACGACGAGCTATGGAAGTAGTGGACTAGGAGGTAATTATTGAATAGATATACTAATATAACAAAAAAGACTCACTTTAGCTTTAGTTTTCGGCATTGGCGGCGATGGAGGGCAGAATACACAATTTATGAGGTGAGTGGAAGTAGAGGAGGGTGAGAAGGTAGGATAAACGGTGAAGTGAGAGAATGTCAACAATGACAGGAAAGAGCACGAGAACGACGATTTGTACCGAAACTGCCGTCCCAGACGCCCCAAAACTGTCTGGAACATCGGAACCAGTGGCCAGACACACAGTAACGAAGGCGACGATGGAAATGTGGAGGCCCACAGCAATGCCGTCATCAACGTCGTCGTCGTCGTCGTCGAGATACCGCCACACCAAACATCGGTACGATCATCCTCGTGCAGCTCGACGGCAGGACCGATTGGGACGGGGACGATTGGGACATCATGGACAACGTCTCCATCATTTTTAGTGGTGATGGAATGCAGGGAGGGCCGTGGGGGGCCTTAATGGTGCAAGTAAGTACCCACCCCCCCCTGCTTTCCCCCCCATGTACTGAGCCCTTCCCGCCACTCGTTCTGGGCCGGGAACCCTCCATCATCCATCCCCCTGCTTTTTCCACCATCCACCACACCTCCACGCCCCTTCCCTGCCATCCATTTCCACCTTCCCCCCCAGCACTCTTCCCTCCCCTCACTCACCCTCTAGCGCCCTTCCCCATCAAACGTAGACCAAGTGCGACGCTTCTGTGAAGGTGAGCGCCCAATAATGCATCGGCAGCGCCCCATATGTCCCCCTGCTTTTTATTTCCTTATTTCACTTTTCTCTCTGCATGTTTTCATGAATATTATGCTATATATAGTATCTAGAAGAATAACTATTTGATATATATAAAAAGCCAATCGAGAAGACGGCGGGATAGTGAGAAAAGTCAAGCTGGAGGTTTTCCTGACAGTAGGCGGCTGTCCGGACAGCAGCGGAAGGATTCGAAACAATGCCGCCACTTATGATCATATATAATTATATATAATTTGGAAAGGAGGTTTTTCTTGTATGGTCAAGGTTCTTAAAAAATGGTATTTCACAGGAATAATTAAATATTTATCAGAATGACTTATATTGTGTGGCTAAGCTTCTACAAGACTGTAAAAAATGGTATTTAACAGGAATAATTAAATGTTTATCAGAATGGCTTATATTGCATGGCCAAGCTTCTATAAGACTGTGAAAAAATGGGATTGCAGAGGAATAATTAGGAGTAGATGGTAGCCCCTTATATACAGCAATCAATTCTCACAAATCTGAGTGCAAATGATCAAGCATCACAATAATTATATTGTACTTGAATGCATTTATTAGGCTAGATAAGACATTGCAAACATCTACAAGTCGGCTTATCAATTATCAACTCCGCCTGGATATACCGGCGCCTCCCCGATTTCCTGATGAACGAGCAAGGTACGTTTTGTGGTACATTGACAATGTGTAATAGTTAAAGTTCCAACATAACCTTTACAGGAGCAACCAGATTGAATTCAAATATCTTAGTATCCGACTACTACCTGTAGAATTGCAAAGTACGCGTCTGCCCTAGGTTCAAATCACTGCGGCCAAAAATTCTCTATCGTTTTTAAATTAGCCGTAATGGGTACTCGAGGATACAAGGTGTATCGTCACAGAGGCCGCTATTTCAGATGGTATAACCACTGGGACTCATACCCTTCGGGATACGGTCTACAAGTCCTCCGGGAGGTCCCGAATGAGAACGCAACGCCAGAGGAGTTCCAAAACTGGTTATTATCGATGAGGGAAGAGCTCGACGGCCTATTCGAGTCAACCGATGACGACTCCGACAACTTCAACTTTGACATCTCTGCTACGCAGCCTCAGAATGATCTTTTTATCGAGTGGGTTTATGAGATCGATTTGGACAACCTCGTTTTCCACGTCGACACTTTCCCAATTTTCCGCCTTGATCACATGCCTTCGGAGGAATTGTTTCTTAAAGGAATAGGATTCGACCACTACGGCCAACGTTCCTATTCTGTCAACATCCCGAAACAATACAGGTACAACTGGGCTGCACCGCCCTCTCCACCTGACGATGGCCTCTTGGTGGTCTACCAAGATCACAAGGCAAACGACAGCCCATTGTTGATCCAAGACCTCCTCTTTCTCCCAGCAGATCTGACCAATGCCGAACAATGCCGTATATCACTATTACAATTGTTGGTTGGTCATTACATGACGAACGATTTCGCTGGTCATTTCATTCGCAAACTCGAAAATATCCCATCCCGAAATCTCATCCCGGCAAAGGGCCTTAGGCTTTCGTACTCTTTCTTAGCTCTGGCATTCTACCCGTCGATTCTTCCAAACAAAGAACCACCAGTCGAAATCGATGCCCTCTCTAGCTTTGTGTGGGTGCAGGAAGACCTTTGTCTCCGAATAACAACGCACCTCGATGACGAGGCAAATTTGCAAGCGGCAGTGGGAGAGCTTGTTTGTGAAGTGAAGAAAAAGGCCGGCCAGGACAAGGAGCCCGAGACCAAAACGAAATCCGAGATAACCGTTTTTTATGGTGTTGCTTTTTCAAACTTCCACTGTGTTATCGTCAAAATCGAGGCCAAGGATGGATACAAGTGCAAACATTCGCCGGCATTACAATTTCTCCCCTCCCGGCATGCGTTTTCTCCTGCAACACCTGGTATCACTGCCATCGCACGACTTGGCATTTATCTCGAGTCGAAGCCGGAAGCATTCACTCGTCTTTTGAGACACGTCCAAGGGGACGACAACTTCGTGACAATGATTGGTTCTATAAATCCCGCCAAGGTGATTTCTACGATCCCACAAGATGTTTGGGAAAACATTATTCAAAACATGTATTCTCCCACCGACATCCTCACTTGCGGATTGCTTTCACCTGCAAGCAAGGCTGCCGCAGCCCGGACTTTGAGGTACCCCCATATTTCCATGACCCTTCGTTCGCACCGGAATCGTCCAGCCGAAAGCAAGTGTCCAGAATTGGGAACCGTCGAGTATAGATTAATCTCACCATGTGCGCCCAATCCCGACTTTCATACGGAGGACGTCCAGAAGGAGAGTCTAGACGGTGACGGCAATGAGGGAGGTATTGATGATGGCGACGACGATGACCGCGACGACGACGACGACAGGGGTGGGCCGTCAGTGCTCCACATGGCTGATTTCTGTGCCGTCGGTAGCAAGGGGAATGTCGTCCTGCGACTCGGGCGTCATTTATCGGGAGAGATTTATACGGTATTCCTCGATCGCGATTCCTCCGGAGCATTCGAGGAAAGTTGGCGATCTCCACTGCAAATTCAAGAGGTGGGGATCGCCGGCTAGCTGTTTCTTGGCCATGATTCCCTCCCCCCCCCAAAAAAAAAGATGTCAGCCCTATTATTGTATCTTTGTCCAAAAGCAAACCTGATGCGATGACTGTTGGTCCCAGACCTGTTGTTATGCGTCAGTGCAATCCCCCAATAACTCTGATTCAGACCTTGTGGATGGCGGTTCCTGTAGTAAAATGTGACCGGCGACGTAGCATTGATTCTTTTGTTACATTGTAGGTATTTTTTGTAAATCCCCCCGAGCTAGACCTAGGAAAACCTAGGAATTTGAAACAACTGAGATATGACATAAGGGTGCAGCGACAACCAAGACATGTCAGATATAATATGTGAAACTGGGGTAGTGAAAGTGTTGCATAGGTCAAAATGACATATTTTGCCAAAGTCTAGGTATATTAACTGAACAATTTAGAGTGCTAATGATATAATGGACAGCTCAATGGTCCATCAAGCTATTTGAACTTTGCCCACATTGTAGGTATAAATATGTAACTCTGGCCATGCTATACCTAAAGCCACCTAGAAATTGGCAGGGATCCACAGAGCTCCCAGGACTGATGGAAGAGGATCAGGCATGCCAAGACACTAAGGCCAAACATGGTTGGCCAAGCATACAGATACTAAGTAAATAAATAATAATAATAATTCATTATACACTGTAACCTGCACTTCCATACTAAGCACGCATAATGGCCGTAAACTGTGGCACAGTTTGTTTTACAATGGAACAGGTGCGAGCGAGCTCTGCTTGTGTTCAGAACACATGGCATTAACCTTCCAGGCTTCATTGCTTCATCCAAATTTCTGAAACGATGGATGGCATTGGATGCAGAGGAAATTCTCGGGTGGCACTTGTTAATGCTGATGATGCTTGTCTCTCACTTTATGCCTTTTTTTATTTTATCTGAGGAACTCGGCTTCCACCGTAGCTCTCAAGCAACTGAAAGCAACAGGTGTGAATACAAAATTCTGGACATAGTGAATATAGAGGGCCAGCCATGTTTGCATGAGATAATACCACCATTTGACAGTGCAAACATGGCTGGCCATCTATGTTCAGTTAATCATATCATTGAAATCTCTTCCCCCCTGCACTTGGGGGGGTCAAATGGTTGAAGTGCCAGAACACCCTCCAATGCCCCCCACCCAAGCATAACACTTTACCACAACTTCCCCTGGAATCCCTGGGACTCCCCGGGAAAAAAGGGGACTGAAGGGGGACTCCCTGGGAACTTGGTCACCAGCCAAGTCACACCAAAAGAGAAGATTCCCCCCTGGGGAATTCCCCCTTCAGACCCCAGGGACTCCCCAGGGACTCATCCTCCCAAAGTTCCCCAGGGAATCCCTAGGGACTAGTTTGCTATTTTTTGATAATTATTTTTTACAATTATTTATGTAAGGGTTTTATGTAACTAATCAACTCTGCTTAGGAAGCACGTGAGTAGCCAGATATCAGAGCTTGTCCTGTCCGGCTTAAGCCAGGAGAGGGACAAGTCCATATGAACATTTGATTTTGTGTGGTACAATCGGATCAACAAACAATGTGCTAGGGTGGGAAGGTGGGTAAACTCGAGAGAGTAAAAAATAATCTGAACCTGAGTGAGTTATATGGTGAGCAATAAGATGTGGAGATTTGTGGATACGCTACCTGAGTGAGGTGATGTGGTGAGCAATGAGGAGGGTGAAACATCTCCTATTGCTTGAACACATGTTTGAACCCCACTCAGGATAGGGGAAAGAACAAGGTATGCCTGTGTAGAGGGATACAGCAAGGCTCTGAGTAGGGCACGTGAGGGGACAGGTTCCGAGTGCGCTGTAGTCTATTAGACTTGCGTAAAAATTATTTTTTAAACTCGATTAACTAATATTTATAAGTTGGCTATTACTTAATATAGTGGGGGATGCCCCAAAGTAGATATTTGAAAATATGCAGTTTATATACATTTATTTGGTGCACAGACTGGTTTGGAAACATGTCACAAATGTGTCAACAAATGCATCTCATGATGATCAACAAACCCAACACACCAACACCACAACCCCTCACATGGCCCACCAACCCAATGCAGCCATGCTGACATCCACACCACACCAACACCCTTGACACCATGCCACCCAATGCCACTAATGGCAGGAACCAGGGACAGTAGTGAAAGGACATGGCAGGGAGTGGTACACCCACCCCCACTGCCACAATAAGGTTTTTCTTTTGATTTTGTGTCTTTTATTGACTTGTACATAGCCCACAGCTCCAAGCTCAAAGGATGCCCACAAGTGGCAGTGGCAACAACAATCAGAAACAAGGACGGACAACCTGGACAATGCCCAGAACAGGGACAGGGATGAGGACAGGGACAGAAATCCACCAGGTGGCAAGGAAACAACAGCGACAACAGTGACAACAACAACAAATGATGCACCAGGTGTGGGTGCTACACCCATGCCCATTCATAAGTCTATTTTTGTTATTAATATCTCTGACTACTAGCATCAGCTAGCCATGCCCATGCCAACATCCATGTGCAACAGAAATGCAAATGCCACCACCAACACAAGGGAGCGCCACAGCAGAAACAGCAACAGCGGCACCAGCACAACAGGAGCCATAGCAACAGCAATGGGGACAACAACAACAACAACAACAACAACAACAACAACAACAACAACAACAACAACAACAACAACAACAACAACAACAACAACAACAAACAACAGCAGCAACAGGCAGCAGCAGCAGCACAGTGGCAATGGTGGCAGCAACAGCACCACTACAATGGCAGCAACAGGCAGCAACAGGAATGCCACCCAGTGACGATGACAACACTCTCCTGCCCCCTCCCTCACCTTCCCTCCCCCCTCCCCCTCTGTCCCATTCCCTCCTTCCCCTTCTCTCTCTCTCCCTCCTTGCCCCTTCCCTCTTTCTCTCCCTCCTTGCCCCATGTCTCCCTTCCCCCCCTTCCCTTGCCCCTTGCCTCCCTTCCCCTTGCCTCCCATCTCCTTGCCTCCCTCCCCCTTCCCTCCCATCTCCTTCCCTCCCTTCCCCTTCCCTTCCCCCTTTCCTCTTCCCTCCCCCTTCTCCTTCTCCTTCTCCTTCCCCTTCCCCTTCCCCTTCCCCTTCTAGTGCTGCCAAAGTTCAGTTCAGTCCAGTTCAGACCCTTTTTTTGTGAACCCTGAACTGAACTCAGAGTTCAGTTCAGCTAAGTTTCTGAACTGAACTGCAAAATTCAGTTCAGTTCAGTTCAGCCTAGGCTATGAACCCTGAACTCTTACGATATAAGGCAATTGGTTCAGTTCAGACATGAATTTGACTGAACTGAACTCTTTAAGTGGTTCAGTTCAGCCAAGAGGCCTGAACTGAACTGAGTCTTGACAATGTTGATATTGCCACAACCTTTTGACTAAGTAGCAGACTGTTTACACACATATCTTGTCCTACAGACATTGTCATCCTTCTATGTGCAGCTAGTAGAATGTAGGGGACTGGTATGGGGCTGGATTGGCTGATACACTGGGTATGAAAAACTGCATCAACACCTGGGATTATTGAGTAATGAAATTGAGGGTGAAGAGTTGTGAGGAATCTACCACTTTATCACAAAGGTACAATGTTCATTTGATTCTGAATGGAAAGCTGAAAATTGTACTTGCTCCCCAATGTGCATGTTCCAAACCTTATTGTCTTAATGCATGGCATGCTCTTCAATAATATTCAGCTGGATGATGTCCAGCCCATGGCCCACACTTGTGGGCTTCATTGAACAACTTGAGATCCAAGGAACTGAAGAGCATGAGTGGGTTATGATCAACATCAGTGCTGAGCTTGAATATGGCAACATCAGCAAATCAGCAATTTGTCTAATGGGTCTGGGCCTGACCAGTCCAGACCTAAAACCTTCCAGACCATGATGTTAGATTCTAATTTCTTCTGACCACTTCCAGATGGTGTCATCTGGACCAGGCCACTTCCAGACCATCTCAGACCATCTCAAGACCATGTAGATAGCACTCCAAATGACAGAAAAAAAATTCATTTTGAGCTTGCAAAACAAATTCTGTACTTCAACCAACCCCAAAAGAGACCTGCCCTCACAATACTGCAACTCACAATCCAATAGTGAAATATTACTTTGATCCTTGACCTAGGGGTGACGTCAGACATCAGCTGTTGTCAGACAAGAAATTTGAAAAATATCTCAGAGATCATTACACATTCATCATCAACATCAACCATCATTGCATCCATGTTGGCAAGCTTAACATTTCCAATCATACCAGCACCATTGAGTATTCTTCCCCAAGTTATTGGACCAATCTTCACCACAGAGATGCTGTAGGCTTTTGTTTGCTTGTACCAGTTGCTCTCCAAGAACATACCAGCCATCTTAGTACCCAGTATTTGTGTCCTGGTTACCCAGTGTGTCAAAGCATGCTCAGCCTAAATACTTATTAAGCAGCAAAAAAAACCACAGATGGAATAATTACCACTGCCATGGCCAATGACAGTGCACCACAGGGTTTAGCATCCATCAAAAATTCTTTTGGCACCCCTACAGTGTCAGCAAGATGTGTGGAGAAGATTTTGAGGAGGAGTGGTGACAGATAAGCATCTGATTTAATTTGTGGGTCACCTATCAGTGAGATGTACATGTGAATGGAATTTTCATACCTTTGGATCACCCTTCGCAAACATGAATGGTAGGTTTGGTCTGAGAGCATGTGTAGCATATTTTGCATGCCACTGGGTGTCTTTGACACCTTTAGATGCAACATCTTGCTCCTCAAAATATGCAGTGACTGCGTTAACACCTTTAACAGCGAATTTGCCCCTCCAGTCATAAAAACATTGCATGGCCTACAAATTGTTAGCATTTGTGGCATGGCAACTGATATAGAAAAATCAGAGTTGATAATGCACCACAAAATGGATGATGTCGTTTGGCTGGATCTTACCATGCGTACGTGCTGGATACACTGCATCAAAGCAGACTTGTAATTCTATTGCATACTTGGGTTGTCAGTATCCCAGGGGTCATTGAGTGTGCCAAGATAGTTGCACCAGAGCAGAACAAATTTCTCAGCCCAATGTGCTTTGATATTGGCTGGAAGATCATTTGCAAAGAATCATGTGTGGCCCAGGATGGATTGGACAAGACCATCTTCTGCCTTGACCTTGATTGTAGGTGCATTCGGAGTAATTTTGGTGATGGACTGAAGTTGTGAAATTGTATAATCAGAGCCACAAATCAGAGAAATGGTGTACCTGAATGTTTTTTGATGCCTTTAGAAGGGGTTGTGCTGCTGTACATGTGTATTCCGGGTGGCTTCAGAATATAAATCCTAACCAGAAGGGGGTGTTAGTGTAAAAGTGACAAAAGGGTAATCAGTGTTGAGAGTCGTAGTAAAAGTGATAGTGAGAGAAAATGAATAAAGCTGCCATCTAGTATGACAATAACGGGTGAGAAATAAGGGAGCTGACGATACCAACAACATCGGGTATGGCAGGTTGGGGTCGGGTACGATGAGCGGGTAATGAAAATCAAAGTAAAATGGTGAAGATGAAGATGGGAAGTCTATGGGCTATGATGATGAGAGGTTCTAAGACTTTCTGAATGATTCTGAGAGAGATAGAGAGGGGTATACAGTAAGTCCAATGTCAGTATAGGAATCTGAGATGTCATGTGTGATTGTTTTGGGCAAGATGAGTTACCAGTGTCGGTATAAGATCGGCCGTTGGTAGACGGTATATGTTGGGTACAGCGGGTTATGTTGGGTTATGTCAGTTTGGAGTATGAGAAAGTGGGACGTGTCAGTGAAAGGGTGCACCACGGTAATGCGAAGGGAATAATACACCTACTCTACCGCAGTGCTGTACGGGTTCTGAGGGGTTCAATCTCAATCTGTTACGGATCGTCTAAGGGACGGCTCCGACAACAAACTAACTCAGACTAACTTCGAGCGATGAGAGGGAGAAGGGGGGTAATATTGATCCGGTGTGGTAAACCAGACTAAACGTTGTTGTTCGTGAGAAAAGTTTATATGAAAAAACTAATCTGCACCAAGGGTTTCCGGAGTGCGACTTTGATCAGGAAATTACCTTGTTGTTCTTCAGGGGATGGTAAGCAACTGTTAAACACCTAAGGTCTGTGCTCAACAACTGGGTTGTCTGGGAATTGTCCTAAACAAAGGTTAGTGTAGTCAAGATAACAGTGAACAGCTACCTTGAGTAAGTTTAAGTCAAGCTATATGACTTAGAGGATGGGTGAACAGTGAGGTCTTTCCTACACAAGGTAAAGACTTTGAGGATATACACAAGCAAGAGTGACAAGTGTTGTGTATGATGAACAAGGATGGGATGAGCAAGAGATAGTGGAAGTCAAACAAGTGTGTGTGACAAAACTATCTAACAGAATGTGACAATAATGAAAGTATGAGACAATAAAACAGTCAAGAAGTATTGATGATCAAGGTATCTGACAATATTCCGAAGCTTCAAACGCACATTGGCTACTGGTTCAGAATATGTACTGGGATATCTTGGTGAAGACCAATATATCTTGAGATAAATGACAATAGTAACGGCACTATGTCACAGAATATTTCCCAAACTAGTAATAAAAGAGTATCAATATATCAGATATTGATAGATCAATTAAGACTATCTGATTTGAGAAGGAATAGCAAGCAAGAATAAGACTGGAACTGTAACTGAATTGGTATACTAGCTACTACAGAAGTAGTTAGATACTAAAGGGGTGAATCAAAGGATGATGGGAATGGGGGATCAAGTTTGACTTGGGGGGGATCAACTTTTGACTGATGTCTCCTGCAGAAACTGGGCCCTATTTATACCTTTTCAACTACAGGAGTCATTCAGAGTCATAGGATGGAATATGAAATGAGTGTACAGGTTAGTGAGTCATAACTGGTCATAGTAGAGTAATATGAAATGAGGGGGCATAGGGTGAGTAAGCATTGGAAATAGGGGCATAGGTTTGTGAGTCAAGAGGAATCACAGGGGAGTAATTTGAAATGGGGCATAGGGTGTGCAAGCACATAAAAGGCAAATGGAAATTGGGGCATAGGTTTGTGGGCATATAAAAGGGCAATTGGAAATTGGGGCATAGGTTTGTGACTCATGCAGAGTCAATTACTGAGAATCATATGGTACTGTGAGAAAGGATGGGGGCATAATTGGTCATGATGGTGTCATAATGGTCTCATAAGGTGTCATGATGGTGTCATAAGGTGTCATAATGGGGTCATAAGGTGGGGCTGCTGATTGATCAATGAGTTATCTGAGGGGAGATGAGCTACTGGCTGATCTTCTCTGAGATCTGGGGTGGTCTATGGTTCTCCAGGAATCATGGACCAAGGCTGGAACATGTAATTTCAAATTGGGCTTCTAGAATCAGTTCTTCAGACTGTGCTTCCTTTTCCAATGTTCTAGAATAGAAGGCTGTGCTTCCTCTGTCAATGTTCTTTGATGGAAGATAGAAGGCTGTGCTGTGCTTCTTTTCCAATGTTCTAGAATAGAAGATAGAAGGCTGTGCTTCTTATCTTATCTGTTATCAAGAAAGATAAGAAGGTGGCTGTGGAATGTGGCTGCTCTGATCTTGGATCTTGATGTCTGATGTAAGGCTGTGGCTGTTGATCTTATCCTTTCCTTATTAGTAGAGACAAGGATAAGTCAGCTATTATCTAATCCTGTAATCTGATAAGGCCTTGTCCCTTCATTACTGATACTGTAAGCTGGGTTTGATGGTGGCTGGGCACCATCCCTTAGTGCTTGGGGCTATATTCCTGATATTGTCCACTTGTTGTCCTGGCTATTGAGAGAAGGGATACTCCAGCTGAAATTGCAATATTGCAGCTGAATGGAAAATTGCATAAATATCCTTTCTCTAAACTTGTACCATGTTTTTGATCCAAAACCATTTTGGATCATGACAACGTAGAGTACAATGTACATACAACGATGATATATAAAGGAACAAACTTGAGGGGAGGCAATACCCTATCGTCCAATGGCATAACTCCCTCTTATCTCCAGTATCTCCAGCCAATGGCAATAAGCTCTCTTATCTTGGGTGCGCGATGTGATTGGTCGACAACCAGACATGCGATCGATCATGCATGTGGTGATGTCAAAGCGCAGGAGCGTAGTACCGAAGGAACGGTAGCCAATCAGGTCGTGGGACTTGGCACTTCGTCGTGGGAATTGGGTGATGAGTAAGCAGGGCGAAAAGGTAACAATACCCCCCCCACAAGGTTCGCGTCTGCGCGAACAAGAACAGAGAGAGACGGGAAGGAATTAAACAGAAAGGATAAAGGGTATATCAGGGACAGACCATGAGCCATTCATGGCGGCCAGCAAGGCTGCTTGGGGCAGACTGTGTCAGGGGGTCGCAGATCTGGCGGATAAGTTATATGTTAGCCAACAACAGAAAGGAGGTCTCCAAACCCCCAACTCTGTACATCATAGTTTAACGTCATCGTGGACGAGCAAGCATCAGAAGATGCGGAGGAAAGGGTTGACTGGGTGGTCGGAGAGGAGACGGGGTGGTACTTCACAGAAACGAAGAGGGGGCAGAACGTCGTATCGGTCCCACAACAGGGCCGAAGGAAGGGGAGTACGCATACGATGCATCATTGCAATTGGGTATGCGTAAGCGGAGAGTCGACTGTCATTGAAGGCGAGATTGCTGAGGCCACCTGCAACATCACGGAGATGACCACAAGTGCACGGTGTACCAATAGTAATGACGTGGGTTATGGCATTTACTTCACCAAGTTCGAACAGCCAAAGACAACGGACCAAGGTCGGGAAGGCGAACAACTGAAAGTCATGATTCTCCTGTCGTGAGAGAAACGAAGTGATGACCTTGGGTTCAACAGATACAATGACATCGGTAGCAGGAGAATGTAGTGGAGAAGCATCGACGGGACGAGGAATGATGGAAATGCGTAGGTTAGCTGAGGTAGGTGCATGGGGGTGTAATCGATGGAATTCGGAGACAAGTTTCTTACAATTCTTTGTCTCCAATGCAGGTATCCATGAGTCCTCTTCACGGGGATAACCCAACCAATGAACGAGATAGAACAGACAATTCCTACGAACAACGGAATCAATGATTTCTTCTATTTCGTACTCTTCCTGTCCATCAACAATTTCTGCGGGTGGCTGCGGTAACGTAACTGTCTGTTGAGGGAAGGCGGGTGGAACATATGGGGATAGGAGAACCTCGTTGAAGACAGGGTATTTCCTCGACCACATGGAGGGAAGTTTCAACTCATAGGATGACCGTCCAACCTTTTTTACGATGGGGAAAGGGCCATATCATTTGTCATCTAACTTTTTAGATGGACGGAGAGAATCAATGTTTGTGGATTCTAACCACACCATGTCGCCAACATTATATTCTGGCGCGGGACGATGTTTCCTATTGTAGAACTTCTTCATTTTTTCTTGCGCAATGGCTAAAGCATTGGTTGCTTGTTCTTGTATACGGTTCATTCGGTCTGCGAAGGAGGTGGCAGATTCATTGACAATCTCTTCTTTGACTGGCTCCTTTCCTTTCCAGGGATGGAAACCCATCGTTGCATAGAATGGGGACATGCCTGTGGACGAAGATTCGTGATTGGCTAGGGCAAACTCCGCTAGAGCCAGCCACTCAGCCCAATCATCTTGTCGTTGGTTGATGAAGAGACGGAGGTATGTTTCGATTTCGGCATTGGCTCGTTCGGTTTGTCCATCCGCTTGTGGATGGTATGCAGTCGTCGGATGTCCGATGATCCCCAGTAGACAATTTAATTCCTTTGTGAAACCAGATACAAATTGTGTCCCGAGATCAGAGATGATGACATGAGGCAATCCAAATCGTTTGAAGACGTGATCACGGTATAAACGTGCAGATCCTTCCGAGGTCAACGTAGTAGTGGTGGGGATGAGGACTGATTGTTTCTTCAGTTTATCCATCACTACTAGGATAGCGTTGAAACCCTGTGACTCGGGTAAAGGGCCGATTAGATCCATCATGGCGGTATGCCATGGATATGGAGGGATTATATGGGGATGCAATAGTCCTGGCTTCTTTCCTCGATGTATCTTTTTTTGTTGACAAGGTAGACATGCTGCAACATATTTATTGACATCGGCATGGAGAGAAGGCCAAGTGAAATGTCGGGCAATGGCCTTGAACGTATTTTCTTGTCCAGGATGTCCGGACAGGGGAGTATCATGATGTTCTTGTATGATTTCTCCTCGGAGATGATCGTCCTTCGGGACATATAACAAGTCGTTATGATAGATCAATCCGTCGTCCATACACTTCCACGGGGAGTCAGGATTCTTCAATCCTTCGCTGACCTGCTCATCCAATTGGAGTCCATATTTGACGAATTGTTCTTGCCATTGGGGGTTCATCATGGTGGTGTCAAGTGAAGCCATGAACAAGGAGTCAGGGAGTGCGACAACGTTTTTATTGTCATTGAGACCTTGGTCGTGGTCAACACGCCTAGAAAGCAAGTCTGCTTTGCGGTTTAGGGTTCCAGGATGGTGATGAAGCTGGAAAATATAATCCTGGAGGAAAGAGATCCATCGGGCTTGTCGTCGAGTCAGATTTTGTGGCTGTCTAAAATACGTGAGATTCTGATGATCGGTGAAGACATCGATAATTTCTGGTGCACCAAGAAGGAAATGTCGCCATTGTTCGAAACATCGGATGATCGCGAGCAATTCCTTATCGTGGACATCATAGTTCCTTTCCGCAGGGGACATGCTGTTTGATAAGAAAGCCACTGGGTGCCATGTGGCATCATCTTGTTGTTGGGACAGGATGGCACCAGTAGCGTAATCTGAAGCGTCACATTCGATCTTGAATTTCCCATGATTGTTGGGTATAATGAGAACAGGATCCGTCGTGATGATCCGTTTCAATTCCTCGAATGCGACTTGTTGTTCCGTGTTCCATTCCCAATCCTTTTTGCCGGTCAGGGAATTTAGAGGCAACGCGACCTGTGCGAAATTCCAAACGAATTGTTGATAGAAATTGAGAAAGCCCAAGAACGACTGCAATTCCTTCTTGTTTTTTGGGACAGGCCAATCAGTTATTGCATCAGTTTTGGTCGGATCCATTCGTACTTTTCCATGTTCGATGATGAGACCGAGGTATTCCACACGTTGTGCATCAAATGTACATTTCCCGATCTTTAGGAATAATTTGTTATCTCGGAACTTCTGTAGTACTTGGCGTGTTCGTTCTTGATGTTCCTCCAGATTTTTGGAGAAAATGATGACATCGTCCATGTATATGTGTAGCCAGCCTGCTCGTATTTCATATCGGAATATGTGATTCATCATCCTTTGGAACGTAGGAGGAGAATTCCGTAAACCGAAAAACATCACTGTGGGTTCGAATAATCCTTTTGGGGTTAGGAATGTGGCTTTATGTTGATCGCCTTCTTTGATCCGCACATTATTGAAGTCCCATCGGACATCCAACTTCGTGAAGTATTCAGCACCATCGAGTTGGTTTATGATGTTGTCAATCAATGGCAACGGATAATTGTCCGGGATCGTATGTTCATTCAGTTTCCGATAGTCTTGTACACCATGTAATTTGGTTGCATCCTTTTTGTGTACGTAGAAGAATGGTGAGGCGTAGGGTGATTTTGATGGTCTAATCTTGCCAGCTTTTAGGTTTTCATTGAGGAATTCGTCAAGTTTCTCGCGTTCTGGCGGTGACAGTGGATACAATTTGCAGTTCAGGTGATCGGGTGCATCCGGTTTCAGGTTGATTGCATGATCCCATGGTCGAGATGGCGGCATCGAGTCGGTGGCTTTGGGATTGAAGACGTCGGCATAATCTTTGTATACGTCTGGTAATTGGTCGACGATGGATTGTTCTGGCTTTTGTTCTCCTGTAGTCATCTTAGCACGAGCCAATTCCGTAGACTTGGTCTGGAATGCGCGATACCAAGCTGGTTTGTCGTAGATCGCGGTTTTGAACATTACACCTCTGATCTTACCAGGGGAATGACCACAAACAGAAAGACATCGAGTAAAGTCAACTGTCTGGGTCAACCAGTCAACCTCGGGATTGTGTTTCTTCAGCCAATCAAAACCAAGATAGATGTCGATTTTTGCTAGGGGAATGACCATGAGATGTATCCGTTCCATGTGTTCGCTGAGCCGTAGGTTCATTTCGATGTATTCCGTGATTAATCCATCTTTAGACATCGTACCATCCCCATTGTAACTGGGGAAAGGTTTCTCATATTTTTGTGTCGTGAGATGATGTTGTCGTACAAAACCAGAATTGATGGCCGAGACGGTGCAACCAGAATCCAGTAAGCAGGTGACAGAGAATTTCCGCTGATCGTCAATTGCCGTCAGTTGACCTTTGACACTGATCGACATCATCATAGTGCTATCATCTTGTGATGCAACCAATTGTTCGATCCATTGATTGACTTCTCGGAGTCTCCATTCTGCGGATCGTTTGTCGGCTCTTGTGATGAGAGGTTCCATTTGACGCATTTTGTGGATCTTGACTGCAGTAGGTTTTACGATCGGTTCCACCTTCACTTCGGTAGTCCTTCGATATGTTTGGGGAAGTTCCGTGACCAAATATTCAACAGCTTTATCGATAGGCATACGTCGCAACTTTACGATTAGCCCTGGACCGATCTTCATGGTATGTTGTCCATGAATATCCCAATCGTTCACGAGATCGAGAGCACCATACATGTCGGTGTTCATGATGGCAACCATTGTCTCTTCTGTGTTGAATTCACTTTCAATGACTGGTTTAAGCGACGCGACCGTAACAGGTACCGGTTTCCTTTCCACTGGCGTCATAGTATATTCGGGTTGTGTATTTGGTTCTTGTTGTTGTTTCGGTAGCTTTGAATTAAGCCACCGTCCTTTCATTTCTTTTTGCATGTCTTGTCTCATTGTCCGAAGTTCAGATAAAACACGATCGAATTCAATGACAATCGGTGATATAAGTACAGGAGGGGCGGTAGACGAATGAGGCTTGGCCAAAGAGTCCATGCGTTTCTTTGACCGTTTCAAAAATCCTTTTTCGCGAGGGCAAGTTCATCCTCAAGTTGTGCGCAACGGGTTTCCAACATCTGAATGATGTCCTGACCGCTCGATGCGGGTTCGGTGTTCATGGAGCGGACATGTTGCTCCTGTTCGGTATTCAATATGTGTACACGTTGTACGTGGGATGGGCAGTTACGAGAGAGATGTCCGGGTTGTTTGCAATTGAAGCATAGACCGGCCTTCATCAACTCCGTTCGTTCAGCAGACATCGGCTGCTTCAGTTTCTCAGCCGCAACAGCGGCTCGGTCGACGTCCATGGCGTCGGGATCTTTCGATTTTGCAGGCGCTACGGCAGCTGCAACAGGAGTGTAGGTCGTCCTTGACCTCTCACCCTTCTTCGTCGGGTTACTTCCACCCGTAAGTCGTTCGATCTCGTTGTGGCGACGCCATTGGCGGTCCAACAAGATGGTCTTTGCCTTCCACTCAGCTACGGTGGTTGGCATCGTCTCTAGACCGAAGATTCGGTTGACGAGAGGTTTGTTCAGGTGATTTTCAAGGAGCGGTATCAACTGCTCCTGTTGTACGATCGGGTCCCATCCAGCACATTTGTACAAGATCTCGAATTGTAGCCAAAACTCATCAGCTGTCAATTTCCCTTGACAAAGCGTGTTGAGCTTGATCGCTGCGTCTTGTCTGTCGTTGGGCTTATCGAACTGCGCGGACAAGAGTGTGGTAAAACTATTCCATGTACCCCAATCCATCTGTGGGGGGTCTGGTTCCCCTGTTCGATATGTGGCCATCCGAGTGGTGAAGTCGTTCACGACAGTGTCGCAGTAATCATTGGCCCATTCGGATGCAATACCCTTATCCATCAAGGACAAGACGAGGAATATCTTCCTCTCATGTCGAGTCTCGACAGGAACAGGATCGTCGGTGGTCCCAAATTCATTAAAGTATTTTGTGTTTGCGGAGATGAAGACGGTGATGGCGTGACTAAAGGAACGAAACTCTTCTTTGTCACCGTTGTACTTCGAGGGTAGGGGGATGAGGGATTTAAGGGCAGACATTGTTTAGGTTGTTCGTCTTTTTCGTCGGATGTAATGATCGTAGGCGGGACTAGTGGTCCAAGCAGAGGTGTACTTTCTCTTGCATGTGAGAGTCCTGAGTAACCGTCGTATTCCTGCGTCATTCTTCAATTGACTATTGACACAACGACGTGTGACAAGACAGTCGAGACGTGTTATAGGGTCAGCGAGTAATTGGATTGAATCGCCATAATCAGGTCGCAGGGTGAGGGGGAAATGTGATGGTGGGATAGGGAGACGTTCGCGATAATTTTCATGTTTTAACTTGAGACCAGAATGTACGGGTACCTCCCAATCAGAAGGGAAGTTATCGCCTAGTGGTTCGGTCCACTTGGTCCAGATGACAGCTTGATAAATCGGATATATGAGAGGTGGGTCGACTACCAGGTAGGATTTTCCTGGAATACTATGTCGGACAAAGAATCCGTCTTCTTCGAGGAGTCGGGCTGCACGCCACCTGTTGTAGATGATACGATTTCGGAAGGGGGCATTACACGAGTGGATAATATCCTGGACAGTCGGATGGAAATCCAGCTTTCAATCGAGTGATGGAGGGATGCGGTGGCTTTTGTATGATGTCGGATGAAGTTGGCGAACTTCTGCGATCTAGTATGGACTACACGGATATCGTTAGGGGTGATGGGAACGTCTCGGGTCTGTTGAGCGGGAATGATGGGCAGTTTGCCTCTTTTACATTGCCACTCAGAGTCTTCCTTTAAACCAGTGGAGATGTCGACTGGATCTCTCCCCAATGCTGGCTCGGTGCCGTGGAAAGAGTCGAAGAAATGGTCGCGGGGATCAGGTGGATTTGTAGAACGATAGAACGGCCAAACCTTGGGTTGATCAGGTGTTATAACACGGACAGGTTCGGTTATCGTTTCAATAGGTACAGTCTCGATTAACTCTTCAGACCGTACAGAAGGTGTTGGTGAGGGTGTAGGAGGGGCGGAGGGGAAGAAGAGATTCGGAGGGATGGAATCGAGGTCTTCGTAATGGGAGGATGGGAGATAAGCGGGGTAAGAGTTGTCGGGTAGATGGTATTGGGAGTTCTCGTAGTCTTCGCGAATATAGTAGTAATCTGTCTTGATTACTCGGTTCGGGTTTGGGTTCGGGTTCTTTGCACAGGCCTTGTATCAGATAAACCGATTACAAGCGCAGCAACTGTGGTCAAAGTTCTTTGTGACGTGAGTCGGTTTGTCGGGGGAGAGAGGAACGTTTAGTCTTTTGTTACGGATCGTCTACGGGACGGCTCCGACAACAAACTAACTCAGACTAACTTCGAGCGATGAGAGGGAGAAGGGGGGTAATATTGATCCGGTGTGGTAAACCAGACTAAACGTAGAGTACAATGTACATACAACGATGATATATAAAGGAACAAACTTGAGGGGAGGCAATACCCTATCGTCCAATGGCATAACTCCCTCTTATCTCCAGTATCTCCAGCCAATAGCAATAAGCTCTCTTATCTTGGGTGCACGATGTGATTGGTCGACAACCAGACATGCGATCGATCATGCATGTGGTGATGTCAAAGCGCGGGAGCGTAGTACCGAAGGAACGGTAGCCAATCAGGTCGTGGGACTTGGCACTTCGTCGTGGGAATTGGGTGATGAGTAAGCAGGGCGAGGAGTAAGCAGGGCGAAAAGGTAACATGTTTATTGCATTGCCCCCATTATGATTCAGTGATTTGCCTTCTCCCCTGCCTCCAATGATGAAGCATCACGTTCACCTTTCCACCCCAATCCCGCATACACATACTCATAGTCATATGCTGCTATTGGCCAGGCATCCACTGCCAATGCAAACCATCAGGAAGATGAACCAATCTTATCATTACCAAGCTAGGAACTCAGCCGCATGGCATCCACATGGCTGCCTCATGTTTACCATATGCCCGCTGATGCATCAACTCATGGATCATTTCACCTCCTTACCATGAGGCAGCCAGGTCCAGACCCTTGATTGCTCCGAACCATTTCACTGCAATCACTCCTTGAAACACTGATGGAAATGCTGTATCCTCAGGACAGCTTTATTGCTTTTTGTTCCCCATATTCATATGTACAGACCCGGTAGTCCATCTTTCATATCTATTCACCATTTAAACCTTCATCTTCGAACTCTTCCTCTTTTTCCCTTCCCTTTCCTCATGTTTAGTCTGGTTTCCTCTCCCCGGTTCACTTTCCTAGACTCTCTCCTCCCCCAGACTGCTACTTGCTGTATAGTAGTGGTAGATCATGTTTCTCTTGTGTTTCCTCTGGTCTAATCTTGACTTGGTTTAGTTGGTTGTTGCTGGAACCCGCTGATCTAGTGATCCGTAACAAGGTGAGGGTGAGGGGGTAAGACAATGTCCTCATTGTCATTCTCATTGTCATTGTCATTGTCATTGTTGTTGTCTTCCTTGTTGTCTTCCTCTTCCTCGTCTTCCTCATTGTCCTTGTCCATCTTTGTCCTTGTCTTTGTCCTTATCCTTGTCCCTGTCCTTGTCCTTGTTGTCCATCTTCCTTGTTGTCTGTCTTTGTCCATCTTCATCCTCCTTGTCTTTGTCCTCCTCATCATTGCCAACCTGTTGCCATTGCTGTTGTCCTGGGCAATGGGGTGGGTGTGAGCATGGGCATTAGTGTTGGGTGGCCTGTTATGGGCATTGTGCGGCTTTTTACGTGGTCAGCATCTGGTGCCATGTTCGCGTTTGTATGGCACAGGGTGGCCATAAAAGACCTACAAGAAATATTGAATTAGTTACTAGAATACACCAAAAATAGAATTCAAACACTTACCTTGGGTGCTCTTCTGCACCTGTTGTCTTGTCATGGTTCGTGACAGATGCGTAATCATTGCGTGATTGTGTTTGTTCCAGCTGACCAAACAAGGTCACATGGTCCATGTGCGGCAAGAAAGGTATATAAATCCCAAACTCTTTCAAATCTGCTCTCAAGCCATTTAAATTTACAGACATGAAAATACAAGAATATTATTTCGAGCATTCAATGAGCATTTGATAGTATGACTAAGCTCCATCATAAATAATTATATAATTATTACAGTACAGTCAGCTAAGTCAGCTTGACTATAGCTTGCCAGATTGGCATAGTCGAAGTTGAGTTGATTGGATAGTTGTAGTTGAGTCAGAGACCGACTTGGCTACTATTGGCTATGACTACAACTTCAAGTTGATTGCTCCCAGGCTGCAATTGAAATCCTTAAACTCAGTGCAAGTTTTCGACAAATCACCAAACCCCTGTTCCTGGAGAATTATGGCCATTCCTTTGAAGACTCCCCCAGCTGGATGTCCTGGTGGGAAATAAAGAGGTTGGGGTTCTCCATTGGCAAACTGGGCATCCCTCATCCATATTTTAACCTTCTCATATTTTCCATCTGACTTGCAGACCGGTTTTCCAGTGATTGGATTGGGTTTTGTAACCTCAACCCCCCAGTTCCCTTCTTCCTTGGGGACATTCTTCGGCATTTGGTGAGCAGATAAGGCACCATTGGCCCTTTTTAGATGAGTCATTGCATTATCACATACAAACACATGCTCAAATTGAGGATAGCATTCCTGCAGTATGTCCATCGCTGCAATCGCCTGTCCCTGGATATCCTCATTGGTGAAGTATCCATCATGATTTTTCCCAGGTTTGAAAAGTCACCAAGCTGATCTTCCATCAGGGGACCATAGCCAACTGTGTTCCTGGGACACATAGTCAGCAACCATCAACAAGGTCCCTTCTCCCTTGGCATACAGTTTCGCTGGCCTTGCCCATCAATCCTTTTGGGGACTGGAACAAGTCACTTCTCATTGATGAGAATCTTTGTAATGAAAATAGTATCTTTCTGATGTCAATCAGAAAGGAGATCTCAGCAAAATGACTCATGGACTTCCTCCAACAATCTGAGATCAAGGAAAAGTCTGGCATCAAATGGAATATTAGCATTAGAACAGCACCTTGATACCTCAATAACCTCAGATACCAATAGAGATCAGCACCGAAAGGCCAATATGTTGATGGCCATGAACATTGTAGAGGATACAACTCACGTGGCCTCCAAATCCACTTCGAAACACACATAACAGCTTGTCCGACACACTACATCCAAATCCAATCTAGGCTGAAACCCGACCCCTCTCTGTCTGATCAGAAAGCACCCAAAATACACCTTGGAATCACATGCAAAGACACCCGGTACCCTACACGCACCAACACCCTCTGCCCACAAAGCCAACCACCCCTGACTCAAGTAGTATAAAAAGGATGCCCAACACAGTAGTGAGGAGACATAGAGAGACATATCCAGATACATATCCAGATATATCCAGACATATCCCGACATCTAGAGACACAGACCCGACCTTTAGTCAGTAGTTCAGACATCCCGACCCCCTCCTATACCCATATCTCCAGCTCCTGATCCCTATACATCCCATTCTCACCACCACAAACCATATCTTTACGTTCCACACCGATCCTGCCCATTAGCAGAGCTGCGTGACACTGTTTGACACAACCCACCATGCAACCCAACATCGGACTACCTAGTATAGCTCGGATTACCCCAGATTACATCGGACTTCTTTAGATCACGTCAGACTTCTTTAGACAATTGTTATGGATTGCTAGATCAGAGGGCTCCAGCAACAACCAACTGAACCAAGTCAAGATCAGACCAGAGGAAACACAAGAAGAATGGTGTATTCATGGTCTACCACTACTATACAGCAAGTAGCAGTCTGGGGGAGGGAGAGAGGCTAGGAAAGCGAACCAGGGAGAGGAAACCAGACTAAATGTGAGGAAAGGGAAGGGAAAAAGAGGAACAGTTCGAAGATGAAGGTTAAAATACAAAAGAGTTAGGGAATTGCCATGAAAGACAGACTACCGGGTCTGTATGTACAAACTGAGAGAAATGCAAGAACAATAAGGCTGTCCTGCAGATACAGCATGTCCATCAGTGTTTCAGGTAGTGATTGCAAGGAAATGGTTCGGAGCAATCAAGGGTCCAGACCCTGCGCCTCATGGATGCCTCATGGTAAGGAGGTGAAACAATCCATGAGTGGATGTGTCAGCAGGCATATGGTGAACATGAGGCAGCCATGTGGATGTCATGTGGCTGAGTTCCTAGTTTGGGAATGATGAGATTGGTTCGTCTTCCTAATGGTTTGCATTGGCAGTGGATGCCTAGCCAATAGCAGCATACGACTATGAGTATGTGTATGCGGGATCAGGATGGAAAGGTGAACATGATGCTTCATCATTGGAGGCAGGAGAGAAGGCCAATCACTGAATGGGGAAGAACCATGATGGGGTCAATGCAGTGAACACTGGTAATCATACACCAGCAACTGTGGTTCCTGCAGTATGATAAGCAAGGGTGCTTCATATAACCCTTCTTGGCTGCAGGGTACTGGATGACTGGGATGTCGACTAGGTGTGGATATTCTCGACCAGTGGACTGGTACACAAAGGTGATGAAACATGTCAGAATGCAAGTCTTTGTGGAGCATCAAGGGAACTTGTCATACATGCGAGTTCGGGTTGTTAGCTGAGCACCGGCGGTCAGCTGATGAGAAGAAAGCGAATGAATGTGGAGGTGACATGTGAAGAAGAACAAGATGGTCGGCCAAGGTAGGTCAAAGGAGTCATTGGTTGTCAGCAACTATGACGGATCCGATGTCTGAGTCATTGTGGGGAGGTTGTGTTATCCGAATATAGGTTGCATAGATATAGACGCCCACAAGGGTGGAGATGCCAATAGAACATATGACAATCGTGGCGATGAGCTGGGCGTCAAAGGTAACCATGAGGATCGGGATGACGTGTCGGTCTTCTTCGAAATAGGAAAGTCGATCAGTCATCAGGCACAAGGAACCGTGTAGGTGAATTGTGAAAGAACAATAACAATGTCATAAGCATATGGGTGTGGACATACGATCGGTCGGCGGAGAACCAGAGTATTCCGATTGCTGGGTATGATCAGTGGTTGGGTCACGGAGTATTCTTGTCTCCGGGTATGCGCACTGGTCATGGGTTGTGACAAGAACGGAATGGTCAGGTTCGGATTGTATCGTCTTTAGGTTCCTTCAGCTCCTGGTTGTGCATGAATGATTATGCATCTTCAAGTCATCCAATGGGAATATGGGGTCAACCCAAGAGTTCAGTAACAAGGTATTGTCCAATCAGAGCGTGGGACTTGGCACATCTTCGTGGGAATGTAGAGGTCAATGGGTATCACGTGCTGTCAAAGCAAAAGACAGGGGTAAAGAGGTAAAAATCGTAACAACAATGTGGACTACTTTGGATTTTGTCAGACTTCACTAGGAACTATCTTCGGATTTCTTCTACACTTCACTAGGCCAACTGACTGCGCCCTTGTCACTACTACACTGACACCCAACATCTAGTATCCCCTTTCGGAGCTAGACTCAAACTATGCATCACAACATGTGGACGTTGGAGTAGTGGGATCTGGTTAGTCACGTGATTAGGCTCTCACGGTTGGACTTAGTCAGTAGTGTTCCAGATGTAGTAGTCAGTTCTAGTTCTAGATCATGCGATGACCATGACCTTGCAGTGAGTAGGATTAGATGTCCTACTCCAATGTCATCTTCTATCGTGAGAATTCTTTTCTGCCACAGTGGCGCTGGATTCAACAAAGGATGGCAAGATGGGACAAAAACTTGTCAGAATTGGCACCACTCAGTCCAGCAGGTCATCAGGTGGTTACATGGTTCCATGATGAATCCATTTTCTTTGCGCATGACTACCATAAGGATGCACTTTTCTGTTGGTAAGGAACCCTTGGCAGAGCTCTCAAAGACGCTGTGGGCAATAATGACCCCATCCCATTCCTATAGCTGTTTGACATGAGAATGCTTCTCAGTGACTGTAAGTCATCAATTTTGGATCAGTGTACATGTGCAGCAGTGACTTCATCCCTTCTAGCCACAATCTCATCCACAGATCAAGATCAGGGTCCTTGTAACCTGCCCCTGTTTTGCACTTTGGCTGAATAATTGATGCCAGGTTGTTGAGGGCTGCCTTTGTGTCAGACTGTGTTGGTGATGTGTATGTGTATCCTATGAGTGTTCAGGGCTGATTCTGTGGCTTGAAGGATGCATATTCATATCCCTTAAGCAGTGGAGGTAAATCCCATGAGGGGATCTCTGTATCTGTTTCTGATTCACTTCCATCCACCTCCTCCTTCGTTACTGATGCAGTGTCTTCAGGTTCTGGAATAGCATCAAGGCATGAAACATCATCACAATTGATTTCCTGGTGATCCAAAAGACATTCAGTGATTATAGAGAATTCTCCGAAGGTGGGTCCAATGTCTGCCTTTGCTGCTAAACTGCCTTTTTTTATATGGCACCAAAAAGTTGGCTGCATTCCAATGTTGGATGGTGTTTTGAGATGGGGATCATCTTGTAGAAATGTATTTTTGTCATGATTGGAAGTTAGCATGTAGCAGCTCACATTCTCTTTACCCTCAATCTTGGAATTCATGTCCCTGGTCCTCTTTTGCCTTTTTGAGAATACTTCTTTGATTTTTTTTTGTAGATTGGCAATGGATGACATTGCCTTAAACTTTTTTCATGGCATACTATTGATCTGTTGATGTGTCTTGAGGGTCTCCCGAGGGGATAAACTGACTGGCCAAACTAGCCATGCAAATGGTGACAATTTTTTAATCAAAACTAATATCTACGTGCCATTTTCATTTAACAAAGACTCATAGGGGATCAATTTGCTTATTTGAATTCCAAATGTTCTAAAAGCACATTAATTGATGCATCAGACTGTGTTCTTTCCATATTGAGATTGTGTCATTGTTACAGATTGCTAGATCAGTGGGCTCCAGCAACAACCAACTAAACCAAGTCAAGATTAGACCAGAGGAAACACAAGAGAAACATGATCTACCACTACTATACAGCAAGTAGCAGTCTGGGGGAGGAGAGAGTCTAGGAAAGCGAACCGGGGAGAGGAAACCAGACTAAACATGAGGAAAGGGAAGGGAAAAAGAGGAAGAGTTTGAAGATGAAGGTTTAAATGGTGAATAGATACGAAAGATGGACTACCGGGTCTGTACATATGAATATGGGGAACAAAAAGCAATAAAGCTGTCCTGAGGATACAGCATTTCCATCAGTGTTTCAAGGAGTGATTGCAGTGAAATGGTTCGGAGCAATCAAGGGTCCGTACCTGGCTGCCTCATGGTAAGGAGGTGAAATGATCCATGAGTTGATGCATCAGCAGGCATATGGTAAACATGAGGCAGCCATGTGGATGCCATGCGGCTGAGTTCCTAGCTTGGTAATGATAAGATTGGTTCATCTTCCTGATGGTTTGCATTGGCAGTGGATGCCTGGCCAATAGCAGCATATGACTATGAGTATGTGTATGCGGGATTGGGGTGGAAAGGTGAACGTGATGCTTCATCATTGGAGGCAGGGGAGAAGGCCAATCACTGAATCATAATGGGGGCAATGCAATAAACACCAGTAATCATACACCAGCAACTGTGGTTCTTGCAGTACAATGAGCAAGGGTGCTTCATATAACCCTTCTTGGCTGTAGGGTACTGGATGACTGGGATGTTGACTAGGTATGGATATTCTCAACCAGTGGACTGGTACACAAAGGTGATGAAACATGTCGGAATGCATGTCTTTGTGGAGCATCAAGGGACTTGTCGTACATGCGGGTTCGGGTTGTTAGCTGAGCACCGGTGGTCAGCTGATGAGAAGAAAGGTGAATAAATGTAGAGGTGACATGTGAAGAAGAACAAGATGGTTGGCCAAGATAGATCAAAGGAGTCATTGGTTGTCGGCAACTATGATGGATCCGATATCTGAGTCATTGTGGGGAGGTTGCATTATCCGAATATAGGTTGCATAGATATAGACACCCACAAGGGTGGAGATGCCAATAGAACATATGACAATCATGGCAATGAGTTGGGCATCAAAGATAACCATGAGGATCAGGATGATGTGTCCGTCTTCTTCGAAATAGAAAAGTCAATCGGTCATCAGGCACAAGACTATTCATCCATCTGTGACAGGCACAAGGAACCATGTATGTGAATTGTGAAAGAACAATAACAATGTTGTAAGCATATGGGCTTTGACATACGATCAGTTGGTGGAGAACCAGAGTATTCCGATCATTGGGCATGATTGGTGGTTGGGTCACGGAGTATTCTTGTCTCCAGGTAGGCACACTGGTCATGGGTTGCAACAAGAACTGAATGGCCAGGTTTGGATTGTATGGTCTCAGGTTCCTTCAGGTTCTGGTTGTGCATCAATGGTTATGCGTCTTCAAGTCATCATGTATGGTCAGTGACAGAGTATCGTCCAATCAGAGCATGGGACTTGGCACATCTTCGTGGGAATGTAGTGGTGTCACGTGCTGTCAAAGCAAAAGACAGGGGCAGAAAGGTGAAAATCGTAACAGTGTGTTCCATTTGACTGACCACGTCACATTGACACTGATGAAGTATGTATCCTGTAATATCATGTCCGCGCTTGCGGCATAGGTTTCAAACATGTAGTTATTGCAATTGAGCACTAGGGATACTGGGTGATAAGGGTCAATGGATTGTATTGTGTCATATGCCATGCTGGTTGCATTAACTGGATTATTCGATCCATGGGGCTCATCAGCACTATACCACAAGAGAAGGTTCAGCCATGATTGGTAGGCAGCAACTTTGGAAGAGACAGAGTCTGAGTTTGATAGGAACTGTGAATAGTAAGTTGGTGGATGAGAGCATGGTGGGATAAAGGGCGTCATACAAGCACATATCATACATGACATAGAGTCCAACCTCTTGCATATGATCAAGTATCAAGTCAAGCGCTGTTGCGTTGTCATACAGCAGATTTGGGTGCACCTGTGTATACAAGTGGTCAACGAGCATGAATATATTGGAGAAGTGTTGTGGCATCATATGACAGTAAATAATTTTTGTTTGTTTTGATTGGATGCGTCAACCTTGGCAAAGTTTGAGAAATTTGAGAATGCTACGTACCCTTGTGTGGCCAGTCCATTCAAAATGGACAAGTTGGCAGCAAGATAATAGAAATTTGTATAAAAGCCAATTGGAAAAAAGGAAGCATAGTCTCCAACTCCATTATGGAGGGAATAGCAAGAAAAGCACCAGTTTGTAGATCCATCTTTGTAGCAGAGCTGGCAGTCAGGTCTGGGAAGAATGAAAGGGTGGTTGAGGCAACAAAAAGCTGGTTACCAGCATAGGTTGCTGAACAAGTAATATTATAAGGAGCAACACATGGCATTAAATGTGAGAGAGAAAATGAGAGTGACGTCTTGGTGGAGTTGGGGTGGACAAGACCCTGTGCCAGGGTGTTTCCTTCTAGGCTGACCATGATGGACAGACTAGTAAAATCAGTAGAGGAAATTTGGTTTAGCATTAGCAATTTGAGAATAGCCAATTGGTGCATCGATGAGAATGGCAGCAGGAAGGGTGGTGTCAGAGGCCAGATAGGGTCTGAAGACAGGCACACATCAGAGAGCAAGGAATGTGGTAGAAGAAAGTGGTGGAATTGGAAACAGACTGCCTGGAGGAACAATTGGTTGTGAACTCTTGTAGTTTTTGTTGCACCTGCCAGTGTAAAGTTGTAGTTGCACAACAAATGCAACAGACTGTTTCAAAGACTTGCCAGGTTTAAGCTGTAACTAGACCAACAAAAGAGAGAGCTGTTGCCAGTCTAAGCTCAAGTCCCAGCAGCATCAGGACGCATTGAGCAAGCTCTGCGATGGTGAAAATCCTCAATAAAAACTAGTAGTGGTTATGGGAATGGCCATCAGGCAAGTGCCAAATTGGTTTAGCCAAACTCCATCCAGGGGAACAGGTCCAGTGCACAACACACTCGTAAGTTCAACTTGTCTGATCAGCAGTCAATTTAAATGCACCCAGTAGCAGTAGCATTCTCACTAGACAATCTTCAAGTTGTTCACAATTCCTTTAGAAAAACAACCACAGGCCCTTGTTGATTTGCACAGTTTAAGCTCCCTGATCTTGAGCAACTATCACCCTCTTTGACCATTCCTGACCATCCACGTTCATTATGAATCATGGCAGCTGAGCACCACAAAATTGTCGACCACAAAGAGCACCCTGATGATCACAATGAACAAAATTTTGTTGACTCTGGCAAGGAGGACTCCTGGAGGAGTTCGTCTACAGGACCACCGAAGATGCATACTTATTCTTATGGAATCTCCAGGGTGGCATTCCTTGTTTCTATGCCCCAGGAAGTCTACCTGCTGATCTACCCCTTCCTATACTTATTCTTCAATATATTCTTAGTGATTGTCTCACCATAAACAATCCCTATCTGTCCCTCACTCATGATCATTGGCACGCTCTTCGATCTCAACTGTCTGCCCATTCGCATTCTATGATGTGATACACAATAATCTCCATGCAGATAATACTATCTTAGCCTCAGTTGCTGCCTTCCACCCAGCTTCTGCTGTGGAGTCTACTTATAGTGCCTTTGCAGATAATGTCCCTACTGAACATTCAGGATTGGCAATCAAAACACAATGAAGCATGAGCCAACAACCAGCAACTCTTGTTCAAACAATTAGAAGAGCTCAAAGTGAATCATGGTAGTTTGATGGAGGCATTGAGTGAATGTCTTTCAATATAATTCTGTGGTTGCACTTCTGATTTCTTCAGTTTTTTGGAGGCAGATACTCAGGAAAATAACATGATGGTGATATTGACTTCATTGAAAAAACAATCCTACATGGTCAACTGGAGACTGAGAGTGACAATTCTACCTTCATAGCTTGCAATACCTCTCAATGACTACTGGTGTCCAGGTGGAATTGGATAGCTGGACAATCATGTCAATTTCGGGCCTATCATAGGCACTGGTGGATTGTATGTTTGTGGTTTGTCCACAAGTCCAGAGTTAGCTGATTGCTCAATAGTGGCCAAGTTTTCAAAGGAATGTGGAACAAGATGCCAGTCACAATAAAGGTGTTCAGGACTGACCAAGGGATCATTCCTGATGCTCAGGTAACTACAATTCCCCTCATTTTCTTTTTGATTTAGCACCAACATATTAACATTGATAGGTCATTCACGATGAGATCAATGTAAGCTCTTAGAATCATGGATATTTGCTGGATCTTGACCTGAATGGCTAGACCTGGTTGAACCTCAGACACTCTCACATACTTCATACATACACAACTCCTGTATCCTTCTTCCATTTGTTACCTTCCTGACTTCTGGTATCTGTAGAATTTTTTGGCACAAACATCCTGGATGACAGGTCCTTCATTATCATGCCTTACCTTAAGAATGGAAATGCTTGCAATTACCCTCAGCGCCATCCAGATTACAATTGAGTCGTTGTGGTATGTGTCATCTTAGATGTAGTGCTGAGCATACTCACTCGTGCCATTGCAAGCTCCATGACATCTCTTGTGGTTTAGTGTACCTTCACTCAAAAAAGGTTGTACACAGTGATCTTAAAGCTGTATGTATGACTGTATCCTTTCATATAGCTTCGTGCAATCAACAGAACACTTTGTCACAGGTTAATGTCCTGATCGACAACAGTACGTGAGCAGTGCTATGCAACTTGGGCCTTTCACGTGTCAAATCAGACATCACAACCGGCACAGCAAAGCTCAACATGTCCCCTTTGGTTGGAAGTCATAACAGGATAGCACCAGAACGATTGATGAGAGAAACATTTAGGAAACCCTGCAACATTTATTTGTTTGCTATGACGGCCTATGAAGTGAGTTTGGTTGCTTTATAATTTCAACTCTACCTCACTGGATGATGTAGATATACGCAAACAAGGTCCCTCCTGATGACTTTGGTCACCTCAACTATTCTGAGATGGTTAACCTTGTGCACCAAGACATCCATCCTGAGCAACCTGGGGATGATGACGCTGTTCAATTACCCAATCTCATTTGGAAACTTGTTGAGTGCTGTTGGAAGAAAGATGCTGTGAAAAGGCCCACAGCCATGGCCATTCATGATGTGTTGTCTCAATTTGTTGATTCTGGCATAACATCTACACCCACTATCTCAGCACAGGCATTGGAAACACCCCCTCAGTCTCCTGTGAGCTCACCAGAGCCATCAACTGAATCCTTGTTAAGCATGTCTTTGCAAACACTATGGACACCCTCCCATCTTTCAGAATCACTGAATGAGTTATCTGTTACTGCTGGCAACTCTATGATGGACAAGAAACACCCACATTATAAAATACATTTCTGCCCACCAACATGCAATATTGCACTGGAAAAGTCGCTGTACACCATTTGCATCTGAAAAATTGAGAGCCCATAATTCTGTGGACCAAACCAATCAAACACATCCTTAACATCATGCTGGATGGTCCCTGGTGGCCATGTCAGCACACTAAATATTGTCCAAAGTATTAATAAAAAATCTGACAAGGAAAGGGCTAAACTCATGCTCGGAACATCTCTGCTCGAGTCCAGGGATTCATGACAATAACTATAGAACTCATGGTCTTGTCCAGATGTGACCAGTGTTTTTTGTGGGGAGACATGGCATATATGACAAAAGTTTTGTGCCATGCAGAACCAGATAGGGTGGAACACCCTCCTTGGACTTGTCTGAGTTGACCAAAGTCCACATCAAGGTCTTGAAGATAGCCTCTTGAAAATCGGCACATTTTGTAGACACCTTTGATGAATAGAAGATATGCAGCTTTGTAGTACCAGACAACCAGCCTCTTTTCGGGGCATTGACATAATGCATAGTGAATCCAGGCACTCTTCCCTTTGGCATGCAAGGCAACAAGCTCAGTGAGAGTGAAACTATGGCAACCTGGAGTGATCAGCCCATTATTGAACTCAGTGTACTGTACTAATTCAAATATTTACCAGCTGAAGCAATTACAGTTGGATTGGAAATGAAGATAGTAAAGCCAAAGTGGACTCAATGATCCGATTACTGAAAGTGGTGATCAGAAGCTGGTGTGTTGTGTGATTGAGTGGAAGTGGAACTGGTGTTGTAAATCCAAAATGAAGTGACTGGTATGAATAGAGCAGTTTCAGAAATGGCACTGGATGTCCTCTGATATAAGTTGAGGAAAGCATTACAGCTGTTTTCATAAACATGTGGAAAGTGAGAAAAGATTCAAGGTGGTGCAACTCCACTGCTGTCCAAGCCAATTCCAATAAAACTACAACTTAGGTTTTCAACTGTAATGCTCTCTCACACTATCTAGAGAGATGTCAAAGCACAGATCCAAATCCTCCACTATGGTGGCTACAATGTCAAAGAGATCTGTGATCTCCTTGGTGTTTGCAAGTCACTTGTCTACAAAACTCTCCAGTACCACCACATCTATGACCTCACTCACAATCCTTTTGTTCAACCAACCATGCATCACTGCATTCTTACTCCCCTCAACATTGGCTTCATTTGTTTACTCCTAACCCACCACCACACACTATACCTTGACGAACTACAGCTTGAACTCCAATCCCAGTGCAATGTATTTGTATCCCTCACCACTCTCATGCACACTCTCCACCAGCTCCACTTTTCAAACAAGCATGTATCTGTTCAAGCTCTTGAAAGAAATGATCTCCAACAGGCAATTTTTATGAATCTCCCTGACCCCTCATGTTGATGTTCACTGATAAGAGTGCCATGAATGATCAGACACACCACAGGCAATATGGTTGGTCATTGGTTGGAACTCAGTGTGTGCCTTTGTACATGGACGACAGTATTCCATCCTACCAGTCCTCACCCTTGGTGGAATCATTGCATACAATCTCATTGAGGGCTCTGGTAGTGGTGGTAGTGGTGGTGGTGGTGGTGGTGGTGGTGGTGGTGGTGGCTGTTCTCATCCTTGTCCTTGTCGTCATTGTCTTCATGTTGTCCACTGAGGGGGTGACGGTCTTGCCATCATTATTTTCCTTATCAGGGCATGTGGTTTGTTGGTGCTGGGTGATGCGTGGGTTGGTGGGTTTTGTCTGGGTCAGAGACATGTGACTGCATTTGTTGAGGTGTGATCTAGTGACCAAATAAGTCACATGGTCCATGCCATTTCACGCCTATATAAGAGCCTCAAAATCCTACTTCAATCCCTCAAAATAAAATAAAATATATAGTATTTAAATAATAATAATAAAATTCATGAATTCATGGGCTACCTGCAAGCATGGGTCACAGGTTTCTCATGGGTTCCAATTTGGCTACCCATACCTGAACCTGATGGGTCAGGGGTACAAAACCTGCAGGGTTCCGTATGCATATGCCTAGCAACATCCACCATTCTGAAGAGGTTAGAGAGCTTGTAGAGGTTGAAGCATGTACACTTGCTTGTCATTCTCATGTTTACACTCTAACTTGTTTCATTTCAGGCTGTCGATTTGTATACTTGCCCCCATACTCCCCTGACTACAACCCCATCAAGCTTGACTTCTTGTCAATCAAATCTTACCTGTGCTGTTATACACTTGACTGAGGCCTTTTCATGGTAGTTGGTCCAATGGATACTATATCACATGCAAAGGCTGCAGGCTGGTTTCACTCATCTGGTTACATGTAACTGCACTATTAGTTTGTATGTCTGTTGTAGTTATCATGCTGAAATGTGTAGTTCTACTCTAGTACCAGAAAGGGATACTAGATAAATGTCAGCTAATAAGTGAAGGCACAGTCAGTAGTGCTAGTCAATGGTAGAAGAAATCCAAAGATAAATCAGATAGTTTCCAAGTAAGTCTGATGTAATCCAAAGTAATCCAACATCGGATTGGAGTTGTGTTTGTGATTGATGAGTGTTATGATGTTGAAATGAGGTAGGAAGTGGCAGGGAATGTGAAGAGATGATAAAAAGAAGTGTAATTGGGAGAGGGGAAGTACACATCTAGAGAAACTATGAGAGAACGATGCTAAGGCTCTGGGTATCTGTATTTGTCTGTCTACCCACTACGAGATGAGTCCGTTTTATACTACAGAGTGTTCAGGAGTGACATTAATCGGAATTGGTGCAAGTAGAGTGCTAGTGTGTAGCATGTGGATTCAATGGGTGTTCTGGGTGCAAGTGGTTGGACAGAGAGGGCTTGTCGTATTCAGGTCCAGGTTTGGGTCCAGGTTTGTTCAGATTTGGCTGGTACTTGGAGGCAGGTAGTGTGAGTATGCATCAGATTATGATAGTGGGTGGAGGAGTGTGTAGACAAGTGGTATGTGTGTGTGTTGTGGTGGGATTCCGTGGCCACAGAGAGTGTGCTCTCTACAATGCAATGTATTGAAATGTTTTTATTGGTGCAGTGAAAGTCCTTGAGAGATGTGTAGCTATGATTGAATACTAATTGGGGAACATGTCATCCTCTTCTACCCTTGGTGGAGCATGGAAGCCTAACAGTATGGGGACAATGCTCTTGAGCTCATTGCTGTAATATGATGTGTAGCAATCATCTGCTGTATGACTACCTGGCATCATCATGGGGCCAAACCATGTGCATGCACCATCATCATCCCATTTGATCTCATACTGGATAGTGTTGTCCTGGGGGGGAGTTGGAACATGAGCACCGGGTTGGAATTCATCACCAAGTGATAGGGAACAGCGACCAGATGTTGTGGTTTGACACCTCCTCTTCTTATCCCACTTCCAGCTGGTGCACAAGGTGCGAGGAAGTTTTGGAAAGCCTACACTAGGATAGAAGAGGAAATAGAAGGAATATAAAGGTGTGAGATACTCAATAGAAGTGTTGCGATAAAAATTGAAGTGGTGCGATAAAAATCAAAGAGTTGTGATAAAATCAGAAGTCACAACACAACAAAAGGGTTGGACAGTAAGAGAAGGCAATATAAAGCGAAGGGACTGGGTCTAGGACTACAAATAGGTTCTGAGACGAAGGGGGAAGGATGGTGTATCTGGATTCTATATGGGTTCTCTCAGGGGATCTCTCTGTAGCTCATACATGCAGGTATATAAGCTGTAAGGACAAAGGAAGAGAGAAGAAAGAGTATACTATATGGGGATATCAGAGAGAGGGGTGCATGGATAATAAAGGAGAGGTAGAGGGAATGATGTATAAGAATATAGAACAAAGCAAACAAAGGAAATACTTTGAAATGCGATAACTAAAGATCTCCAAAGTTGCAGATGATTGCAATAGTCACAATTTGATCGCAAGGTCAAAGAGTGTTGGGTTGAATAGAATTGCATAGAATCAAGAGATATATTGAATCAGAGGCCAGGATAGTATGGTGCATATCAATGCTAGAGCATCAACCTCAGCTCACCAGCAGGGAGCTCAACGAAGATATGGAGCCTATCTTTGGCATGTTAGATAGACCAATAATAGTACTTGATTTTTCACCAGCCCTTCAACCTGTTGTCATCCTTGGTAATCATGAGTCAACTGAGAGAATTCTCATCTTGAGTATCAAGATTGATCTCAACCTGTTGGCATTGTAAAGCAAGCCACAATCTCTTTGCTACAATGTATGTAGGATGCACTCACCTTCAAAAGTACCAGATCTTTAGCATCAGCATCATGTAGAATACCCTTGTCTTTCTCCAGAATGATGAGTTTCTTCAGGTCCATGACATTTTTGTTGACAGGTGCATTGACCTGGAAAACATCAGAATCACCTTCAATAAGACCAAGGAGTACACAAAAGTCTTTGTCAGGCAATGTCATGGCTGGTGGACTTGTGGTTTGGGCCCAAGAGAGTTCATGATTCTGTTTTCAAGCATATCAGAAATAGCCATCAGCAAGACAGGAAGATACAGACATTGTTGTCAGTCATAGTGACATCCAGATTTCCAGGATCGGCAGGTGAAATGCTGGGCTGAGGCTGTGTCAACATTTTCCCTTGCAATTGGGGCATCACACAGGGTGCACAGTAGCACACTATGTAACAAAGTATGTTGAATGTATTGGGAAAGTATACTAAATATTGTTATCATATTGTTGCACACAGTATTCAAAGAGTATTCAAAATGATGATTCAATATTTTGAAACAAAGTACATTACCAGTACTGAATGACAATTTTAGAGTACTGCTTCAATAACAAGACATTTATTAAAATTATTGAAGCAGTACTGTAAAATTGCTCTCTGATACTGGTAAGGTACTTTGTTTCAAAATATTGAATCATCATTTTGAATACTCTTTGAATACTGTGTGCAACAATATGATAACAATATTTAGTATACTTTCCCAATACAATCAATATACTTTGTTACATAGTATGCTACTGTGCACCCTGTGTCAAAGTTACATTTGTAGTTTGGATTGAAGCTGTAGGAGAGAATTCACAATTCTCTTTTTGAGCCAGGTAGTCATCAAGAAATCACAACATTATTTACCTATCACAACCCACTGCCAGTGAGATAAACTCAGATATAAACAAGTATTATAAATTGAACCAGACTAGATAAATGATAGGTAACATGAAAAAAAAAAAAAAAAAAAAAAAAAAAAAACAATGGAAAAGACTGTGTGGCAGTGGTTAGACCATTGATGACCAAGAAACAAAAAAAAGGTGCCAAAGGCCTCAAAAGAAAGGTAGGTGTAAGACAAAAGTCAACAAACAAACAAATGTCACCAGCACCCTATCATGAATCAAAAAAAAAAAGTTATAACCAAAAAGAAAATATATATATATATATACAATACATCAGACAACACATCAGTCCTTGACTCTATCACAACCCCCCACCCCCCCAAACCATCAACCTGGACCCAACCTAAGCACACAGACAATAATAATAAAAAACAAAAAAAGGAATGGGAATTCCAATCCACTCTGGATGTGTCAAGATGAAGAATGTAGGCAGAGACATATGATGTGATTGTGCACAAATAATAAAACCATCACCACCATTATTACTTTCAAGTCAGTCCTACTGTCCCCAACAGTTCAACCTTGTGATCCCACTCATCAACATGCCTAAGTTATCTGTTCTGTCTATCCCTTACCTCATCCCATTCCTTCTTCTGCTCTTGCTGACCTCAATATTACTACACCTTACCATTTCTCACATCTTCTAACTTCCTTCATGGACCAATTCCTGTGCATGTGATTTTGGACCAGCCCTGAAGTTCCTCTTCTTATATATCATTTCTCCTTTCTTTTCTTTTCACCTTGTGCTTACCACGCCTCACATTTTTAACCGTCATCTTGACATCAACCATCTTCATTGTTCCCCTTACCCTTCTTCCTTGGATGCCCTTCATCGACACAGATTGAAGAATGTTCACTATTGCCATGCTGCCACATCCATGTATGTCTTGGGTAACATGGACATCATTTGTCCCTCTGAGGTTTGTGCCCATTTCCCTTCAACCCTTTTGCCATCCCACAACTGTCATCTTTTCCCCTCCTCCTTTCTGGCTCCCTGCTGGAGCAGTGGGACCTGGGCAGTCATGTGCTTTGGTTCACACGGTTGATCTAGTCAGTAGCCTTCCTGATGTAGTAGTCAGACCCATCCCATCCCATCCCATCCCATCCCATCCAGTCAGACTTCCCCTAGAGTCCTGCATGAGTCCCTGGAGAGGTACCTTGGTACCTCTCCACTGCCCTTGCCACTGCCTCTTTGGCACTTATCCTGTTTATTTCAACAACAATTTCATTTTCCTCCAGGGTGAGGATGACAACACCTGGGGAATCTACAACTCCCTTTACAATTTGCCCACACAAAGAGATCAAAGGATATGGAATAGAGGATGGAGGAAACCAAGTTAGCAATTCAGTGATACAACGATACAGGGAAGAGTTAGACAACCGGTGTAGAGGTCCACATTAAATTCTCTCATTTTCCTTTATATCCCCATCCTCCTACTTTCTTTTCTATCATTCCCTTTCACCTCCCTTCCCCTCACATTCTCTTTCTTTCATTATTCCATTTCTTCAGTACACTCCATTTATAGATATTGTATAGTACCTAGTATATAGTGTTCTGTGTACATAGATCAACACAAGTTGAGTTTGGGTTTCTACCCCAAAGACAAGGACTCGAAAACCCTGAATCTGCACCTGCAAAGGCCACCTTCACCACACTGGAGGGAATGAACCAGACTAGATTAGGGTACTAGTTACTACTTGTGCCCTTTATATATCAATGACTTGAGTAGTGCAGGTCATGGGTACCCAGTACCCACAAGGGTTTGGGGTACGGGTACCTAGTCTTAAAAGTCCGAGTCCAATCAAGGGTGACCTGTGGTACCCGTGATGGACCCGTGCAAGTCCAACAACATTACAATTGACACAATATTTACTCAGACGATATCTCAATCAATGGTAAGAAAAAGAGCAGCCAGCAAGAAATCCCCACCCCCTAGCAAGAGGCCCCGAAGAAACACAAGGCAAGATTCACCCCATCGTAGCCCATCCCCTGCAAAGAGTATTGAGGTCATCAATAACAACAAAGAGACTGCTGAGGAAGAATTAAGTGAGTCTGTCCACAGTAGTTGAATCGGGCACTCACCGTACACTAGAGAGGCTGAGCAAAGAATGGGAGTCTCCTATCTATGCATTTTATAAGCCAAATGTTGGGATCAAAGAAGATCGGGCAGGAAAGCGTGCACATGAATTTCAGTGCGGAAATAAAGGATGCACCACCAAGATAACTCGTTGGCTTGACAAGGGTGACTCTCGTTCAACAAGCAACCTCCGGAAACATACTCGGAGGTGTTGGGGAGATGAAATCCTAAAAGCAGCTGATGGGATGAAGATAGCGCAAGCAAAGGAGGCCGTTGAAGTATTTGTGAGGTCCGGATCTATCAGGATGGCATTCAAGGTCCAGAAGAAGGGTAAACAGGAGACGTACTCGAATCAACAGCATACCAAGACCGAGATTCAGTGCATCTTGGCTTGTGGATCCTTCATTGTCATGCTGATACACTCCGTACAGGGCAGAGATTGTGCGTTGGGTCACCAATTCGATGCAGCCTTTCTCAATTGTCGAAGATCCAGGGTTCCAATGTTTGATGAAAACTGGGAGGCCTGAAATGTGGCTCCCCTCAAGGAGTACAGTTGCCTGCGATGTCCACCATGTATTTGCACACTGCCGAGCCCGCATTGCAAAAATGCTTCAGGTGAGCCTGTCCATGTAAATGAGTGCAGTATCTGACTTACCATCAAGAATATGATGGCCAGCTGAGCTTTGCGACTGATGCCTGGAGCTCGCCCAACTATAAAGCCTTGATAGCGATGACCGTACATCTCCTTCGAGATGGCGAACCGCTGCATCTTGTCCTTGACGTTGTTGAGCTTGCCAAGTCGCACACCAGCCGGAACATGGCTAAAGTCTTTGTAGATGTGCTGAATAGCTTTGGGATTGCTAAAAAGGTGTGTGAATATGCTTTCTGGCATGGCAATACGCTCACCAGTTGCCAAGATCTTGACCATCACTGCCGACAATGCATCGCCTAATGACGTGATGGTCACTGAGATTGGGACCCTCGTCCCACCATTTGGTGGTCCAGCAGGCCAAGTCCGGTGTTTTGATCATATCGTAGATCGTGTTGCGAAGGCGACTCTTAAGATCTTTGATGGTGGAAAAGGAATTGAGGATGTGGATGACGGCGATGCTGCCGATGCCGATGCCGAGGATATTGAAGTCAATGAGGAGACCATCAATGAGGGCGACAATGATGATGATGTTGCTGATGATGCGGTGTCATGATCCAAAATGGTTTTGGATCAAAAACATGGTACAAGTTTAGAGAAAGGATATTTATGCAATTTTCCATTCAGCTGCAATATTGCAATTTCAGCTGGAGTATCCCTTCTCTCAATAGCCAGGACAACAAGTGGACAATATCAGGAATATAGCCCCAAGCACTAAGGGATGGTGCCCAGCCACCATCAAACCCAGCTTACAGTATCAGTAATGAAGGGACAAGGCCTTATCAGATTACAGGATTAGATAATAGCTGACTTATCCTTATCTTTACTAATAAGGAAAGGATAAGATCAACAGCCACAGCCTTACATCAGACATCAAGATCCAAGATCAGAGCAGCCACATTCCACAGCCACCTTCTTATCTTTCTTGATAACAGATAAGATAAGAAGCATCTTCCATCAAAGAACATTGACAGAGGAAGCACAGCCTTCTATTCTAGAACATTGGAAAAGGAAGCACAGCCTGAAGAACTGATTCTAGAAGCCCAATTTGAAATTACATGTTCCAGCCTTGGTCCATGATTCCTGGAGAACCATAGACCACCCCAGATCTCAGAGAAGATCAGCCAGTGGCTCATCTCCCCTCAGATAACTCATTGATCAATCAGCAGCCCCACCTTATGACCCCATTATGACACCTTATGACACCATCATGACACCTTATGAGACCATTATGACACCATCATGACCAATTATGCCCCCATCCTTTCTCACAGTACCATATGATTCTCAGTAATTGACTCTGCATGAGTCACAAACCTATGCCCCAATTTCCAATTGCCCTTTTATATGCCCACAAACCTATGCCCCAATTTCCATTTGTCTTTTATGTGCTTGCACACCCTATGCCCCATTTCAAATTACTCCCTTGTAATTCCTCTTGACTCACAAACCTATGCCCCTATTTCCAATGCTTACTCATCTATGCCCCCTCATTTCATATTACTCTGCTATGACCAGTTATGACTCACTAACCTGTACACTCATTTCATATTCCATCCTATGACTCTGAATGACTCCTGTAGTTGAAAAGGTATAAATAGGGCCCAGTTTCTGCAGGAGACATCAGTCAAAAGTTGATCCCCCCCAAGTCAAACTTGATCCCCCATTCCCATCATCCTTTGATTCACCCCTTCAGTATCTAACTACTTCTGTAGTAGCTAGTATACCAATTCAGTTACAGTTACAGTCTTATTCTTGCTTGCTATTCATTCTCAAATTCAATAGTCTTAATTGATCTATCAATATCTGATATATTGATACTCTTTTATTACTAGTTTGGGAAATATTCTGTGACATAGTGCTGTTACTATTGTCATTGTCTCAAGATATATTGGTCTTCACCAAGATATCCCAGTGCATATTCTGAACCAGTAGCCAATGTGCGTTTGAAGCTTCAGAATATTGTCAGATATCTTGAACATCAATACTTCTTGACCGTTTATTGTTTCATACCTTTGTCATTGTCACATTCTGTTTGATAGTTTTTGTCACACACGCTTGTTTGACTTGCACTATCTCTTGCTCATCCCATCCTTGCTCATCATACACTGCACTTGTCACTCTTGCTAGTGTATACTCTCAAAGTCTTTACCTTGTGTAGGAAAGACCTCACTGTTCATCCATCCTCCAAGTCATATAGCTTGACTTAATCTTATTCAAGGTAGCTGTTCATTGTTATCTTGACTGTACTAACCTTTGTTAGGACAAACCTCAGACCACACAGTTGTTGAGCACAGATCTTAGGTGTTTAACAGTTGCATACCATCCTCTGAAGAACAACAAGGTAATTTCCCGATCAAAGTCGCACTCTGGAAACCCTTGGTGCAGATTAGTTTTTTCATATAAACTTTTCTCACGAACAACAGCGGAAGCACCAGCAGGCTTGAGCGAGGAAGAACTTGAGGCGGTGAGGGCAGCAGCTAAACCAATGTCCCAAGTGCTTGTCAAGGTGGGTGCTTAGATCAACAACTAGCATACAATGCACCATCTCAAGTATTCCCACCAGTTGAGAAAGATCTCCTCCTCAACACTGCGTTCGATGACGAAGAGGCTGCCGAAGTGGTTTGAGATCTTGCAGAAACTTGAACTCCCCAAAAAAATGTTGCCGCGAGATGTTCAAACCCACTGGAACTCAACATTCAAGATGTTAGACACAGCCCAAGGGTACAGAACTGCAATCGATGAGCTTACTGGTGACCGAGCAATGGACATGCGCAAGAACGAGCCGAGCGATGCTGAGCATGAGTTGGGAAAACAGCTGAGAGATGTGTTACATGTAAGTCACGAATTTGGCCAATGATTCATTCTGGGTGTTCACTTCTCACTTCCATTGTTTAGATCTTCAACGATGCTACAGAATACTTCTCGCAGTCAACTCCAAGTATTCCAATGGTGATTCCAGTAATGGACATCATCAACGAATGACTTGATGACAACTCACACGATGAAGACCTCAGCCCAAGCATTCGACATGCTGTCAAACTTGGAAAGAAGGTCCTCAACAAATACTATTCGAAGACCGATCTCTCGAAAGCCTATCGCATCACTATGGTGCTGCATCCTACCCACAAGCTTGCCTACTTCAAAAAGGCCGGTTGGGAGAAAGCCTGGATCAAGACCACAGAGGAATTGGTCCGCCAGGAGTTCCAAGATCACTACACAGTACCTGAAGACAATGATGAAGACGCACCAGTCAATATTGATGCACTGGCATCGTCCAAAAAGGTATGGTCGCTATTGTTTACCTAGAATCCACTGACAGTTGCACAGCCCTCCTGAAATATGTTTGACACCCTCATCAACACCAAACCGATGACCAGCTGCGATGACGACGAGATCACGACATACTTGCAGATGAAGACTGAGCAAGTTGACAATCCGATTGCGTGGTGGATCACCCAATGTGGGGCATTCCCCTGTCTTTCCAGGATGGCTCTAGATTATCTCACAATCCCTGGTACCTCCTTCCTTTGTGTGCTCTGCATCGTTACTGATGCACTGGATAGCCACTTCTGTTGACGTTGAGTGGCTTTTTAGCCGAGGAAGGATTCTTCTGCCCCATCTTCGCAACGGACTATCTGCACAGTCAATTCGGGCTCTCTTATGTTTGGGTGACTGGAGCAGGCTTGGATTAGTAGACGACATCGATGTGCACTTCGTCACTGAGAAGGAAGAGGTTGATGATGATGACAACGAGCTTTCCTTCATTGGTGTAATTGACACATCCATTTTGTAGTCCCTTTTCCACCATCCCCACATCCCCATCTCTGTTGAAAACCCTTGTGTACCTGTACGTACTCGCATGTACCTGTACATACCCACCCAAACCCGTGTGAGACTCATACCCGCAACTGAAAATCTGTACCCGCTGCGGGTTCGGGTAAGAGTCCATATATGGCAGGTCACGGGTATACCCGTGACCTGCACTAGACTTGAGGATAGGCTTTTTTGTATGATGTGGTAACTGCCAGTTGTTACACATCCAGGGGTTCATGTTGTAGTTGGTAGGTAACTGTGCTGCCTCAGCGCGTTGTTGGTTCCAATCTGGGGTCTTCCTCCATCAATATCTCTACAACCTCTGCTTCTTCTGCCCTCAGCCTTGTGGCATTCCATGCAACATGCATGTTCCAGTGGACAAGTCTGGTGGTGACCCATTGATAGCTGGTGATGTGTTGGATTTGGGGTTCGAACCAAGATGGCAAGTTGATGCTGACTTGGGGGCGACGTGGCTGTATCAGCAGTTCATAAGGGAGGTGGCATAACAATATCCCCCCCACAAGGTGAAACATCCCAATTCATGGAACCAGGGAGGTCATCAGCAGGGTTGAAGCCATATGTCTGAGTTGCTGGAGTCCATTCTGAGACATCCCATAACGGTTTTCTTCCCATTGGAGGTGTTTTCTTGGATCATCCTCAAGGCTGTTTCCCATCATTGGTAGAGTTGCAGCTTTTCTGTGGGGTAGAGAGAGAGTCATCTACTGTTGCATGAAGGTGTGCCAGATGTTAGGATGGCCATGGGGAGTAAGGTGATTTAGATTTATTTGTCACTTTGGTGACCTTGCTGAATCTTACTTAGTTCCTGAACCAGCACTCCACATCGTCCAATTTTTTTTTTCCAAAATGCTCAAGAATATTATTCTCTCTGTTGGAAGGCCCTGTCTACTTGGACATGAGGATGCAGTAAATGAGGTAGGAAAAATCAAACAGTAATTTTACGGTCAGCTGCTGACTTCAAACCAAAAATGAGTCAAATCACTTCATTCTTTTTTGGCCATTCTATGGAGAAAAATGAGAGCTCCAACTTTCACTTAGTACTTGTAGTGATCTGATGCGGTGTTGTTGAGAAATAAATCAAACACAGGGTGCACAGTAGCATACTATGTAACAAAGTATGTTGAATGTATTGGGAAAGTATACTAAATATTGTTATCATATTGTTGCACACAGTATTCAAAGAGTATTCAAAATGATGATTCAATATTTTGAAACAAAGTACTTTACCAGTATCAAAGAGCAATTTTACAGTACTGTTTCAATAATTTTAATAAATGTCTTGTTATTGAAGCAGTACTCTAAAATTGTCATTCAGTACTGGTAATGTACTTTGTTTCAAAATATTGAATCATACTCTTTGCATACTGTATGCAACAATATGATAACAATATTTAGTATACTTTCCCAATACATTCAACATACTTTGTTACATAGTATGCTACTGTGCACCCTGTGAAACAGTGCAGAGGTGCTAATAATGCACACACTTTTTTATTAGAAATCACATGTGTGCCAACACTTTTGCAAACAGCAATATTTACCTATCACAGCCCACTGCCAGTGTGACAAAGTCAGATATATAAACAAGTGTATGTTATAAATATTGAACCAGACTAGATAAATGATATGTAACATGAAAAAGAAAAAAAAAGAAAAAAAAACAGATAGAAAAGACTGTGGGGCCATTGATGACCAAGAAACAAAAAAAGGCTCAAAAGGTAAGATAAAAAGTCAACGAACAAACAAACAAAAAAAAGGTCACCGGCACCCTATCATGAATCAAAAAAAAAAAGGTATAACCAAAAAAAAAAAAAAAGAAAGAAAGAAATATATATACAATACATCAGACAACGCATCGGTCCTCGAGTCTATCACAACCCCCCCCCCAAAGCCACCATCAACCTGGACCCAACCCAACCACACAGATAAAAAAAGAAAAGACGTAAAAACAGGAATGGGAAATCCAATCCACTCTGGATATGTCAAGACGAAGAAGGTAGGCGGAAGACGTATGATGTGAACGTGCACTTTGAAATAAAATAAATAAAATAAACCTGTTTTTTGTTGTTTTGTTTGCGTTGAAATATTCAAATTCGCGCGCGCGGGGTTGCTAGGTGGGTTATCATGTCCGTGTCGGTACTCGTGTTGGTGTTGGTGTTTGTGTTGGTGTTTGTGCTCGTGGAGAAAGAAAAAAAATAAAGCGGACGCCCTTCCCACACCCTCACCGCAACGGGATCGGCACACCACCCTTCGGTATCGGCCGATAAGCCGTCCGATTCCAATCCGCAGCTACACACAAACACACACATCATCATCATCAGCCATCCTCCAACACAAAATAACATATATAGAAAAACACCCACTATTCATAAACACCTCATTGCCCCACCAATTAAGCTGGACACCACCCCTGGGGAACTATCCACACCCAAAACAATTCAGAACCCAAACATACAACCAACAGAACGCTCTCTCTCTCACCTGCAACGTGAAAAACACGAAAATGATGGACAACATCGTCCCTACAAAATCACAAACCACATCCCATCAACAACACCATCACATAAACCAACAACAACAACAACAAAAAAAGAACGCAGAGAAAACAACCACGCACCACAATCCAACGCAGCACTCGTCACATAATTAAACTTGCTCCACCACGGGAACCTCCACCTCCTCACCAAATACTGAAACACGAACCCAACCAAGAACCACGAAGAGTAGTTGATCCCAGCCGCCGGCGGGATGTACGACACTCCGTTCAACACCACCGGCGTGCTGATAAACTTGATCCACGAATTCGGGTACCGGCGTTGCCACAGCCAGAAGGGGACCGGGAGGAAGGCCCCCACGACCAGGGCGTACAGCTGCGGATGGTATATCGACTTGGGACCGAACTGTCGACCTGGTCCGATGAGACCCCTGGCAAAAAAAGGCAAGAAAGTCAAGTTTCACACACGAAGAACAAGAAACGACCACTCACCAAACAGCAGACGCTGTAAAGAACACCTGATTATGCGGACACGTCAAGAAACTCGGCTGGTGCGGCGTGCACATATCCTTGACATTAGTAAACAACCACTGCTTTACCCCAACCTGGACAAACGCCGCCATCGTCGTCGCCACGGCTTGTACTGTGTTATACAACGGATTTTCAGAAAAAAGGAAACACCCCGGATAAACAAAATGAATAGAACGCACCCATGAAGGTAGCACGAGGAGACACCTTGAGGTAATGACCCAATTTCAAATCTTGCACAAACGACAACGATTCCAGCAACGTCTGCACAGAATACGCCTTGAACACCTATTTTGTTTTATCAAAAGTAAGGTTAAGACAAGACCATCAGAGGTGCTCAACAACAGACCATATTCGCAAGAGGGTTACCCGGGAGAACCGTCCCAGGTACGATTTGCGCCAGCAAGTTGAGTTGGACCTGGGGGGCGAAACATCAACTCGGAGCTAATAATCCAAAATAAAAGACGTACGGTTTGACCCGTCATGGCATAGATAAAGCCAGAAGGTATGACATAGATCATAGGGAGTAAGATTGACAGCACCAACGCCCATATCGGTACCGACGTATGCCAAACCTGTAAAAAAAAAAAAGTAAAAAAAAAACCAAGCAAGACGGGGAAAAAAGGGACAAACCTCCATCGCAATAATCATGCACCCAAAGAACAACACAAACGCAACGGCATACCACCAATCCGGCACTTCTGGATAATTCCGCATAAGTTTAGCATGGATATCATCAGGCTCGACTTTGATCCGCTTGGCACCATTGAGGAGGCTCCGTCCATGGTATAGCGCCGTGTGCACGATGATGCAAGTGGTGAGGGCAAAGGCGAGGAGGTATGTGACGGTATAGGTCGCTGGGAGGTAGAGCGGGGAATATTCATTGTAAGCTGTGACGTTGAAGGTATCGTCTGGTTTGAGGACACGTTTGATGTCATACGGTTGACCGAAACGGTCGTACGGAACGTTGGCAGAGATGGGGAAGTGGGATAATTGCCACGTCTGAAAACATGGTGAGACGAGATGAGCGGGAGAAAAAACGCGGGAAGAAACGCACGTTTGTATAATACAAGATTGGGGCGAGGATCCAGTAGAAGAAGACAAAGCCAGTGAAAATGTGGACCTGCGCCCACCAAGGGACCATGAGCGGGCTTCCGATCCAGGTTACTTGTGACCAGTCAAATGTGAGGAGGCTCATTCCCAAACCTGTCTGTACGCCAAAGAGATGGTTGATGGGAACGTTGGTGGGGGCCATCCAGCAAAATATGGAAAAGACGGACAAGGCCTGGAAGAGGAAGCCTGGAGGAAGAACGGGGTAAGAAAGAGCGGGGGGGGGGGCAAGGGCAAATGAATGAGACTTGCCGGGGACGATCCACCAATGGAAGCTAACGGCAAGGAGGATCATGAAATATTTATACCTGGTTATTCCACCGGAGCCCTCGTCATCCTCGGCATGGAGGGTGTTGAGCAAAGTGCAGACGACGAGATTCTGGGGCCAGACCATGCTGGCGGGCCATACCAAGAAACGGCGACAGAGGCCGGCGAGGGCAAAGCCGGTGAGCTGAGTTCCGAGTACGAAGACGAGGTTGAACCAGTAGCCAAGCTGTATGCCGTAGAATTTCTCGATGACGACGATTGCGTTCATGGCGTAGGGTGCTTCTATTGTTACATTTGCCATGATGAAAACGAGAGCGTGTTCTTTGATGTTCCAAGGGCCAGGGTTGAGAGAGAGCTCTGAAGAACCGAGGAAGCGGGGAAGTCTATAGGTTGCGATTGGGAGAGCAAAAGCGAGGAGTTTTCCAAAGGGGTAAGCGACGAGGAGGAGAGCGATGGGGACAACGTTTGGGGCGGGAGCGCGAAAGTTGAAAAAGACGTTCATTGCGCTGAGAGAATGTTAGAGGGAGAAGAGAAGTAAGAGAATAACGTACCTGCTGGCCATGCAGAGCAAAAGACCGACGAGCCACATGCGTATGGTGAGAGTAGGCATATCTGGGTCGTCGATGTTTGAGACGGAGGCTCGTACTTCGGGGAAAGGACTGTCTTCATCGTCGACGCCGTCAAAGTCGAATTGCATTCTAAGAAGGGGGTCAGAGAAATGTGGCAAAAGAGGGCGAAGAGACAGACTTTATTGAACCGGCGCAACTGTCTTCTTCCAACATGCTTGGAGAGATCATGCTCTCGTTGTTGGAGGAAGGTCTGAGGTTGGACTGATTCTCCAAGTCTTTTTCGTGGAAAGGCTGCGGCATGGGATGGATGTTGTGAGAAGGGGTTGAGGGGGGGGAGTTGCCCGCGGTCGATGTTGCTGCTGTTGGTGAGGACTGGGGAAAGTGGGGCGGGGATGAGGGGACATTGTGGGCGAATGACGGGGGCGAGGCTGGGGAAAGGGGGTGACCGTCGACGGAGAGCTGTTGGCGCTGGTGGTGGTGCTGGGTTGGTGGGTAGAGAGGGTTGTTCTGCTGGTCTGCAGTGCTGGGTGGAAGAAAGGCAAAGACGTCCTCGTCGTCGCTGTCGTCGATGGGAGTGTCTTCGTGAGAGTGTTCCTGTGAATAGGTGTCGTGACGGAGATCCGCTGGCGTGTGGGGGACGGTGGAGCGAAGATAGGACATTGGTGTTGGATGAGAGTCGTCTCTGCAAACTATCAAATGCACATCACTTCTCAGGAACGTACAAATACACACAAATATACATTTCCATATTCGGTCGACCCATTTCCTATTTCGTAACCCTCCGCCCGATCACCGCCGACCAATCCCATCAGCAACCACAACAAATGACACCGCAGATCCCTGACGTATCTCTCCTCGGAACCCCGTCTGCACTCAGGAGTAACGGCATTCGGTATCAGATGCAATTCAAACAGTACAACACCAAGCTCGTTATCCATCTACCGCGTCAACGTGAACCATCAATCCAACTATTAGCAACCCACGAGCGACACCTCACCCTGCCATGGACGAAACATCTGACATTGCCCGTGTAGGATTAGCATTCCTCAAGGATACTACTGAACGTGCGGCGTTTCACCAGCTGCTTTGAGACTGAGTACTGACTATTAACCGTGACGATCCATCAGTCTCGCAATCGTCGTCGTTGACTTACATGGAAGAAGTCGATCGGCGCCAACAGTGGGATCGGGACGCCGAGCTAAGATTACCGAGACTAGAGGAAAGGAAGGCAGAGAATCTGCGAAGGCTTGAATGGGAGTCTATACACGGCAAACAAAACCGGGGCAACGAGCAAGGGAAAAGAAAAGAAGCGGGCCCAATCGGACCCTCAGTTAATAGTCTCAGATCCTAAGCCTGACAAAAAACCCTCCATGGCATCAGATCAGGGCTAATAATTATTGTAAACGGGTTGGCTTGGCTGTTTCACGTATTTATTTACCGGACACATATATAGTCTCATGAATTCTCATCGAAAAAGATCAAACTATTGTTGGCTTGACCGTGACCCATGTTTCAGCGTTGCTCGTTGGCCTTGCCAACCGCAACAAGGAATCAATAAACGTAAGCTCTTTTACATAGCCCAGCTGAGCTTGAGAGTCACACTGGAAAATAAACAATCTCTGGTAACCCTAGGCCTGAAAACTAGCAAGCACTCCAGTAAGTAGATACTAGTAGCGGCGTTCGGTGCTTTTAATTGATCCGACACAGCATTTCAATGCCTCATCGTAGACGCCCTGTTCTGTCGTCTCGACAAGCTCGACGCAATGCAGCAGTGAACCGTCAGTGTGAAAGGACCAGTGATTCTAACTTTCTCGGTGGCCCACCGCGCGACCTCTCACCAAATCCAACTCGCCCCACACCCGTACAGACGAAAGTCAGCAGCATTCCGGAAGGATAGTTTTAAACGTGCGGCGTTTCGCCAGCCACTTCGAGACTGACTATTAAAGGTCATTGGTCTTCCATCAGCCTCGCGGACGTCATCGTTGACCAGGGCCTACATGGATGAACTGGGTGGGCAAATATCGAGGGTCCCAGCATTCCGGAAGGATAATGTTGAACGTGCGGCGTTTCGCCAGCTGCCTCGAGACTGACTATTAAAGGTCATTGATCTTCCATTAGCCTCGCGAACGCCATCGTTGACCACTCCGTATATGAAACGACTCAACAGAGTCAACACTACTCAGTCCGGTGCAGCATTCCTGAAGGATGATTTTGAACGTGCGGCGTTTCGCCAGCTGCTTCGAGACTGACTATTAAAGGTCATTGGTCTTCCATTAGGCCGTCGAACCCCACCGTTGACCGCTTCGTATATGGATGAACTCGATCGACGCGAAAAATGGGATCGGGACGCCGAGCTAAAATTACCGAGACTGAGCGAAGAGGAAAGGAAGGCAGAGAATCTGAGAAGGCTTGAATGGGATCTCAAATACAGAAAACAATATCCATGGAGAATTGACTCTGAAATCTTTCAAACAAAGGAAAGGGGAAAGAGGAAAGAAAAGATGCCGGTCGAATCGGATCAGCCCACAGCATCAGTTCCTAAGCAAACCCTTCCAGCAAGGCAGTTAACGGTGTCCGATCAATTGTCGCGACCGCGCCGCAGTTGGCTTTTCCGTTTCAAGTTGAACATGCTATCTTGTATACGCTAAACCAGTTTTTTTTTTACAGTACACATGTAGTCTTTCATCTGCCATGCATGCATGCATGGCATGCACTGTATAGTATGTAGTTCACGAATTCCCCCCTTGCAAAAAATCATAATTTAACTATCGTTTGCTTGACCCGTGTTTCAGCGTTGCAGGCCGTGGCAACCAGATTTTCCGCGACAAGAAATCGACATAGCATATATATAATACGTGTCATACCATAGCCTAGTATTAGGCATCACACAGAATTTGAGCGGCAGAAAACAACATTTACCATGTTTTCACAAGCCTCCGTCTGTTAAATTTGGATATATTTCCAGATTTTCAATGGTAGAACTTCCCAAAATAAAATAATGCCACTTTTGAAAGTCCCTCTTAGTCGTGCTCTTGTTGTGGGTTTCGAGTTGGTCTATGGTGGTTTCGATGTCGAGCTTAGATTTCCACTCACAAACACAACCTGTATAGCAGCATATCTAGATTCAAATGTGTCAGTCGTCAGCTAGTAAGTATCACCAAATAATTAACATACGTAGCAGTGGCGACTATGATCTCAGCATTGGTTGCATGGCTCAGAAATGCAAGACCTGTTGAACAGAGGACGGCGAAGAGAACAATGAGGCCGAGGCGGATTGTATTTGAGGAGATGAAGTAAAGGACCACCACAGACAGGATCGGCAAGAGGGAAGAAAAAACAACAGCAAGAACACGGACGGTCAGCCGAATGCGAGATTCAGAAAAAAATCCTATAGGTGATTCAGGGGGTGACCGTTGTATGTCTGCCTGCAGAGGTAAAGGCGAGGCGAGTAAGTGAGGAAAGGAGGTCTTTTAATTGCTGACTCTCACTTTGGATTGAAACCATTTGTAGAGATGACTTTCCATGAATTCGGAAAGCGCTTCCTTCTTGCTTTCAGGTGCAAGCGAAATCAAATCCTCACGGTGTCTTTCGGCGATGTACTCCCTATCCATCCCGGATATCATTGCTCGATCAGTCGAGAGGAGTCCAACAAGAGCCTCTCGGGCTCGCGGGGTTGGTTGCTTGAGGGTGTGGAGCCATGCTTGATGTCGGAGCGCTTGGTCTTTAAGGTATTTGGGGAGAAAGTCAGCCCGGAGATCCAACGGATAAGAATGTGTCGTTAGAATGACCTACTATACATTTCGAGAACTTTTCTTACCTCCATCGCTGTTTCCCACATTTGCGCATTGGTCTTTCCATCACCATCATCTTGGAATTCATCTTCTGCCTTCACACCCGCTTTGCGCATTGCTTGCCAACTTCGTGGTAGAGACCAAACATCGATTCCTTTTGTGATATCATCGGCTCTGGCGTCTAGATGGAGGAGGCGGGCCTCAAGGGAAGCCAACTCCGATTGCAGATACAATAGGTTACGGGCGTTGAGAGCGGCGAAGCCGCGGTAGATGCTCAAGTCAGGGTCTGACACAATGTGGTTAGAAAGGAGCTGAACCCCAATAGGTTGCGGTGGAGAATTTGTCGCCATAGGCGACTGGTAGACCGGTGACCGTCTCTCAGCGAGTCCCAGGTTTAAATTTACCGTGACCGGTTTAGAAGAGAGCCTGGTCACGAGGCTAGGCGTTCGTGTAGCACCACATCCAGATTCCAGACTGACAAATATCCAAACTGTGAAATTTACTCAAAACTGAAGTAATATTGTGCAGTAATATTAGTGCAACGATTAATAGATAATAGGATTAGGCGAGGGCTAGTGGACAAGCCCATACGCAAGATGACTGTGAGTCAAAGGAATATTGCCTATTTATTTCACCGAAATGTTCAAGTTCGAACGGTCGGCCGCGGTGCAAGGAGGGTTTCAGGGAGGGCGCGGTGCCCGTTTTGTTATAGAAAATACCGCTGCGCATGACCGGTTAAACCAATCAGATAATCCGAAAAGTGACCTTTTAGCCCCATGTCCAGGCCTAGGCCCAAACGCTCAGTGGAGGGCTTCAGACAGGAGGTGGGGATCGTTATGTGGCATGCCCAAATGTTCGGCCGCAGCAATTCGGAAAGAGTCGGCATGCTAATATCATGGAAATATAAATGCGATATCGGAATTTTTGAGGGTGAGGTCTGAGGTCGGGTTCGAAAGTTTTGCGGCTGCAAACATGCAGGGCTTTGCGGGAGATGCTTTTTGACTAGAATATACTCACAAATTTTTGGAGAAACGTTCGAGATGAAAGATGGGAATGGTTCGGAGGTGCGGGAGACCAGGGTGAACAGCAAAAACGTCAGCACAGGCCAAAATATGATTTTAAACATGAAATAGACACAACTGGCCATCAGGAGTGGGGCGTACCAATTCTGTCCTGTTTCCAACCCGTCCAAGTCGGCCAGTCACGTCCGCGTTGTATGCTGGACTTGTTTACGGTGGTCGGTTGGACTATACTGGACTGGGTGGGTTAGGTTGGGCATAGGAGGCAGCTGGAAGAGGTTCGTTGAGGCTGCGTGGACCAGGTGGGACTCGGAGATGGTAGAGGAATCGAAGGAGTATTTTGACAAGTAAGGAGCGCCTCACGTGGTGCACGAAGGAAAATGACCAGGCTTCGCCTTTGCTGTACAACGATATGGTCTGTACACACAGTTTTGATACCGTGAAACGTTTATTGAATCAAACGCACACAGCTACCACTATCCCTCCTCAATGCGGCGCAGAACAAACCAATGGCAAGTCCCCAAACCCTCCTCCATCTTTGAACTGACCCTTCACCACGCAACAGCTTGTCGAACTCAAGAACGGCGAAACATTCAACGGCCATCTCGTCAATTGCGACAACTTCATGAACATCACCCTTCGCGAGGTATACCAAACAAGTGCCGACGGCGACCGTTTCTGGAAACTCAAAGAGTGCTACATCCGAGGAAGCACAGTGCGTCTCTCCCCTTCACCTTCAATTTGAGTACCCGCTATATGCCAATATCACCAACGGATATCGCCAATGCTGCCAACCTAGATCAAATACTTGCGTGTACCTGACACACTTCTGGATGCAGTCAAAGAAGAGCAAGCCCGCGCGCGGGAGGCAGGCCGAGGCGCACGGGGCGCCCATGTCAGCGGCGCGGGAAACAGAGGTACGTGTGCACGTCTCTAGGTGACGAGGTACTCGCTGATTGGGGTGGGACGTGTCCGCTGTGGTTGGCGTTGACAGGACGTGGGGTCGTTGTTCAACGAGGTGGGCTTGTTTTGCTTTATTTCGGCCTTTCTTTCTTTTGAATGGTGTGCTCATTATTTGGCGGGATAGGTCGTGGGACAAGAGGAGGTCCAGTACGTGGTGGGCGTGGGCGCGGACGGGGTGGGTGATAGAAAGTGTCTTTGAGGTCACGTCATGGACCTCGAACTCCCCCAAATGACCACAACGCAATAACGATTTTATTGTAGTGTAAATTATTTATGGATAGAGAAAAGTTAAATGGGTCCAGGCGGGGAAATGTAGGGCTTCAAGCTTCAAGCTTCAAGAAAGCTGATGCTTAGTCAGCGCAATCTATGCATCCCGTCGACGAGTCATTCGCAATTTCTCATTCTCTTTTGCAACATTCTTGCAACAGCCAGCCTTTAACCTCTTGCGGAACGTGGTACACACCTCGCTAGCGTAATTGCGAAGAGAAATTTGCAGAATTGAAAGCTAACCGAACCTTGATCCTTTATCCGCAGGGAATCATTGAGTGCTTTCAGCAAGAAAACCTCAGTGGATCGACTATTATATGAATCGATCTTCTCCGATAAATAATAAAGTAAGCAGGCCATTATATACATATTTGTCGTAGCTGCCGTGTCCGGAAATACAGGAATGCGCCATCATCAAACATTGGTTGTCACCTCTGGGGGAATCCATTCTACTCCAAACTGCCTCCTCAGCACTTCCTCTATGGCTAGTTCCGTAGTCACCCAACATCTCTCCCCGGTACCCCACCAATTCCGAATCCATGGCCTGTTTGACCATTCCCGACACATCATTTCCCTCTCCCGCGTTCCAGCCATCCAGAACTGGTAATAGAACCAGTCATGCCTACAGTTTCCCAGAAGACTTTCATAGAACAAGCACCGGGAGTCAGGGGCCAGCGGGTCTCTTTGCCAAACACAAATGATTCGTGAAGGCTGAAGAAGGAGGAGCGCATTGATGAGCGTCTGATCCTTACCGACAAACATCCCGCGAGACAGATAGCGATCGTGATACGCAAAGAAGAAACTGCGCCACCATCGGATCGACTGTGGCGACCCTCCGAAGAATGACCCTGCGGTAGCGGAGGTGGATCGGAAAGCGGGCGAAACTTGAACCTTGACGACAAACCTTCACTGAAATCGTAGTCCACAGGACCCATATCCTCTTGCCAATGCTTCAACTCTGAAGGGGGCACCCCCCAGATCGGGAAAAACAATAAATCTTCCATTGGCGTCCCACTTTTCCGACTTCCTTTCCGCCAAATTTCTTGGACTCTCTCCAAATCTGGCCAGTTGGCGTACTTGTGGTCCTTCCTGAAACTCCCCGCGTCGCACCAAAATGCGTAAGCGTAATCCTTGTCAGTATTCTTCACTGCTTCATCCAGATAGTACGGCTTGCCATTCCACACGGCATATAAATCAGGGGAATGTCTGTTTTTCTCGCGATCCAGCGCATGCATTCTGGCGTACTCTTCTCGATGCCCAGAGAGAGGTGGAATGTCGAATGGAGAAGCAAATGACGTGTTGATGGTGATGGGGAGATCACCTCGCACTGCACGGATCGTGGACTCCATCTCTGGAGTAGTGAAGAAGTAAAGATCGGTGGTGATGGGCGTTAAAAAGTGATACAGCCATGCAGAGTACTCGCGCATGGTGTGTTTTGAATTTGAGAGAGGGAAAAAGGCGGACACGAGGAGAATGCCTGCCGCATCTTTATTCAGTGTCGTCTGCTGGTCTTCGACTTCCAAAGGAACTCCAACAGATCGTAATGGGGCGTAGGTATTCAAAGAAATGTAAGAGAAGAAACCCAGGGCGGTGACAAGGACTAGCAGAAATGCATTGCGTGTACTATACATCTTCAATATAAACATAATCAATGTGCTCTCTCTTTTCATAACCCAATCATAAACCGCAGCTTCTGGCAAGAAATGCTTTACATTATCGGCCTCGGGCTATGCGACGAGAAAGATATCACTGTACGAGGGCTCGAGGTAACAGTCTAACAGTCGTTCGATACCATGCTGTTATCAACGACAAAAAATTAGGCCGTCAAATCGTCCTCGCGAGTATATCTAGAAGCCTATACGAGTATCCTTATGGTTCAGAAGGATCGCTTGGTTTGAACCCATCCCTTAGATTCTGTCGAGACTCTGTTGACATGTCGCAAGCAAGGAAGCGTTCTACGGCAAGGAGTTGATCATTGCTGATCGCGATACGGTCGAGACTGGCAGCGACGAGATCCTGAGAGGTGCAGACAAAGAAGATATATCCTTTCTGGTGGTTGGGGATCCATTTGGGTGAGCACAGTGTCTTTCTGGATAAACTGCTGTCTGATTCCCTAGCGAAGAGCAACAACACATACAGATCTTCTCCTGCGTGCAAGGAAGCTCGGAATACCGACTCGCATCATTCACAATGCTTCCATCATCAATGCGGTAGGCGCATGCGGTCTCCAACTATACAACTTTGGTCAAACGGTTTCGTTGGTTTTCTTTACCGAGACATGGAAACCAGAGAGCTTCTATGATCGAATTAAAGAAAATGCAGACATGGGCATGCATACGTTGGTTCTCCTTGACATCAAAGTGAAGGAGCAAAGCGACGAGAACCTCGCAAGGTAAAAAACATTTCGCCCCCTTTCGTAAAGACTCCTCAACTTATCCTTAACTTGCGTCAGAGGCAGGAAAATCTACGAACCGCCACGATACATGTCCATATCTCAAGCTGTTTCTCAATTGCTAGAAATTGAAGCGCTGCGCCAATGCGAAACGTTATCTCCTGATAATACCCTTGCCATCGGTCTTTCTCGAGTCGGTGGTGGAGCAGGGAACGAGCTCATCTCGTGTGGGACGCTATCAGAACTAGCTTCTCACCCTCCCGAAGCTTTCGGCGGACCCCTTCACAGCTTGGTCATTGTGGGGAGAAGGCTGCATCCTCTTGAAGTGGAATATGCGGGGCAATTTGCCATCAACTGGGATACTTGGCGTGAAGTAGCGGTCAGGGTGTACGGATGTACCTTAGAAGGACCTTCGGAAGCAATTCCAGAGTGCATTGAATGTTAGAAGACTTGCAAAACCAGTACTATTACAGCTGTTTGCATAAACATGCAGAAACTGAGAAAAAGTCAAATGATGGTGCAGTGACTGCTGAGTTGTGGCTCCCTGTCTGAGCTTGAACTTGGCTTCACTCTGCAGTGTAGTGTAGCTTTCTTGCAAGTATGCTATGGTAGACTCTGATGCTGTTTCAGGAGATGAGGAGCTCTGCACCAACATCTCAATCCAGCTCATTCGACATACTCCAGCTATCCCTAAGACTGGCAAGCAACCAGTCAAAAAACGTGAAGTCCATACAAAAGAACTTGCCTTTACTTGTCTATATGAAAACTATGTCCCTTTCATGCAAGCACTTCTAAAATGTGTTGGAGAAACAAAATGGAAGGTTTTGGACCAGCAATGGTTTCAAATTCAAGTACCATCACCCTGGTCATTTGTATGTATTTGTCTATACCCATGTCTGCTCTCACTCTAATTACGTTTTTAGCAAAACAGATGCATTGGATGTGGAAAAGGAGTCTGAGTACAAGGAGCTCGTGTCCAAGATCAATGAGAATCAGTATTGGAAGGTCAACATCATCATAGACATAGACGATGTAAAAAAGAGGTGCCTCATTGATGTTTGTACAGAACTCTATTATTTTTCACATTCATGCCAACACACAGCCCAATGTTGTTGTTGAAAATGACAGTATTGAAATCCAGGACCCTGCTACTATACCAGAAGGGGCAACATCTCTTGTGATTGCACTAGTACAGTTCCACAGCATGCTTGAAAAGAAGTATGGCAGTGACAACAACCCAGGACACTATGTCTACATTTGTGAGGACAACTCAGAGCTTGCACTAACACCTTTCAGGATGCACCAGTGGGCAATTGCTCTGGTATGTTCTTTGTTTTTATTGCTTGTAGCAGAATGAAGCTAATCTCCATGAAGCACAAGGGTCAAACTAGACCCCCCATATGGCAGCATTTGATCCAGCAAATCACCAAATATCTTTGTTACCTTCCTGACAAACCAAGGGAAATGTGGCCTCAAATCAAGCAGCCAGTGAAAGCAATCAAATGGCCTTATTCACACAGATGATGACCACTGTTGTGGATGCACTAGCACCTAAAACTGATACAGTCTTCAATGGCTCATTGATACAGATGTGTCAATGATACACCTAGTCTAACATTGTTGCAGAATGTCATTTTTGAGCTCAAATTGTTCATACATCCCTTCAGTCACAATAAAGCCACCTTCTGGTTGTCTAATAATCACCATTGGACATGCTGATCTCATGCTTGAGGTCAAGAAATGAGAGAATGATAATATCTGCCTCATTTGGACGGAAATGCTGACAAATCCACACTGTTGATATTTGTTTGACTTGAAATTGAATATATATTTTTGGGTCGTGTCAATCAATCCTCTAATATTTCTACAATAATGGTGGGCCGAAGCAAGTCTGACACCAAGAAAAAACAGATAACTCGACAAGTCAAAGATGGCCTCATAGCCCATGCTGTTGCAGCCTACCATGTTGAGCTGGGATTAGCTACAAAAGGTTATTTCGTGATCATAACTGCCATACTTGGCGGTGCATCATTGACACGCGCAAATGAACTTTATCACACAGGTTGTATCTTCTCTACTTTGATGAGAGTGCATACTTTTTCCCCAAAGTGATGTTCCAGCAATGTTCTTTAGGTGTAGATACATCATTCTGTCTACTCAGAATCTCTAGTTTTTGAGTCACTGAAAATTATATTTGGATTTAAATTTGGGTGTATCAATGAACCGTTGAAGACTGTATACTCTCCACTCCCAAATGCAAATGCACATTCAGTTCATCTCCCATCTCCTTGCCAATAATGCCAGCAGCCACCAATCTCCACAACTATTTGGTTTATGCATGGTGTAGTAGGAGGATTAGGTTAGTCATGTGATCTAGTCATAGGTAGTAGGATTAGTCAGACTGAGAGAGATAGACCACCACCATGACCATGACCTCATAGTGAGTAGGACATCTAGTTCCACTCCAATGGGATAGCCTTGGAGTGTGAATGGCATGCAACTATCAAGCAAACCTTCATGACGACAATTATGGCTCTGATATCATCGGGGCACTCATGGTTGCAGTTACAGCATATGGCATGTCAAAAGGGGAGGTGATGTGCTTGGTTGCCAGTTGCTCACACTGGAACCAGGAACAGTGTAGAGGGTACAACCTCTGTGGCCATGGAATCCCACCAAACCACCCACTCTATTCTAATCCACGTGCACTCATACTATCCTGCCTCTGAGTACCAGCCAATTCTGAACAAACCTGGAACTGAACTTGCAACCAAATATGACAACCCCTCTCTGTCTGACCACTAGCACCCAGAACACCTGTTGTATCCACATGCTACACACTGGCACTTTATTTGCACCAATTCCAATCAATATCGCACCTGAACATTCATAGTATAAAAGGACTTGTAGTCAGTAAGATACCCAGAGCCTTAGCCAAGGCACAGCACAGGTACAGGTTTACCCATGGGTTTTCCAAAATGGGTAACATGGGTTCGGGTACGGTGTCCTGATTTGGACACCACATCCAAACCGCACCTGTTACCCACAGTTTACAGGTGGTGCAGGTGTGTAGGGGCCTCAAAGGTAAGTATTTAATTCTTTTATTTGACCATGACTAATATAACTTGTCTTCAGAAACCAAAATGAACAACCAAAATGAACACTAACCAAAACAAACAACAACAAACAACTTGGACAACAACAATGACAACAACAATGCAGACAGCGATGAGAATGATGGAACAAGGCCGGGAGGGTGGTGTGCCTGCCAAACAGCCCAGGTACGTGCCCCCAACCCAGTCTCATTGACGTTGGCTGACCACAACCACTGCATCAATGTGTGTTCCTGAGGTCTACAGCACATAAACACAAATGGGGACCCATTGAAAAACCCCAGCCCCATCCCAACCTTGCAAAAATGGACAGGGTGTGTCAATTGACATGCCCCCATTGTTTGTGAGGTAGCATGCATGGACACCCATGGAATCTCCCCGGCCCCATCCCAACCTTGCGAAACAGATGGAGCATGTCAATTGACATGCCCCCATTGTTTGTGAGGTTAGGTTGTTAGGATAAGAATACACAAGGACCTCGCAAACATGTGCAGACGCGTTGACTGATGTGGCACCCACACCTCTTGCAAATGAGGTTAACCCTGAGTGTGAAGCCCACCAGAGACCCCACCATCTACCTCGCAAGGGTGATGACAATGTCAATTGACGTGTGTCTGGCCCATGTGAGGTATGGGGCTCCCCAGGTGCCCACAGTGTACCAGGTACCTGCCATCTAACAGGTATGGTATGTACCTGTTATCCAAATGGGTGCGGTGTAGAGGTCCACATGTGTGTGGTCTCCGATTCTCATAGTTTCCTTTATATTCCTCATTCTTCTACTCTCTTTATATTCCTCCTCCCCTTCCCTTCATATCCCCTCTTCTTACATTCCTTTCCTTTCATATTTTGCCATTAATCAGTACAGTCCCTTTATAGATACTATACAGTAGCTATATAGTGTTCCCTGTACAAACGTCTCCTTCCACCCCCGGCATAACGACCCTTGCATGTCTCAGTCACACCCCTGATCCTGACCTTCGTGTCTTTACTAAAGCACGCCAGCTCGTCCTGAACAGATGGCAAGCGGAAAACCGAAGTCATAGTTACAAACAAGTGAGTTTTGGGTTCTGACCCCACAGACAAGGACTTGCACACCCCGATTCGCGCCTACAATGGCTGCAATCACTACAGCGGGTATGGCGGGTATGGGTGTGGTGTCCAGAAATTGGACCCACAGTATAGCCATGTAGGGCCTTAGCCTTAGCATTGTTCTCTTGCAGTTTCTCTAGATGTGTACCTCCCTTCTCCCAACCACACTTCTTTTATCATTTCTTCACGTTCTCTGCCATTCCTGCCTTGTTTCAACCTCATAAAGCTTGATGACCACAAACCTGACCCTAACCCAACATCAGATTACATTGGACTTCACCAGAAACTATTCTATTTATCTTTGGATTTCCCCTACCATTGACTAGGAACCACTGACTATGCCTCTGTCACTTTCTAGCTGACCTCTATCTAGTATCTTATCCTGGTACCAGACATGAACTATGCATTACAATGGAAGTGCAAGAAAACCAACACCCAGTCTGCTGGCAGCCATTGTCATTCACCTGGCCATTGTCCCCCACCTCTAACAAGGACATCCGATATGAGATTGCTTGGGATGATGGTGGGTTTGCTTTGTGGTTTGGACCCACAATGACCAAGGGGGAGCATACAGCATATGACTGCCAAACATCATACTACAGTGATCAGCTCAAGAGTTTAGTCCCTGTCCCACCAAGATTCCATGCACCACCAAGGCTTGGTGAAGAAGACCCCACTTGGTTATAGTTGCATTTACTTTACATAGCAAGGTGCATCATTGTTCAATAAAAAGTTTTGCCCCTTGGGCACCAGTCTAATTGCATAGCAAATACATAACAAGACTAACAAAACACTTCATTACATGTAACCCAATGAACAAAACCACCCTGCTGCCTTCTCCAGTATTATGGTCTCCATTGCATGAACAATGGTGAATAAGCCCTGGTCATGTGTATAAGGGCACAGGTATGCTTTGATTGAAGAGAAGGTGAGTTCAATAGGATTGTAGTCAGGGGAGTATGGGGGTAGATAGATGATCTGGCAATCTAAATTGTAGGTCAATATAATATTGTATAGAGCACACAGGGATACAACTTATGTGCTTGATTCTCAAGTTCCCTGACATCCTCCATGTGATGGACATTGCAGTTGTCAAGAACAAGGACACTCCATGGGCCTGGATATGGATTGGTGAGTGGTATCTGGTGAAAAGGTCAAAACACAACTGAATCACAGATGAGAAACACTCACAATCATCGCCTGAAGGAATTTGACAAACTGCTTGCTGGTGACGGAGCCTTTGATAACATCATAGGCAATGAGGCCATCAAGGGTGAGTACAGGTAAGATAGAATATCATTTTCCATGCACGAATGCCTGCCACTGCATACACTGAGCTCCAACAATTGACCAGCCATACCACCTATGATGTGTGATCGTTCATCGCACTCTCATCTGTAAACATCAACATTGATGGGTCAGGGATGGCTTCCCCAATGAAATTAATGAAGATTGCACACTGGATATCATTCCTGTCAAGTGCTTGGACTGATACACATTTGTTCAAGAAGTGGAGTCAGCGGAGAGTTTGCATGAGAGTTGAGGGTGATACAGGTATGTTACACTCAACCAGAAGTTCTTGTTGGAGCTTGTTGAGGTATAGGGTGTGGTGATGGGCAAGGAGTAAATGAATGAAGGTGATATCAAGGTGCATAAGAAGGTGGTGACATGCTGTTGGTTAGGCAGAGGGATTGTAGGTGAGGCCATATTCCTGTTGATACAGCAAAGTCTGATAGATGAGTGACTTGCGAATCCTGAGAAGATCACAGATTTCTGGAACTTGGTAGCCACATTGGTAAAAGACAGGTATACAAGCCTTGATGTCTTTGGAGATGGTGTGGGGGGGGGGCATGTAGTCATAATGTTGAAGCCAAGTTCAAGCTCAGACAGGGAGCCATGACTCAGCAGTCACCGCACCACATTTGACATTTTTCTCAGTTTATGCAAACAGCTGTGAGGAGTTGCTAACATTTGATGACTTTTGACATTTCAACGTTGGTGAACTTGGATATTTTGGTTGAAGTCAAAGGTTTATTCTATTTATGGGTATTTGAAAGTTTTTACAACATTGGTGTTAGGCATTTGCACAGATAACCCATGGGTTTTTTTTGGTGACCTGTACCTGACCCGCCAAATTACCTGTACCTGCTGTCAGGTATGGGTTATCTGTGGGTTTACCCCACAGGTTTACATGATATGTCTATATTAAGTAATATTTAATAAAATACATTAATTAATTAATAAGAGGTGGGGAGGAGGAGAGTGAGAAAGTGGGAGGGGAGAGTGGGAGAGGGAAGGGGGAGTGGGAGAGGGGAAGGGGGAGGGGGAGAGGGTGCTGGCCATGGGACTGTTGTCCCCATTGTCCTTGTCCTTGTTGTCCTCATTCCCATTGTTGTTGTTGTTGTCATTGTTGTCATTGTTGTCCCCATTGTTGTCATTGTCATCCCTGTTGTTGTTGTTGTTGTTGTCCCAGTCATCCCAGTCATCCTTGTCCTTGTCCTTGTCCTTGTCATCCTTGTTGTCCTCATGATCTCATTGTCCTCAGCCTCATCCTGTCCTGGTCATCATTGTGGTGGTGGTGGCCATCCTCATCCACTGTCTTCATCCTCATCCTTGTTGTCTTCGTGTCATCCGCTGAGGGGGTGGTCTTGCCATCATTATCATCCTCATCGGTGCGCATGGTTTGTTGGTGCTGGGTGACATGTGGGTTGGTGGTGGGTAGTGTATTGCACGGGTAACCCCCATGTACTTTTGGGGATACCCATACCCACACCCGTGAATACCTGTACATGTCACTGTGGGTCGGGTTTTGTGTTGGGTCGTTTTTTTCCTACCCATTGTGATGACTCTAAATGACTTTAGGTGTAATGTCATGGTTTCATTACCTGGAGGCGTTGCTGAACTTGACAAAGAAGAATATGGATAAGCAGAAGGAAAAGGGAGTTGATGTGAAAGAATGGGAGAGATTCTACAGGAGGATGAAGCGGAGAAAGCATAGTGGAGTGACTCAGAAGGATTTCCTATATGCGTTCTAGACTTTTCTTTGTTTCTCTCAGTTGTTATCCAGTCATCTTTTTGTTTGTGTTCAAGTCATCTTTTTGTGTTGCTAAGTCAGTTGCAACTGGGGACAGTTGATTTCTTTTGTTCCCTGTGAATGTCATGACCCTAAATGACTTTAGGTGTAATGTCATGGTTTCATTAGTAGAGCACAGAGATAACCACTCATACCTAGTATACATAAGCACACCCCACATTCATTTGTATTTATTCCATATTCTTCTATAACATGTACACAAGTCAATAGGCATAGTAAAGTATACCCTTACAGCCTAGTGTTAGCTTTGTGTATTTTATTATGGTGTCCCTACTTTGGCCCAGGCTTAACCACTTATTGCTAGCATGCATAGACACTATCCACACTCATTTACATTTATTTCCTATTTTTCTATGATCTGTGTGCAAGGGAACAGGCATAACAAGGATATGTTGTGCATTATTATTGTTGGAAGGAAGATGACAGATCATGTTGGACTTTGTTGATTGTTGTTAGTCTTGTTGCCACTCACCAGACCAAACAGATAAGGAAAGAAGAGATAAGATAGAGAGGGATAAGATAAGATAAGGAATTGGAATAAAGGATCAATTGTTTTGTACCCACATCCTAGATGGGGATGACATAGCAGGGTTATTTGAAATTGCAGCAGATCTAATGCTGATCTGTCCTAATGGAGTTAACAACACAGCCTTAGAGCACTCCCTCCATTGTTCCTCCTGACTCAGCCCTATTGTTGTCTAGTCCCCATTGTTCTCAGTCCCCCATTGTTCTCAAAACAGTATATATAAAGCCCCAATTTGCCCAGTAGTCAGTAACACTTCTCTCCCCCCAATTTATACCTTCCCCTTAGTGTTCACCCCTTCAGTCTTATAGTTAGTGTTATTAAGTTAGTGCTAGTAGTACTCAGTTATAGTAGCTAGTATCCTTATAACAGTTCACTATCAGTTTATCATTCTTGCTTATTGAGTCTGTGGGTCTATCTTTGATCACTCAATAGGTGCATATCAGTCTGTCAGTTTGCTGTGCTTAGTCAGCTATTCAGTTAGCTGGGATTAGTCAGCACCCATATTTGGTAGTTCATATCTGTCTATTATCATTCTTGCTTGTTGAGTCTGTGGATCTATCTTTGATCACTCAATAAGTGCATTCTCTGTCTGCCAGTCCATTTTGTGTGTTTTGCTTAGTCAGCTATTCACTTAGCCTGCCTTAGTCAGCATCCATATTCAGTAGTTATAGGGTTAAGGTTACTTCTATTCAACAGAGTATTGAAAAGATATTAAAGTATATCCCTGAACTAGTAGCCAATGTGCGTTTGAAGCTTCGGACTAAGTAGATAATTCAATATCCAGAAGATACTCTTGTTGCTTAGCTTCCTTACCAGTTCATTCAAGTCTGTCAGTAGTCATTAGTATAGTCCATTATCATTGCTAGTCTGTCATCATTGCTAGTTCATCTATAGTGATTGCTTATCATTTACTGCCCATTGCTCATTGCTTGCTTGCTTACTCAAAGTCTCAGTCCCACCTGAGGAGAGACCTCACTGTTCACTGCTCATTGTTTACTGCTTCTTGATTGCTTGCTCACTGTCTATTGTGTGCTTGCTCACTTAAAGTCTCAGTCCTATATCAGGAGAGACCTCACTGTTCATCTGTTCACTGCTCACTGTTCATCACTGCTTGCTTGCTCACTGTTCATTGCTCACTGCTTGCTTGCTCACTGTTCATTTCAGCTTGCTCCCTGTTCATTGTTATTCTATAAATACTTGTATAAATGTGTGTTCAACCTTGACAATAACTTTAACAAATTTAGTTTAGCCTCAGAACAACAAGGCCTCTGTCTGAAAAACATCAATTCCACAAGCCTTGGTGAAAACATTCATTCACACAACACCGGCCTATGACATCCTTTTAGGACGGCCCTTTGACATTTTAACGGAAAGCCTTGTGAAGAACTACGCGAATGAAGACCAAACGATCATGATCTGTGATCCAAACTCTTGACAACACATGACAATTCCCACTATCGCTAGGGGCCCTCCCCATCATCAGTGTCCTCCTTCTCAGCATGCCGCAAAGGATTTTCGCAACTCAAGGAACTGATCGATAGTCAGGGAGAAGTTGTGTGCATCATTTCATATGATCATAAAGAAGCTACAGCCTCCATAGATGCGTATTCAGTTGTACCACCAGATATGCCCGACCTTCCCTTGTCTTCTTTAGCCCATGTATATATCTCAGCCTGGGACTTTCCTGTCGTAGCATCGAATTACAATGCTGATCGTTCCCTGTATTACCAATCATCCAATGAACCCCCACAACCATCTCAAAAACATTCTCTCTCCAACTTCGCACTGATCATCCTCACAGCAAAGAAGAAATACAAACCTGTCACGAAGAAGACCAAGCCAGTTATCGCAGAACTACCTGACAATTTTCGTATCATTCAATCTATTAAGGGAGATCCTTTAGCCAACATGCCTCTGTTGGATCCAAACTGTCCCCCCTTTCAACCAACCGGTCACTATACTGAGGAACAACATATCGCACTAGACAAAGTACACTCCACTGTTACGATTTTTACCTCTTTGCCCCTGTCTTTTGCTTTGACAGCACGTGATACCCATTGACCTCTACATTCCCACGAAGATGTGCCAAGTCCCACGCTCTGATTGGACGATACCTTGTTACCGAACTCTTGGGTTGACCCCATATTCCCATTGGATGACTTGAAGATGCATAATCATTCATGCACAACCAGGAGCTGAAGGAACCTAAAGACGATACAATCTGGACCTGACCATTCCGTTCTTGTCACAACCCATGACCAGTGTGCATACCCGGAGACAAGAATACTCCATGACCCAACCACTGATCATACCCAGCAATCGGAATATTCTGGTTCTCCGCCGACCGATCTTCCTTGTGCCTGTCACAGATAAATGAATAGCCTTGTGCCTGATGACCGATCGACTTTCCTATTTTGAAGAAGACCGACACATCATCCCGATCCTCATGGTTACCTTTGACGCCCAGCTCATCGCCACGATTGTCATATGTTCTATTGTCATCTCCACCCTTGTGGGCGTCTATATCTATGCAACCTATATTCGGATAACACAACCTCCCCACAATGACTCAGACATCGGATCCGTCATAGTTGCCGACAACCAATGACTCCTTTGACCTACCTTGGCCGACCATCTTGTTCTTCTTCACATGTCACCTCCACATTCATTCGCTTTCTTCTCATCAGCTGACCGCCGGTGCTCAGTTAACAACCCGAACTCACATGTATGACAAGTTCCCTTGATGCTCCACAAAGACCTGCATTCCGACATGTTTCATCACCTTTGTGTACCAGTCCACTGGTCGAGAATATCCACACCTAGTCGACATCCCAGTCATCCAGTACCCTGCAGCCAAGAAGGGTTATATGAAGCACCCTTGCTTATCGTACTGCAGGAACCACAGTTGCTGGTGTATGATTACCAGTGTTCATTGCATGGTTCTTCCCTTCCCTATTCAGTGATTCACCTTCTCCCCTGCCTCCAATGATGAAGTATCATGTTCACCTTTCCATCCCGATCCCGCATACACATACTCCTGGTTGTATGCTGCTATTGGCCAGACATCCACTGCCAATGCAAACCATCAGGAAGACGAACCAATCTCATCATTCCCAAGCTAGGAACTTAACCACATGACATCCACATGGCTGCCTCATGTTCATCATGTGCCCGCTGACACATCCACTCATGGATCCTTTCACCTCCTTGCCATGAGGCAACCATGAGGCGCAGGGTCTGGACCCTTGATTGCTCCGAACCATTTCCTTGCAATCACTACCTGAAACACTGATGGACATGCTGTATCTGCAGGACAGCCTTATTGTTCTTACATTTCTCTCGGTTTGTACATACAGACCCGGTAGTCTGTCTTTCATGGCATTTCCCTAACTTCTTTGTATTTAAACCTTCATCTTCGAACTGTTCCTCTTTTTCCCTTCCCTTTCCTCACGTTTAGTCTGGTTTTCTCTCCCTGGTTCGCTTTCCTAGCCTTCCTCCCTCCCCCAGGCTGCTACTTGCTGTATAGTAGTGGTAGACCATGAATACACCATTCATCTTGTGTTTCCTCTGGTCTGATCTCAACATGATTTAGTTGGTTGTTGCTGGAGCCCGCTGATCTAGCGATCCATAACATCCACTGACTTTTTGTGGCCTTCCAAATGCACCTTTTTGCACGATTTCATGTGTAAACAAAATGAGGGTTTCACATGGACAGATCTCGAACAAGGAAGCTTCCGAACTGACTTCTTTCCCCAGTTAAATTTCTGGTCGTACCGCATACCCCTTGGGTTAAGAAGAATATTCCAATACCTCCTGGGATTTATGATGAAGTTATTCACAGAAAGATCAAAGCTGGCATATACAATGATACGCATCATACGATCCTATGCTCTGAATATGTGAATCGGATGTACTATACCTCTTCATCGACCATATCCCGATACCTCACGATCTTACAAACGTCTGCCAACTCTTCCGACAACTTCGATCACTTCCGAACTTGTCGCACCCACAGAACAAAGCCATCCCATATCGGACCAATCCTGCCTTTATTGGAGGTTCATTCCCCCTATCCCATCCACCTCCTACCTCACTTTCGATCATTTTGGACATATTTTCATATTAGTTTCTCTTTCTTATTCAATTTACCTTTCATTTTCCTTTGTTCTTTGTTCTTCATCTTATGTTTCACCTTCTGATTCCTTTATCCCCTTCCCCTTTTAGTATCATTACTACTCCTTTCTATTGATTTTATACCGTTCCGATCCTCCGATCGAAGTAGTATAAAAAGAGATGTAGTTTAGATACATAGAGAGAGATACAGACCCCCTCCTCCTTCTCAGACAGAGAAATCTACGACTTCCCTCCCCTTCGATCTTAGTCTCAGAGCTATAGAGCCCCCCTTTAGCTACAAACTCAAGTTATAGTTTTGAGTTTGTTTATCCTCGTCATCCGATATCGATATCTTCGTTGCAACCGTGTTCGCGAAGTCGCACAGTTGATCGCAACTGTCGCACGTACGTTCGCATTGTTCGGAAACTTTATAGTATTTTCTATATCTCTCTATACCTTTCTATGTGTAGTAGACATCTTCACATCCTCGCATTCACCTAATAGGCAGTTTGTTTGGGGATCTCCCCCTTTACAGCTTCCTATAGCATATCAACGAACCCTTGACCTCCTCATATCACTTGCAATGGTTCATGGTATTGAAGAAAGGTGGAGCTTTGCTTCGTCTTGTCCACAGCCTCGAACCCCTTAACAAAGTCACGATACAACACTCTGGTGTTACCCCGATTCCAGAACACATCACCAAATGCTTCATGAACTGTGCTTGCAGAGCAATGCTGGATCTTTATGTTGGATATGATGAACGCCTCATTGGAGAAAAATCACACGACCTCATGACTTTCCAGACCCTCTTTGGAGCCCTTGGACTAGTCACTTTGCCAATGGGGTGGACTAATTCAGTGCCAATCTTCTACAATGATGTCACGTTTATCCTTCAACCTGAGATCCCCGACGTGTTACAGATCGTCTACGGGACGGCTCCGACAACAAACAAACTCAACAAGACTTTCGAACGATGAGAGGAAGAAGGGGGATATTATTGATCCGGTGTGGTAAACCAGACTAAACGTAAAGTACATCGTACATACATCGACGATATATAAAGAAAACAACTTGAGGGGAGGCAATAACCTATCGACCAATGACATAACTCCCTCTTATCTCTGACCAATGGCATTAAGTTCTCTAATCTCCAACCAATGGCATTAAGCCCTCTTATCTTGGATAAGTAAGCGCGATGTGATTGGACGATAACCAGACATGTGATTGATCGTACATGTGGTGATGTCAAAGCGTGAGAACCTGGAACCGAAGGAGTGGTAGCCAATAGGATCGTGGGACTTGGCACTTCTCCGTGGGAAAGTGGCTGTGGGAATTGAGCGATGAGTAAGCCAGGCGAAAGCGAAAAGGTAACAATACCCCCCCCACAAGGTTCGCGTCCGCGCGAACAAGAACGGGGAAGAGAAAGGAAATTAAACAGAACGAATAGAGGGTATATCAGGGACGGACCATGTGCCATACATGGCGGCCAGCAAGGCTGCTTGGGGCAGACTGTGTCGGGGGGTCGCAGATCTGGCGGATAAGTTATAGCGTAGCCAACAACAGAAAGGGGGTCTCCAAACCCCCAACTCTGTACATCATAGTTTAACGTCGTCGCGGACGCGAGAGCATCAGAAGATGCGGAGGAAAGGGTTGACGGGGTGATCGGAGAGGAGACGGGGTGGTACCTCACAGAAACGGAGAGGGGGCAGAACGTCGTACCGATCCCACAATAAGGCGGAAGGAAGGGGGGTACGCATACGATGCATCATAGCGACCGGATATGCATATGTGGACAACCGGCCATCATTGAAGGCGAGGTTGCTGAGACCGCCCGCGACATCACGGAGATGACCACGGGTACTCGGTGTACCAACTGTGATGACGTGAGTGATGGCGTTCACTTCCCCAAGTTCGAACAGCCACAAGCGACGGACAGAGGTCGGGAAAGCGAACGATCGAAAGTCATGATTTTCCTGTCGTGAAAGTAACGAAGTGATGGCCTTGGGTTCGACGGACACAATGACATCGCTTGCGGGTGAACGCAGCGGAGAAGCATTGACGGGACGAGGGATGATCGAGATGCGAAGATGAGCCGATGTCGGTGCGCGAGGGTGTAACCGATGGAATTCGGAGACAAGTTTCTTACAATTCTTTGTCTCTGCTGCGGGTATCCATGAGTCTTCTTCGCGGGGATATCCCAACCAATGGACAAGGTAGAACAAACGATTCCTACGGATGACGGAATCAATGACTTCTTCAACCTCATATTCTTCTTGTCCGTCAACGATCTCAGCAGGTGGTTGTGGCAATGTGGCAACCTGCTGTGGGAAGGCGGGTGGAACATAAGGAGACAGAAGTACTTCGTTGAAGATGGGATATTTCTTCGACCATGTAGAGGGAAGCTTCAATTCGTAGGATGATCTTCCGACTTTTCTGACGATCGGGAAAGGACCATATCGTTTATCATCCAATTTTTTGGATGGACGGAGAGAGTCGATATTCGTGGACTCCAGCCAGACTTTGTCGCCGACGTTATATTCTGGGGCAGGACGATGTTTCTTGTCATAGAATTTCTTCATCTTTTCTTGCGCGACAGCCAAGGCATTGGTTGCCTGCTCCTGTATGCGATTCATTCGGTCTACAAAAGAAGCGGCAGACTCATTGACGATTTCTTCCTTAATTGGTTCCTTTCCTTTCCAGGGATGAAAACCCATTGTCGCATAGAATGGGGACATGCCGGTAGATGATGATTCGTGATTAGCTAAGGCGAATTCTGCCAGAGCTAGCCATTCCGCCCAATCATCTTGTCGTTGATTAATGAACAGACGGAGGTATGTCTCGATCTCAGCATTAGCTCGTTCCGTTTGTCCATCTGCTTGTGGGTGATAAGCAGTTGTCGGATGTCCGATGATTCCCAATAAACGATTTAATTCCTTCGTAAAGCCGGATACGAATTGTGTCCCAAGATCGGAGATGATGACACGAGGTAATCCAAATCGCTTGAAGACATGATCACGGTACAATCGTGCAGATCCTTCTGATGTTAATGTAGTGGTGGTGGGGATAAGAACAGATTGTTTCTTCAGTTTATCCATCACAACCAGGATGGCGTTGAAGCCTTGTGACTCGGGTAAGGGGCCGATCAGATCCATTGTGGCGGTATGCCATGGATACGGGGGAATCGTATGAGGATGTAATAAGCCCGGTTTCTTTCCTCTATGGACTTTCTTTTGCTGACACAATAAGCATGCTGCGACATATTTGTTGACGTCTGCACGGAGAGATGGCCACGTGAAATGTCGTGCGATAGCCTTGAACGTATTCTCCTGTCCAGGATGTCCGGACAAGGGAGTATCATGATGTTCTTGTATGATTTCACCCCGGAGATGGTCATCTTTTGGAACATATAACAGATCGTGATGATAGATCAAACCATCCTCCATACATTTCCAAGGAGAGTCAGGATTCCTTAGTCCTTCGGTGACCTGTTTGTCCAGCTGAAGTCCATACTTGATGAATTGTTCTTGCCATTGAGGATTCATCGTGGTGGTGTCGAGGAAAGCCATGAATAGGGAGTCAGGAAGTGCGACAACGTTTTTATTGTCGTCAAGACCTCGGTCGTGGTCAACACGTCGTGAAAGCAAGTCTGCCTTGCGGTTCAGGGTACCAGGACGGTGATGGAGCTGGAAGTTATAATCCTGAAGGAAAGAGATCCATCGGGCCTGTCGTCGAGTCAGATTTTGTGGTTGCCTAAAGTACGTGAGATTTTGATGATCGGTATAAACATCGATGATTTCCGGTGCACCAAGAAGGAAATGTCGCCATTGTTCAAAGCATCGGATGATTGCGAGTAATTCCTTATCGTGGACATCATAGTTCCTTTCTGCAGGAGACATACTGTTCGACAGGAAAGCCACTGGGTGCCATGTGCCGTCATCTTGTTGTTGTGATAAGATAGCACCAGTAGCGAAATCTGAGGCATCACATTCGATCTTGAATTTTCCATGGTTGTTGGGAATAACAAGAACAGGATCTGTAGTGATGATCCGTTTCAGTTCTTCGAATGCAACTTGTTGTTCTGTATTCCATTCCCAATCCTTTTTGCCAGTTAAAGAGTTCAATGGTAATGCGACCTGTGCGAAGTTACGAACAAATCGTCGATAGAAATTAAGGAAACCCAAGAAGGATTGTAATTCCTTCTTGTTCTTCGGGACAGGCCAATCGGTAATTGCGTCTGTCTTGGTGGGATCCATGCGTACCTTTCCATGTTCGACGATGAGACCGAGATATTCTACACGTTGGGTATCGAAGGTACATTTTCCGATTTTCAAGAACAACTTGTTGTCTCGGAATTTCTGTAGGACCTGACGTGTTCGTTCCTGATGTTCTTCCAGATTTTTTGAGAAGATAATGACATCGTCCATATAGATATGTAGCCAACCGGCACGTATTTCATATCAGAAGATGTGATTCATCATCCTCTGGAAGGTCGGGGGAGAATTCCGCAGACCGAAGAACATCACTGTAGGTTCAAACAATCCCTTTGGTGTCAGGAATGCGGCTTTATATTGATCGCCTTCCTTGATCCGTATGTTGTTGAAGCCCCAACGAACATCTAGCTTCGTAAAGTACTCTGCGCCATCGAGTTGATTTATGATATCGTCAATCAACGGCAGCGGGTAATTATCCGGAATGGTATGCTCGTTTAATTTCCGATAATCCTGTACACCACGTAATTCGGTGGCATCCTTCTTGTGTACATAGAAGAATGGCGAGGCGTAGGGTGATTTTGACGGTCTAATCTTGCCAGCCTTCAAGTTTTCATCGAGGAACTCGTCGAGTTTCTCGCGTTCTGGAGGTGACAACGGATATAATTTGCAGTTCAGATGATCGGGAGCGTCCGGTTTCAGATTGATCGCATGGTCCCAAGGGCGAGATGGAGGCATCGAGTCAGTCGCTTTGGGGTCAAAAACGTCAGCATAGTCCTTGTATACGTCTGGCAATTGGTCGACGATGGACTGTTCTGGCTTGACACCATCATTGGTCATCTTGGCGCGAGCCAGTTCTGTCGATTTTGTCTGGAAGGCGCGATACCAAGCAGGCTTGTCGTAAATCGCGGTTTTGAACATGACACCTTCGATTTTACCAGGGGAGTGACCACAGACAGAAAGGCAACGAGTAAAGTCAATCGTCTGGGTCAACCAATCGACTTCGGGATTGTGTTTTTTCAACCAATCAAAGCCGAGATAGACGTCGATCTTTGCGAGGGGAATTACTGTAAGATGTATCCGTTCTATATGTTCGCCAAGCCGTAAATTCATCTCGACGTATTCCGTGATTAGTCCATCCTTAGACATCGTACCATCCCCATTGTAACTAGGGAAAGGTTTCTCGTATTTCTGTGTCGTGAGATGATGTTGTTGTACGAAACCGGAATTAATGGCTGAGACGGTACAACCGGAATCCAAGAGACAGGTGACAGAGAACCTTCGCTGGTCGTCGATGGTGGTGAGTTGACCTTTGACACTAATCGACATCATCATAGTACTGTCGTCCTGTGATGCAACCAATTGTTCTATCCGTTGATTGACTTCTCGAAGTCTCCATTCTGCGGACCGTTTATCGGCTTTCGTGGTGAGAGGTTTCATTTGTCGCATCTTGTGTATTTTAACTGCAGTAGGCTTTATGATCGGTTCCGTTTTCTGTACTGGGGGTTGCTGGTATGTCTGGGGGAGTTCCGTGATCAAATATTCAATGGCTTTATCGATGGGCATTCGTCGTAACTTGACGACTAGTCCTGGACCGATTTTCATAGTATGTTGTCCATGAATATCCCAATCATTTACGAGGTCGAGGGCGCCATACATATCGGTGTTCATGATGGCAACCATTGTCTCTTCAGCGTTGAATTCACTTTCGATAGCAGGTTGACGTGATGCGACCGCAACAGGCATAGTTTTCTTTTCTACTGGCATCTCAGTGTACTCGGATCGTATTTCCACTACCTGTTGATGTTTGGATGGCAACTTAGAGTCAGGCCATCATTTTGTTTGTTTCTTCTTCATTTCTTTTTGCATGTCTTGTCTCATTGTCTGAAGTTCGAGCAAAATACGGTTGAATTCGATAACAGTCGGCGTATTTACAATTACAGCGGGGGCGGTAGACAACTGAGACGTGGTCGAAGAGTCCATGCGTTTCTTCGACCGTTTTAAAAATCCTTTTTCGCGAGAGCGAGTTCGTCCTCGAGCTGGGCGCAGCGGGTCTCTAACATCTGAATGATGTCTTGGCCGCTCGACGCGGGTTCGGTGTTCATGGAGCGGACGTGTTGCTCCTGTTCGACATTCAATACGCGTACTCGTTGTACGCGGGACGGGCAATTTCGCGAGAGATGTCCGGGTTGCTTGCAATTGAAGCAAAGTCCGGCCTTCATCAACTCCGTTCGTTCAGCAGACATAGGCTGCTTCAATTTCTCAGCCGCGACAGCGGCTCGGTCGACGTCCATGGCGTCGGGGTCTTTCATTCGTACAGGCACTGCGGCAGCTGTAATAGAAGTGGAAGTCGCCTTTGACTTCTCACTCTTCTTCGTCGGGTTACTTCCACCCGTAAGTCGTTCGATCTCATTGCGACGATGCCATTGGCGGTCCAACAAGATGGTCTTTGTCTTCCACTCCGCGACGGTAGTGGGCATATGCTCGAGACCGAAGATTCGGTCGACGAGCGGCTTGTTCAGATGGTTTTCGAGGAGCGGGATAAGTTGCTCCTGTTGGGTGATTGGATGCCACCCAGCGCGTTTGTATAAGACTTCGAACTGAAGCCAGAACTCATCCGCCGTCAACTTGCCTTGACGGAGCGCGTTGAGTTTAATCGCGGCGTCTCGTTTGTCGTCAGGCTTGTCGAACTGCGCTTGCATCGACGTTGTGAAGACGGGCCACGTTCCCCAATCCATCTGCGGGGGGTCCGGATCTCCAGGAGTGTGTGCGGCCAAACGAGTATGATAGTCGACTGCGACAGTATCGCAGAAGTCGTTGGCCCATTCGGCAGCAACACCTTTGTCCATCAGCGACAGGACGAGGAAGATCTTCCTTTCATGTCGTACTTCGACTGGGAGGGGATTATCCGTAGTCCCAAAGTCTTCGAAATACGTCGAATTGGCAGCCAAGAAGATGATAACTGCTCGCATGAACGAACGAAATTCTTCCTTGTCACCGTTGAACTTGGGGGGAAGGGGGAGGAGGGATTTCATGGAAGTCATGTCTTAATGTTTTCGTCTGGATGAACGATTCTTTCGTCGGAGGTAATGGTCGTAGGCGGGGCTGGTGGTCCAGTTGGAGATGTATTTTCTTTTACGTGATCCGAGGCGTTTGATCAATCGCTGTAATCCTTGATCGCTATTCAGTGCTCGTGTATTACAGAGACGTGTGATCCGATGATCGAGGCGTGTTAGGGGATCGGGGAGCCAACGGATAGGACTGCCGTAATCAGGTCGTAAAACCCGAGGAAAATGTGCGGGGGGAATGGGGAGAGTTTCACGATAATCTTCGTATGATCTCTTTAGACCTGAGTGTACAAGGACTTTCCAGTCAACAGGGAAGTGGTCTTCGAATGGGGTGTATTCTTTAGCCCAAATGACGGTGCGATAATACGGGTAGACTAAGGGTAAATCGGTCACCAAGAAGGATCTTCCAGGGACACCGATGACGTCGGGGAATCCTTGTTCTTCGAGATATCGGCCTGCTTCCCACCTCCAGTAGACGAGGCGATGTTGGAAGGGGGCGTTATGGGGATGGAGGAGACGGCGAACAGTCGAGATATCCAGCGTTCGACCGAGCGATGGAGGGATGCGGTGGCTTTCGCGTGGTGTCGGATGAAGTTAATGAACTTCTGCGGTCTCGATTGGATGACACGAGTATCGTTCGTGGTGACGGGAATGTCTCGAGTTTGTTGGGCGGGAACAACGGGCAATTTGCCTCTTTGCCACTCAGTGTCTTCACTTAGACCAGAGGGAATGTCGACTGGATCTCTGCCTAAGGCTGGTTCGGTACCATGGAAAGAATCAAAGAAATGATTACAGGGATTGGGTGGGTTTGTGGAACGGTAGAACGGCCAAACTTTGGGTCGATCTGGCGTTACAACACGGACGGGTTCGGTTATCGTTTCAATGGGTACGGTTTCGATCAATTCTTCTGACCGTACGGAAGGTGTTGGTGAGGGTGTGGGTAAAGTGGAGGATTGGTGATGATAATCGTAATCGGGATGGTCGGGGTCGTAGAGGTAAGGAGGGAAGGAGTTACAGGGTAGGTGGTATTCAGAGTTTTCGTAACCGTCCTCGAAGTAAAAGTGCTCCGCCGTGGTGGGCTACCGGGTTCGGGTTCGGGTTCGGGTTCGGGTTCGGGTTCCTTGCACAGGCCTTGTATCAGATAAACCGATTACAAGCGCAGCGACTGTGGCCAAGGTTCTTCGTGACGTGAGTCGGTTTGTCGGGGGAGAGAGGAACGTTTAGTCTTTTGTTACGGATCGTCTACGGGACGGCTCCGACAACAAACAAACTCAACAAGACTTTCGAACGATGAGAGGAAGAAGGGGGATATTATTGATCCGGTGTGGTAAACCAGACTAAACGTAAAGTACATCGTACATACATCGACGATATATAAAGAAAACAACTTGAGGGGAGGCAATAACCTATCGACCAATGACATAACTCCCTCTTATCTCTGACCAATGGCATTAAGTTCTCTAATCTCCAACCAATGGCATTAAGCCCTCTTATCTTGGATAAGTAAGCGCGATGTGATTGGACGATAACCAGACATGTGATTGATCGTACATGTGGTGATGTCAAAGCGTGAGAACCTGGAACCGAAGGAGTGGTAGCCAATAGGATCGTGGGACTTGGCACTTCTCCGTGGGAAAGTGGCCGTGGGAATTGAGCGATGAGTAAGCCAGGCGAAAGCGAAAAGGTAACACGACGTCACAATTCCTTACATTGACGACATTCCCATCAAAGGACCACCAACCAGATATATTTGAGAAGACGGCTCATATGAAACTATCCCACAGAACACAGGAATTTGTCAATTCATGTGGGAACACTTCCAGAACTTGAATCACGTTGTTCAACGAATGAAGTATAGTGGAGGCACCTTTTCAGGTCTCAAATTGTTTGTCTGTGTAGAAGAGATAATCATTGTCAGCCATCGCTGCACATATCATGGTTGGCTTCCCAAGAGCTCAAAGGTCTCCGTAATAGAGAAGTGGACCATGTCAAAACCTCTCCAACATTCGCGCATTCCTCAGAACAGTTGGTCTGTGCAGGATCTTTATTTGCAACTTTGCGCATCATGCCCATCATCTCAACAAGCTCACCCACAAAGATGCCCCTTTCAAGTTTGGTCCAGATCAAATCGCTGCACAAAACGATCTTAAACAAGTAGTTCTCGACTCTCCAGCACTTCACGCAATCGATTATAAATTGGATGCTCCTGTTATTCTTGCAGTCAACACATCATACATCACAGTTAGATTTTATCTATGCCAGTGTGATATGGAAGATATGCAGAAGCGTTTTTACAATCAATTTGGCTCAATCACACTCAACAACCGAGAACAACGATTCTCACAACCGAAGCTCGAGATATATGGGCTTTTTAGAGCCTTGAGAGTCCTCCAACTTTATGTCATTGGTCTTCGCAACCTTGTAGTAGAGGTCAACACACAATACATCAAAGGAATGTTGAACCCTGACATCGTCCCCAGCGCCAGCATCAATTGTTGGATAGTATCAATATTGACATTCCATTTTACGCTCATACATGTTGCAGGAACCAGTCATGGCCCCGACGGCCTTTCTCAACAACCCCTCAACCAGGTGATTTGTCGCAACCAGATGACGACGACTTCGATGATTGGATTGATCGACTATATGGCTTCATGCATCAGATAAATGAAGTCCATGGTACCCGACTACAGTGATCAATAGTATCAACACTGCTCTCCAACACTGTTACTCCTGGAGACGATCCCTCTGCCCCCACCGACTCTTACGATGCAGTTCCACGATCAAAGATTGCCAAATCGGATGATGATCACATAGTACTAGTGAAGAAGTGGTTGAAAGACCTGGAATGACCATCTCATTTTCCGATGTCAATTACACAAAGTTTGTCAAGTATTGCACCGAGTTTTTCATCAATCGCAATCACCTTTGGAGAAAAGATTCTCAAGGAGTGCACAAGCTAGTCATTGACCCAGAACAGCGACTCAGTGTCATGAACAGCTGCCATGACAACATTGGTCACAAGGGATTCTATGCAACTCGATCGATAATTTTGGAATGATTCTGGTGGCCACATATTGTTGCTGATGTTGTTTGGTTTATCAAGACGTGCCATTTATGCCAGCAGCGACAGATTCAACAAGTTTTAATTCCCCCAGTAGTAGCAACCTCCGCTCTGCTCTTCACGAAAGTATATGTCGAGACCATGCACCTACCCCCATCTTGATCTTTTTGATACATAGTACAAGGACGTTGCTCCCTCTCGCAGTACCCCAAATTCCGCATGTTGCGATTGGCAACTGGATTTTCGAAGATATCTTGTGTCGATGGGGATCACTTCACGAAATCGTTACAGATAATGGTGCAGCATTTGTCAAGGCCCTTGAATATTTGTTGTGACAATACAAGATCAATCACATTCGGATCAGTGGCTATAATTTGCAAGCCAATGGTCTAGTAGAATGGATGCATTTCGATGTTCAACAATTGCTTTTCAAGGCTGCTGATGGTGACCAGGCCCGTTAGTCTCAGGTCCTGCACTCTGTATTTTGGGCAGAACGCATTACCACCAGACGACAGATGGGATGCTTCCCATATTTCGCAGCAACACACTGGATGCAAGCCATAATATTTCTAATAAAAATATCTTGAAATGGTTTGGAAATTAATCCATATTATTTTAACATGTCATTTGCAGAAAATATTTAAATATATAATGTCTATTTTTTGTATATTTCTGAAAAAGGTATGATAAAAATATGATAAAAATTATAAGAAAAGAAAAATGTTCCAAGACTATGAAATTGTATTTTTTTAAAGATAGCACTCAAGATATTTTTATGATAACTTCCTTTAAAATGAACTGATATTATTCAAAATGTTTCTAAACTTTTTCTTACAATGATGTATTAAAGTAACATGGATTAATTTCAACATAACTTCAAGATATTTTGAGTTAAAATACTATGGCTTGCATCCAGTGACAGGATCGCACCTGGTTTTACCCCTAGACATCTTCGAAGTGACTTACCTCCAGCCAGCACCATCCTCAGTCCTATCTACCACTGATCTCATCACATGCCACGCAATTGCCTTGCAAAAGTGCAGCGAAGACATCTTGAAAATTTACGCAAAAGTCTACAAGGCAAGAAGGACAGCTGCAATCTATTTTGAATGAGTACATGCGACAACTATTCATGACGAGAATGTTAGTGAAGAAGACAGCGACGGAAGTGATGATTTCTGAGAAGTCACTGAACAGATATTTTACAGGTTCGCACAAGTCGCAATTTGATAGGGTTGTCCAGCAGGCATCCTATTGAGAGATTGGCGGTGATGATTTAATTCAGAGCCATCTGACAATTTTTTCCTTTTGTTCGCATTTATGCAACAGTGTTTTTTGTCAGACTTTTTATCTTTTTTTTTCGAAAAACAAAAAATTGTCCCACCAAAGAGGAGCCATTGAAGCTCCTATCGACAATTCCTATGCCTAGCTCTACTCCGAACAATTCTCCATTTCACCCAGCATAGACTCTAACTCCATGATGATTCTCCGATAGGCTTCAGCGTGAACACAAGCTCATGCCAGCTCCTCCTTCAAGACTGCTACTTCCTCCTCTCGAAAATCCCCATTGATAGCTTTCCTTTTCCCTTTGTCACTATACTTCACCACACCCATGGACCGCAACAACGATGCAAACAATGATTCTGCGACTCCTAGAAAGAAGGTCTCCGACATTGATACAACAAAATAACAATTATTGCAACATACAACTTGGTTTTCTCGACTTTGGAAATTCCAGTTTTCCTTTACGATTGACCCCCTCCCAATAACAGCACCAGTGGTCATGAACACATTTTTGACAGCGAGATTCCTTATCACCAATGTCACACACATGTTCCTGTCGAATGCAATTGTCGCACCTCTATGCACGATCAATAAATGAGAATATTGCCCCAAAAGGTCGCATTTACCTTTCCTTTTATGGGAAGGAGCCCCAAGTCATTGGCACTTCACCTTCATTTGAGAGAGTATTCACTTGTGCAGGTGAACCAGTGGTTGACTTGACAAGTTGGTCAACCTCACTGTTGCCAGTTACTTTAGAAGTGCTCAATTTAGCGGGAGACAACATGGTTGAAGGAAGACAAGCCTGATGAATTACCCAATCAATAAGCCATCAACATATCAAGGGCCCACCACACGACATGACCTATCATGTGACAAACACGACAATTTCAAATTCATTACCTCCCACTTCATACGACTCAAGTTTGGCTTACGACAGAAATTCAACATGTGACGAGACCAAACATTTAAAAGTGTTGAAAAATAAAAATATTTACGAGGAAGAAAAAGGGATCGATACTTTGCAATGGCATCCAATCAGTCTTTAGGCCTTGTACCACAGCTCCATTAGCTGTTCCCTTTCTTCTTCCAGCAGCCTGATGAACTGCAAATAAATGGATACCTTCAGTTTCATCTGTGCAATCTCATCCTTAGCTGACGACATCTGTGCCTCAATCTCCCCTCAATTCATTGCCTTCTTTTTCCCTTTTCCCTTTGCGACAACTTTCACCGCACAAGGACCGATCTTCAATGATCCTGTGACACCACTTGGTGGTCGTTTTCCAACCCAGGCTTTGGCTACGACACAGTTCTTTTAAGTGTACTGCATGCAAACATTAGATGACTTATGAATTGGGCTCTCGACATCCCTGGCCCGTACAGTTTTCACCCTTTTGGTCCTAGGCTTATGGCCCAACCTAGTGACCCCACCCCAGAAACAGCCCTTCTGATTGTCTTTACATTTGTGACATTTTGCGTCATGATCTCCATATTCACATGGCAGTTTGACCTTGAAACCTTTGCATCAATCGCACTGCAGGAAGATTTGATTAACAGCATAGCAATGGCTTCGACAGTGTACCTTGCCCTCAACAGCCAGGAGACCATTGTCCTCATTGTCACTCTCGCGAGCCTTTCACTTCCCATCCAGATGTTCATCCTTGTCCTTGTTTCATTCACGATCGATATTGCCATCCTTCACTGGATTTTGGATTGCCTCAAGTGCTGTCTTCAGTTCCTTCGCCGAGATTTCCTTCACCTGGTATCGATGATACAAATTTAGTTGGTCAACCTTCAGTTTTTCTTGTCGAGCTTCTTCAGCTTTGGCCTTGAGGGCTGCTGCTTCTTCGATCAGTCGCAGTCTCTCAGTTTCACATCATTTCTCCTCTTCCGCTTGTTCAAACAGCCACCGCACATGTTTCTCCTCCTCTTCCACCCACTTCCTTTTGATCTCCCTTGCCTCGACAGCTTGTGCAAGCTTCGGCATCAAAACAGCTTCTCCCAAACTCAGTCACCTCTCTTCTCTGAGCCCTTCATATATGACTTGTACTTCTGCAATCCATTTTGCGATATTTTCGTCTTCAGTCTCCTCCCACAGCTCAATCACCTCATGATATTGTTCCTAGATGTTCAAATCCTTTGGTTAGCAACCAGACTCTCTGGCAGCATACTTACAATAGCCTCAACAAAAGACTGGCCCCAAATCTCATACTCCTCAGTCCCAGCAATTGAACCACTTGGCATTGTGTCGACAAGCCCCTTGATTTTGTCCTTGAGGGCACCTGAGATTCCAATAATAGATGACATGACAATAGACGAGTTGTTGACGAATAAGTGATGGTTGACAATGTGGAGAAAAATTTAGAGAAGTTTCTCATGAGTTGCAGAGTTTTAGTCAACAAGGTCACATGCTTTTTTCTCTCATGTATTGACTGAGGACAGTCAAGATTTCAGTATGGGGGAAGATGATATGCATCATACGATCCTATGCTCCGAATATACGAATCGGACATACTATACCTCTCCTTCAACCATATCCCAATACCTCACAATCTTACGAACGTCCACGAACTCTTCCAATCTCTCTCACCTTCCATTGCCACACCACCTTCAAAATGTTCTTCTCCATCTTATCGTCAAATGAATGCCTGTGTGATGCCACTGATGCCACTGATGGATCTTACCATGATGGTTTGGAAGGTACATGGCCTTTTAGGAATGGGAGGAAAGCAAAGGGCAGAGGCCATAAGCAGGAATGAACATACTCATCTGCATGGCTGAAGTCTGGTCATATGGTGCTCCAGGCCTGCAGCTTTTGATAAGTTTGAGATGATCTTGTGTGGAGTTGGATAAAGAGTTGGGGATAGTGGCTACTGTGACAATTGGGCTTGCACTTGTTGTGGGAGTGGTTACTGTCATTACCATAGGGAAGGATGATGAAAGGAAGGGTGTCAGTGAAAAGAATGAAGAAGTTGGTATTGTGGTAGATGAAATAAAAATTGTGGTGCATGAGGAGGGTATGATAGAGGTTGACAGAGGTATCATGGAAGTTGTGAAGGTGAGGAAGGTGGTATCATGGAAGAAGGAAGAGATGATGGTGGTGAGGGACCTGGCAGGACAGTTGTACAGAAGAACTATGATGCTGGAGTTGTGACCCCATAAAGTGCCAAATGGGACCTAGTATGCATAGTGACATGGTATAAAAATATGTTTGAGGATGAAAGTGTTGCATGTAGTAGTCCTTGTCAATGGGAAGGGGCTTGATGACAATGGTTTTGTGAATATAAGGCTGGATGAGGTCCATGATTGAACCTTGTACAACTGTTGATAGGTATTGAAGCTCTAAGGTAAAGTCCACCTAATGAAGTGGAATTTCCTGAAATGGGGATGCAAAGTTGATATCACCCCAACTTGATTGGATGGACATAGGAGAGTGGGGAAGACTGAGTAAATGGATGAGCCAAACAGGACAATGTACACAAGACATGATAGTCTTACCACCAAAATGCCACAGAATTGATATGAGCAAGTGAGAACAAAACACAGAATGTGGAAGAAAATTTATGGTAGTGGAGGGCCAGTCACATCAAATGATGGAATCCAGTGGACAATGTCCCCAAACCCTACTCCCATGAAATCCAACACAAGTCCTCAGTGACTGGGGACTTCTATAGGCAAAGGAAAGGGAGTATAATGGCATGAGTGGTTAAGTGCTTCACAATACATAAGCATGCAAATGTCACATGAATATCACATGAGATACAAATTCAGTTACTGCAAGGGTTTTCCCCATTTGGAAAACCATTGGCATGACAAACTTTTCAATGTGGTAATCCTCAGTTACTAGTATGCTCTCCACTTGAGCTCAATTGCTTAGTTCATGGTGATGGTCCTAGTCCTGTTTTCACCATCAAAATCACAGACAACAAGAAGGTCAGCATCTTCAAAGAAGCAATCAAGGATAACCACTTTTGATCAAGTCCCTGCTGACACACTCAAAATCTTCAAAGGTTCCTTTCCTGCTGATGATGGTGAAATGTTCCTGACCTGAACATGATCCTAAGGGTGTTCATCTTCAATCATTGGCTATGAAATGATTGAAGGGAGTCTTTGGGGATCCTATCAATGAACACCTGCATGTTATCATAGAGATGCCACCTATTCGTGAGTCATCATCATTTACTGCACCTTATCCATAGCTCATCGTGTCAATAACTTATCTGCTATTACCAGTTACTCCGCCAACTTCATCTCCTATTCTCAATCTCAACTATGTTGTGGAGGGTGATGATTTGGATCACATCTTTCTGGTCAACATCACTGGCACCAAGTTGGGTGGCACCCTCAAGGAAGCAATCAAGGATGGGATGAAACACACATTTGAGCATGTTGATGCATGGCTGGAACATCATAATAACATAGAGATGGTGTCAAGAGGCTTTCTGGGTGAAGCAGGGTTGGACAAGGCATGTTGGGAGTTCATCAACCAGAATGCAGCAACAGGTTCATTATCCATGAAATCACCTGAGCTGTTTGTGAAACATATTGATGTGCTGTTGTGGGTGAGAAATGAGATGGTGGAGGTGATCTAGAGGGTGCTCTTACCTGTGTGGTGTGTATTCTTTGATCCTATTGTGCCTGCTCTAACTTATCTTCTAGATAGTGTTATTCATATATTGAGGACAAGGACACCTTTCAGAGTTTTTACATCACCAAGCTGTCTGAGTGTCTTATACATCACATTTTAGTGTCAGATGAGAGGGAGGTGTGTATGATCTTGAAGCTGAAGGGGCCTTGCAGCATGGGCAACCTGCAGCATATGTTGAGGGTACATTTCCCTCACCACAGTTGCCCCCTTGACCTGAAATTCTTCTGATTTGATGCTTCAGTCAGACACACATGAAAGCAAATATCTCAGAAACCAATTTATGGAACACAGACAAGAGAGCAATGATGACTTGGTGATCAATGGTCCTTTGTACTAACTTATGGCCACTGAACACATCCAGTGACTGAGTGACTTTGTTATCCCTCTGAGATCCTACCAACCTATGGCAGATTCCAGAAATTCTACAAGGAGAGGCACTCCAGTCACAAGCTGAACTAGCTGTGGAACCATTCAAAGAACAAATTGCAGGCAAATTGCTTCAACAGAAGTACATCTTGATGACAACCTCATACCACATGGTGGTTCTGCTGCAGTATGACATGAATGATACACTGTCATTGCAAGACTTGGTACCACAACAATGATAACTACTGAAGTCATGAACATTGTATTGATGAAATTCACACTTATCTACCAATATCTTATTATTGAAGTGTCCTGGGTCTTGGATCAATACATGTTGGAGTGTATATGGCTGCATCTCTAATGGAAAAGTGCCGAGGTATGGCTGGCCATGCTTCATCATCTCCTTGATGGTGGCAACTACAGCAGGGTTGCAGATGATGACTGCTTTGTAAAAGCCAGGAAAGAGAGGATGGTGGGCAATTGGTAGAATGAGGACCTGAGGATAAAAATCAGGCATGGATTGTTTTGCTATCAAACCCTGTGAAGTCATAAATTTTTGTGAGGTGCCACCAATGAGGCCTTAATGAGGTTCTGCCAGAAACAGCTAAACAGCTAGCCATCTACATTTTCATGCATGTTTTCTGTTGAGAATAGTGGGAAAATCTGGTCATACCAAGACTATTCCTTATCTGGAACACTGTTGGAATGTGGAATGTATGAAACCAATCAGATGGCACAGAGGCCAGTCACAATTCCTTCATGTACCCGACAAGGAGCAGTTGGGAAATAAACACGTCAAAGGGAGTAAAATACACAACACAGAGAATGTAACACATATCATAACAGAAAGAAGCATATTATTTAGATATCCTCAGAAATTCTGAGAAATCTAGTACGCATCTCCAGTCTTGTGTCAAAAACCATTGCCTCATGATTCTTCTGCTCAGAAAGCACCTTGAGCCAAGTAGTGAGGTAGGTGAAACATTTCTGGATCTTGTCCATTTGTGCGTAAATTGCTCTCACCTCTTGCTCTGCCCCCACAGACATTTGTTGCAAAAATAGGTTTATCTGTTCTATTTTAGAAGTTAAGTAATTTTAATTTTAAATTGAAAATTAATCATTCATACAGGGTTCAGAGTCAATGCTCATTCTTGACAATGTGTTCATCTATCCAGTAATCCCAATGCATTTGAAAAGTGAGGGGACATTTTTTCTTTACTCTCAAAGCTTGAACTTTACAGGTGTATTATATTGCAATGGATGTAAAATAATTGATTTGTTTTATATATTTCATTTATTTATTTATTTATGATTTTTTTTTTACATGTAGTAATGCTCATGGTTTAGATCCCTGATCAGAGGCTGTCAAATATTTATTGTGAGGTAAGTGTGCTTCGTGCCATGACCAAATTTTTTCAACTGCTCACAACATCAGATGCATCACCCAAGGGATCACTATAAATTGCATTTTTTTGTTTTCTCTATTCTTCATTTTCTAAACACTTTTATTGTTCATGTCCTGGGCTGAAATTATCATCATGATAACATAGTTTGTCATTGCAATAGATGCAAAGCCAACAAGGCATATAATACCTCAGCTTTTCAATGACATTGTACCAAAGACGGCCAAAAATTAGCCACCAGTCAACATAGAGTCATCCCAATTGTATACTTTTATTTGGTTTCTGTATTGCCTGCATGGCTGACAGGAGTCTCTCTTTTGTAGTTTATGCTCCAAGGCAGCAATTTTACATGCCATAATGGATCAATTTACAGCAAGAAATCTCCCAGTGGACTGATTGACACATTGGCCAATATAAGCTTGCTCTCAATGGCTAATACAGGACCCAAAACTTAGTAAAGACTCGGACTCTCAGGTATGTTCATGTTGAGTGCATGCACACTTCAATTTATGTGGAGTGCCAGAACTAGTAGAAAAGAATTTATGAAGTTGAAAGTGGCATTAGGAAGTTCTTGAGATATATGTCATTTGTTGGCGCCACACCATCATTTGTGATGGGCAGTATGATAAGATCACATATAGAAATTTTCTGGCCAGGTAGATGTTTTTGAATGCTATCAATTGGAATATCCATTAGTAGGAGAGCTGGTAAAATTTTGCAATGTCACATGTCACACCTATTTTAGGTGAATTGGCTAGTTTACTGGAGCCTGTCACACATTGTACAGGGTGGTGAATTGAACAATTTAGTACAGTATTCACATGTCTGCTCCAAATGCCATTTCCTGAACCATAAAGACCCAGAGCACACACCCACCAAATGAGACTGACATCCGGTCAAGATGTCTGAAATATACTCACCACCTTATCTGGGATGACGAGAGTCTGGAATACCCCCCTCTTTACAGACTTCAAGTTTATTCACTACATATAGAGCCCATTTTGAAAACAGAGTCTAAATGTTTTTCCAGGGTCTTTGCAGCATTAGAATTGTATCCTTCTTATAATGATAATCTATAATTTTGAAGATATTTATTCCTGTGGAAAGACACCCACTCTTCTATTCCTCTCTGGACTCTAAGACAGAACTGAAAAGCAAACAAGTGACAATTTAAATTTAAATTAAATTTAAATTAAATTAAATAAAAACAGAAGAAGAAAAAACATCCACCATCAAATCTTGTTGGTGACCAACAAGATTTGACAACCTATCCAAGTAGCTAAAGGTGTAAAAGTCATAAAAAAAAGGTGTCAAAAACACTCAGAAAAAAAGTCCAAGAGGTCTCAAAAATGTGCAAGGTCTCAAAAAAGGACCCCAGAAATTCCTGATGTGGTTGGTTGTGTTTGCCAGTGGTTCAGGCTCAGACTCAGATTGGATTGTAGACTTCTGATATTTTCTCACAAAAATGGTTTTCAACTTTTTGCCAGGGAAATGCCCACCTTGAACCCCCATACTGCAGAGATCACCACATCTCACCAGACTCCCCCTAATATTCCTACTGGTCACATTGCTCCTTTAGAGGCATGGATGTATTACAAAACACCAAGGATGCCCAGCAGCAACATGCCTGGACTTCCTCATTCAATCAATGGTAAATCTTAGCTGTCAGGTGGAATGGCACACTCATTTATGACATAGACAATCTACTTGATGTAGTCTGGAACTTGACTGTGACAATACAAGCTGGGTTTACTTCATTGCAGTCTGCAATTTGCAGACCAGCTTGTCTACAATCACAGATGGAATTTCTGCCTTGCAGAGCATCATGAAGGAGGATATACAGTAGGTTTCCTCTAGATCTGATAACCAAGGAAGAAATTGCTGTCACTCAGCCATCACAGAGACATAGTATTGCAGAATGGAGAAGGGTTTATCATCCACCAAATTAGTTTTCCATTCATAAAAATGTAACTATACATGTCAAAGTAGTCCTCAAACATTGTTTCAACCCCTCATCCAGTTGTTCAAGCTTCTTGCTCTAAAATCAGCAATAATGGTGTCACAGGGGAGCCACAGTTCTGGATGCAGAATGGGGTGTGTTGGAGTGGTAAATCCTATTCTAGTTAAGGCTAGGCAAGGGTTTGTCAAGGGTTTCGGTTATGTGGAAATTATTTCAAACATTGTAACTCAGCATTTCAGAATTTGACCATGACTCACTGAGAGAAATGATACATTAGCAGGTACCCTTCAATGTTGCTCATATCATTATAGAGTCAAAACTGATATATCTGTTGAATTTTCCATGTTTTTGCCAAGGATTTGTAGGAGTTCAAACTGTTATGGATTGCTAGATCAGCAGGCTCTGGCAACAGCCAACCAAACTCAAGCAAGATCAAACCAGAGGAAACACAGGAATCAGCAAGGTGTATTCATGGTCAACTACTACTATACATCAAGTAGCAGTCTGGGGGGAAGTTCCAATCAAGCAAACCAGGGGGAGGAAACCAGACTAAACATAAGGAAAAAGAAACAACAGAGTGATCTACCCACTATATATAGACCAAGGAATTAAGGGTAGGCTTGGCTATCATACCATATCTGGACTAGTCATGTGAAACCCAAGCAATAGATAACTTCACCTATTCAAGTGATCAGAACCAAAACAATGGTATCACAGAATGTTCTGGAAGGCTCCAGAACCTGTCATGGAACATGTGCTGGTCACATGTCATGGGATTGAACCAAGGTAATAGTAATGTGCAGCATTGCTTGACATCAATGAGTAATCAGGATACTGGTCACCTGACTGATTACTGATGAGCAGGGATGGCAAGGGAGTGGTCCATGTCATGGGAAAAGGGTAAGAGAGGGTCAGGGATTGACTGTCACTATACAGCCACTGGTATAGTCAGTAATCATGTTGCATTGGTCATTGTATGAAGTCTGTGATGTTGTGTCAAGTGGAGACTTCTCAGAACTGCCAAGAAACTGGGGTTGTGGATACACATGCACAGTATGTCCCTTCATGGTGTGATCAGGGTGATTAGTTAGCAAGGAGACATTGCCACAATGGTCCAGTCCAGCTAACAACCTATATATGGGTTTGCCGGTGTTAGCTGTAGCCAGACTGAGCTGGACCAAGCTGGACCAAGCTGTTGCAACACTAAAAGTCAGGATCTGAAAAAAGCTGACAAACTTGAGGAAGACCCAAGGGGCAACCAATGGAAGATGCTGAGACATCCACCCCCTGTGGTACCACCCTGACAGGTGTATGGGGTCCATATTTTACCTTTCAGACATGTTTTGGCTCAACTCTCGTTCTACTGCTCCCACAACATGTTTTCAACAAAACTAAGTCAGCAGATCTCCTCCTTACTGTACAAAGTATTCATTCCTACTATTATATGTCCCAAAAACACATTTGTAGCAAGATAAGAGCCGAGATTGTTTTGTATGTCCTATTTAGTCACTGGGACGCATCGACTTCAATTAAACTTGAATCTCCAGTGCAATGAAGAAAGCATATCTCTTGCCTTGCTTCCTTTTCTACTGAGTTGAACCTACAATGTCTCAAACACATGCTGACTTCACAGACTATTTGCTTACTGACAGCAACATTGTCCAACTGACAACAGTCTATGAACCTCTCACTAATAAGACCTTCGTTTGCTGTGACATTTGTGAGAAGCTTATTGAAAAAACACCAATGGGTGGCCTGTCCTTTTTCAAGACACACAGAAATTCCAATAAGTGCAAGAAGGCAGAACAGGCAAACCAGGTAGCTGAAGCCCACAGAGAGGCCAGAAAAGCCCTGGAATCAATAGTAAATGGACAGTATAATTGCTCTTGTATGCTAATTACTGATAACAAAAACTGTAGCAAGCCCCTGACATCACAGCCAAGTTGTCTCAGGCTGGACATGTCAATATACAGATCACTCCTGGTGCCACAATCAAGGTGTGTTCTACCAAAATATCCCTCAATTTACATTATTGAGCCTGTATGTTATTGTTATGGATCGCTAGATCAGCGGGCTCCAGCAACAACCAACTAAAAGTCGAGATCAGACCAGAGGAAACTCAAGAAGGATGGTGTATTCATGGTCTACCACTACTATACAGCAAGTAGCAGTCTGGGGAGGGAGAGAGTCTAGGAAAGCGAACCAGGGAGAGAAAACCAGACTAAACGTGAGGAAAGGGAAGGGAAAAAGAGGAACAGTTCGAAGATGAAGGTTTAAATACAAAGAAGTTAGGGAAATGCCATGAAGACAGACTACCGGGTCTGTAGGTACAAATCGAGAGAGATATAAGAACAATAAAGCTGTCCTGAGGATACAGCATTTCCACCAGTGTTTCAAGGAGTGATTGCAAGGAAATGGTTCGGAGCAATCAAGGGTCCAGACCCTGTGCCTCATGGTTGCTTCATGGTAAGGAGGTGAAAGGATCCATGAGTGGATGTGTCAGCGGGCACATGATGAACATGAGGCAGCCATGTGGATGTCATGTGGTTAAGTTCCTAGCTTGGGAATGATGAGATTGGTTCGTCTTCCTGATGGTTTGCATTGGCAGTGGATGTCTGGCCAATAGCAGCATACAACCAGGAGTATGTGTATGCGGGATCGGGATGGAAAGGTGAACATGATACTTCATCATTGGAGGCAGGGGAGAAGGTGAATCACTGAATAGGGAAGGGAAGAACCATGCAATGAACACTGGTAATCATACACCAGCAACTGTGGTTCCTGCAGTACGATAAGTAAGGGTGCTTCATATAACCCTTCTTGGCTGCAGGGTACTGGATGACTGGGATGTCGACTGGGTATGGATATTCTTGACCAGTGGACTGGTACACAAAGGTAATGAAACATGTCGGAATGCAAGTCCTTGTGGAGCATCAAGGGGGCTTGTCATACATGTGAGTTCGGGTTGCTAGCTGAGCACCGGCGGTCAGTTGATGAGAAGAAAGGCGAATGAATGTAGAGGTGACGTGTGAAGAAGAGCAAGATGTTCAGCCAAGATAGGTCAAAGGAGTCATCGGTTGTCGGCAACTATGACGGATCCGATATCTGAGTCATTGTGGGGAGGTTGCATTATCCGAATATAGGTTGCATAGATGTAGACGCCCACAAGGGTGGAGATGCCAATAGAACATATCACAATCGTGGCGATGAGCTGGGCGTCAAAGGTAACCATGAGGATCGGGATGACGTGTCGGTCTTCTTCAAAATAGGAAAGTCGATCGGTCATCAGGCACAAGGCTATTCATTCGTCTGTGACAGGCACAAGGAACCATGTCGGTGAATTGTGAAAGAACAATGACAATGTCATGAGCATATGGGTGTGGACATATGATCAGTCGGTGGAGAACCAGAGTATTCCGATTGTTGGGTATTGGGTCATGGAGTATTCTTGTCTCCGGGTATGCACACCGGTCATGGGTTGTGACAAGAATGGAATGGTCAAGTTCGGATTGTATTGTCTTCAGGTTCCTTCAGCTTCTGGTTGTGCATGAATGGTTATGCACCGTCAAGTCATCCAATGAGGACATGGGGTCAACCCGAGAGTTTGGTAACAAGGTATCGTCCAATCAGAGCGTGGGACTTGGCACATCTTCGTGGGAATGTATAGGTGTCACGTGCTGTCAAAGCAAAAGACAGGGGCAAAAAGGTGAAAATCGTAACACTAAACTACATCTCTTTTTATACTACTTTGATCAGAGGATCAGAACGGTATAAAATCAATAGAAAGGAGTAGTAATGATACTAAATGAAGATGGGGAGAAAGGGATCAAGAGGTGAAACATGATATGGAAACAAAGAAACAAAGGAAGAAGAAAGGTAAAATAGAAAAAAAAGGGAAACCACTATACAAATACGTCCAATATGATCAAAAGTGAGGTAGGAGGTGGATGGAATAGGGGGAATGAACCTCCAATAAAGGCGGGATCATTCCAATACGAGATGGCTTTGTCCTGGTGCTGCGACAAGTTCGGAAGTGATTGATCATTGTTGAGAGATATCGGAATAGTTCGCAGATGTTCGCAGATGTTCGTAAGATCATGGGGTATCAGGATATGGTCAATGGAAAGGTAGAGTATGCCCGATTCGTATATTCGGAGCTCAGGATTGTATGATATGTATCACTGCACCTGGCATGGTGCTTGGCGATTTCTACAGTGGCACAGCATATGTGGTTGGCAATACCTGGTGCAACTCCAGGGCATATGGAGGTGCCAATTGGAATTTTCTGCAGGTAACGCCTTTTTTACATTATTTTTTTACTGAGTTACACTTCCAGCTAATTATAAGTACATCGCACAACATCATATGAACTCTGCTAGAATGTGATGTTGCCATCTCTTGATCCCTGACAAGGGGGATCCGAGACCACATGAAAACTTCTAAGGCTCATGCGTGTTCACTTCCGCTCGGACATCATTGATATAAACGATAGCAGCGGCGTAGTCACCCCGTTTCTTACTTGTTCCCCTACTACTTTGACTGCACAATAATGGCTGAACGTTCTGAACTGCCCTCAGCTGCCCAGGCTGCAATTACTCCAAGTCAGCCCCATGTCTCTGAACAGCCTCTCACTCAGGAACCCATGGCTGGTCCTGGGGGTAACAGAAATGTGAATAACCTACCCATTGGACCAGATGGGTTGAGGGAATGGAGTATTGGTCTGTTCGATTGTTTCTACAATCCCAAGAAAGGTGCGTACTCAGGCTGCGTTTTGAGATCATTGGACCCCAAAAAGCTGCAGTGACCGCGTGTCCTGATGCTTAAGCGACGTGGTACAACATGTCGTGTCTCTGTTGAATCCGTGCATTGATCCATTTTTTGTTTCAGCTATTTTTGTGGCATTCTGCCCTTGCATCGTCTACGGCCAGAATAGGTGGCGCTCCCAGCATCTCACGAAGCATGGTATGCCAGACCCAACCCATGGTGGATCTGTCCCAAATACATACTGCATGATATACGGTGGCTTGCACTTATGCGGCCACAACAGGTGGTTGACACAGGTAAATCATTCCATGCCAATATGTATTATATATACATTGTTGAATACTCCACCACCCCACCACGTAGATCGGCGAGAGCAGTAGGGTCCGTCAGCGCTACAATATCTGTGGCAATTGTCCCCAAGACGCATTGACTGCAGCTTGCTGCGTCCCATGTAACCTCGTACGCCAGAGTCAGGAGATCGAGCTTGAGGAACAGAGTTTAGGGTACTTGTGCTAGAGGGCCGTTGCTGTGCACAGCATATCCTCGTCCTCTCAAATCAAATAAACAGTATATTCAAGCAAAAATTGTTTCTCTGATTTACAGCCATTTTTAAAATGGCTGTAATCCATCTTGTAACTTGTAAATATAAATATATTTCTACATTCATTATGGTAACATTACAGCGGATTTTAAAATGGTAGGCTGCAGCCAAAAAAAAAAAAAAAAGTTGACTAAGCTCGGTCACTGCCAGATAGCAGCTGTGGCTGAGCTACAGGAACTACAGTTCTCCAGCAAGAACTTTGCTGTCTAATCCCAATAGTAGTCCTAGGCTTAAATAAATATATCTAAACCTTCTAGGGACATTTTGATTGGAAAAAAGTTGTGTTGTATAATTGTGATGAGATTTGAGCCACCTATGCCAGTCAGCTCCAAAAAAGGAAACATAAGGTTCAATTTCATAAAATATTTACAAACTTCTGTAAAAACAAGCCAGTATTAGTAAAATCAACCTTTTACTCACATGGAATAAATTAACTTGATTTTAGATGGTGATAGTATCTAAATGCACATATAAATTAGCCCACACTTGAAATGGAAAGCATCTTGCAAAGAAATTATCTGACCCTGTCAATTGGTATTTTTTCCTTCAGTCAAAATGTCCCCAGAAGGTTTACATATATTTATTTAAGCCTAGGACTACTATTGGGATTAGACAGCAAAGTTCTTGCTGGAGAACTGTAGTTCCTGTAGCTCAGCCACAGCTGCTATCCGGCAGTGACCAAGCTTAGTCAACTTTTTTTTTTTTGGCTGTGGCCTACCATTTCAAAATCCGCTGTAATACATAATTGGGAGTAGGACAGACTGTCACATGTTCAACTTGAAGTTGCGACAAGGCAACAGAGCTGACTTCAAATGCACTTGGACCCGACGAGCATGGGTCCAATTTTGAGATAAATAAGTATGCTATAGTATTGCTCGCCAGCCCTAAGTTACTGAACCACACACTAAAGTTGCTCCTCCCACATACTCGCATGCCTGCCTCAGCACTCTTCGGTAATACTGCAGCCACGGAGCCTGATGTTGCGCCAGCGGCCATGTCCTGTAGGAATATACATAGCTTGATTTTGCATCCATGTGACCTCGCAAGAGAGCTGTGCACGTCAACTGACATGGCCAGCCTCTTCGCAAGGTGAGATTGGACTGTGAGGGGCAGGGCTTTGTCCTGGCAAAGCGTTGCCTCAGCTGCTGTTTGAGTTCATTGATGTCAGCATTGGCAGCGGTGCTGTGCGTAAATATGAAATAAAAACTACCTTTGAGCAGCAGGGGTGGGAGCACCACCCCGCTCTGCCCTGTTGACCCTGCTCTGTCATAAGAAAAAATCAATAGTAAAAATGAATGAAAAAACTACAATAAAGCAGTGACCTCTGTGCATTCCGCCTTGTTGACTCCCACTGCCATCCCCATAGCGTTGCTGGTGCCGCTAGCCCCATTGGTCCTGTTGATGGCAGCTCTGGTGGCTGCAGCTGTGGTGCTGCCATGCTAGTGCTGGGGCTGGTCTTGGTACTGGCGTCGTTGCTATGCCGTACTGCTGGTGATGGCATCGCTGGATCTGCCAGTGCTGGTGTTGTCGATCGGTGTGGGTGTTCTCGCTGTCCAGGAGCAAGAATTGGAATGGTGCAAGAGCTTCTTCATCCTGGCAAGCGCGAGGAGGTGCGTGCACATTTGACATTGTCTAGCGGGAGAATGCAAACATTCGTTGCACTTTCAGGTTTGAGTGAGGCGAAGACATGTTGTAGGCGCATTTGATGCACAATAGGTGGACGTTTGGAGTTGTTGCGTCGCCGTGTCGGCAGTGTTGTTGTCATTGATGTCGCGTGGTTGTGGTTGTAGTTGAGATCCGGGTATTGGCAGCATTGGTGGTCGCTCACCTGCGTTGGTAGTTAGATTCAAACACAAAAAATAAAGGAAGACTTACATGGACGGCTGGGAGTATGTACCCAGCTGCCACTTGTACCTAGCAATATTTGTCTTGTTCATTTGATGGAAGGGGCAAACAGAGCCAAAGCCGGCATTTGCCGCGACGATAGAGTGGAATTTGGATTTGGTGGCTCAGGTCGTATAAGACCGAGCCTAAATAAATTTAGGACTCGGAAAAGCCTGAGTGTAGAACTGCGTTCATAATATTGCTTGGTTGTAACAATTCAATGGAGGCGAATCCACAGCATATAATCATATTTCTAAACATAAAATCAAAACATAAACCTATATGCCAAGGTGCCGAGCCAATGTGCCGGGGAATCAAGGGTCCTTAAGTGATCGGTAGCCCGTTCCCAAACTTTAATCTGGTAAGGGGGTGGGTACCCCCCTCCCAGAGTAGAAGAGCGTTCTAAACCAGAATTTAAGCTCCGTGAAGCAGTTTGGGACTCAGAAACTTCCATATTCGGTATACCCTGCCAACAAGCTCTCCCTTGTCGTGAGCAACGTTCAGCTCAAGCTGCTGCCAATCGACCGACATCGGCCTTCCACACATATGAAACAGGTACGCTACAGTAACCGCTTAGCATATGGGCGCTCTAATTTACCGGATCGCCGCTAGTGCCCCCAGGATGTATATAAACAGCCATAGAGAACCCGTTATGCCATCGTCTTGCATGCATACACCCCCTCTCTCACTCACTCTTTCTCCCTCTCTCTCGCTCTCTCTCTCTCGCTCTCTCTCTTTTGCTCTTGCACGCTCACTCTCATACCATCACATCAGCTCAATGGATTCGCCTCCTCAAGGTGTGCCCAAATATCTTACTGATACGGCCAGAAACCATTTCCACCGCATTGGTTCCAATTCTGCCTGGGTCCCGATGCCCCCCCGGAATCTGTCCTCAGTCAGTATCCCCACCCCATACATGCTTTTTACTATAACTAATGTTTCCATGCTCAGTTTGACTTTCCAGTTTCTTGTGATGCCCAGATCAACTTACTGCCCCTTCGCGATGTGTTCAATCGAGGTGCCGAGTCCAAGGAAAACGAGTACCGCTTTGTAAGTAGCCTGTATATCTCAGTTATACTGAGACTGACTGTAATCGACAGCCTCCGATTCCCCATTATTACCCCCAGCAGATCCTTCCCGCACTTCCTGCGCCTCCGTCTCCTGATGTTCCATCCCAGCCCCTTTCAGATACTGCCGTCCACAATATCCTGGCTTCACTTAAAAGGAAAGCCACCCTACCAGCCACGAAAGTAGCTGGCGTTCGGCGTGCCGCGGCGACTGGGAAAGGGAAAGTGAAGCAAGTCCCAGATCCGCCAGTCAAGTCCCGTGGCCTCAAGCGCCAGGCAGCAATCGCGAACCTTGATGCCGGCCCACCTACCAAGAAATCCCGTGGCGGTCGTGGTTCCGGTGCCACCAATTACTCGACGGAGGATATCAACGCGTTGATGACTATATTGGAAGAGACAGTACCGACCGGAACAATGACCTGGAATGCCGTCACTGTAGAGTATAATGCATGGGCACAGCTGAATAACCGCTGATATGCACTGTACGATCCTGGCCTCCGATTCGATATATCTCACGATTCTATGCGATTCACATCAATCCGACACTCTTCGACCTTGCGATCAAGTCGCGACTATTGCGATCATCTGCGACTTCGGAGATCTTTAGTTATTGCATTTCGAAGTATTTCCTTTGTTTTCTTTGTTCTACTTTCTTATGCATCGTCCCCTATACTCTTCCTTTATGATACATATGCCCCTCTCTCTGATATCCCCATATAGTATACTCTTTCATCCCTCTTCCTTTGTCCTTACAGCTTATATACCTGCATGTATGAGCCACTAGGGAGAGATCCCAGAGAACCCCCAGACAATCCAGATACACCGTCCTTCCCCCTTCATCTCAGAGCCTATCCTTAGTCCTAGACCCAGTCCCTTCGCTTTATATTACCTTCTCTCACTGTCCGACCCTTCCATTTCACTGCGACTTTCTTATTTTTATCGCACCTCTTCGATCTTTATCGCAACTCTCTTATTTTTATCGCACCACTTCGACTTTTATCGCAGCATTTATATTGAGTGTCTCACACCCTTCTCTCCCTTTACTTTCCTCTTCTATCCTAGTGTAGGCTTTCCGAAACTTCCTCGCACCTTTCGTAGCAGTTCCTAGTTAGATTCCCTTCTTACTACCCCCACCTGCGCATCATTTTGGAGCCCACCGCGAGGCAGTTGTTCATTTTGGATTTTCGCCTACCTAGCCTTCCTTGCCTTGTTGTTTTCGTCCTTTCTACCGCTGCGATTTCTATTCCGACGATTTCTTTTGATTTTACAACCATACTATTGACATCTCCCACATTTTTGACTACAGAATCGACATCTCTCTCATCTCCGACCTCAGCAATTGTTCGCATCGATTCTATTCCTTATCCCACAGCTCTCTACAACCCTCCGACACCATTCGACCATGGACAACTTGTATATGCCCACCCGACGTGAACCAAGTGCACCTGCCTTCGATCCACAGCAACCACAACATCTCCGACGTTATTTTGACGATCTAGACCATTTGTTTTTGATCTACAAAGTGTCCAATGACCAGGAGAAGATATTCTATGCCCGACACTACGTTGATATCGATACCCATGATCTCTGGACATATATTGCTCAAGAACATCCTGGATGTAGCTATTCCGATTTTGTCGCTGTTATTTTCCGATATTATCCTGAAGCAGATGATGAGCGACGATGGTCTATTGCAGATATGGAGAATCTTGTCTCCCAGCAGTCTCACCTCGACATTTGCGACATTTTCGACCTAGGATCATATTATCGCTCATTCCTGACTATCTCTGCATTCCTTGTTCAAAAGGGCCGTATCTCCACATCAGAACAGAGTCGAGCATTCATTCGAGGCTTCTCAGCACCCCTTTGGATCGATATCCTGTCGCGTCTCCAGATCAAGTTCCCTGACCACTTCCCAGATGATCCCTATGCCCTCGACGACATTCGTGACGCTGCGACTTTTGTACTTCATTATGCGAAAGCAAATCGAACTGTGGCTACATCTGCGACATTCTCAGCTCCTCTGACTTCGCATTGCACCTCCGACTCACCTCCTACATTGTCCACCTCATTGCCCAACTTTGAATCTGTTCTAGAGGATCTTACACATGCAATAGTCAATTGTATAAAGCACCCTGACCCACAGCCCATTATCGCAACCTTCGCCACTCAGTCAGAGCCTCCACAAGCCCCTTGCACCTTCGCACAGTCTCCGACAGCCCCACAGACGACTGCACAACGAATATTCGAGATAGAGCAAGAGATAGCCATGTTACAAGGTCACAGCACTCTCAGACAGGAGATCTCCGATACTGTGGCATGCAGCGAACATTATGCGACTCCATTAGGGCCCTCAGACGACCAGACAGAGCCAGAGACAATGGCTGCGACATTTTATTCTGAGGATCCATTGCCTTGCGATCCACCTGCGACTTTTCCGATATCTGCGACTTTTTCTCTATCTGCAACATCTCCGACTTCTACATCGCCATCCTATGCTATTCCATCGCATATACAGTCACCATTGATCGCATCTACATCGCCTAGCCATCCACTGCTTCTACAGCCACTCACATCGTCCCAGTCTGCAGATATTGCCCCCCCTTCGAATTTATCTTTGCCCATTGACCCAGCTGCATCTGCGAACCATTCCCCTGCGATTTCTTCATCACTACACAGTCCCCAATCGATTTCGTCACCTAGAACACCCGAGAATTCCAAGTCTGCTCCCACTGCGTCGCACCTATTAGTGCCTACTTCGTCTATCATCTCAGAACATATTGCATCACTTAGTCCTTCGATTTTATCGTCAAGCCCTGCGATTCCCATCTCTCATACCTCGATTTCATCGCATTCCTCGCCAAAGACTTCGCAGTCCATTCCCACAGTCGCATTGTATCAGTCTTCGCCCCCAGTCAACCGTTTGACTTCGTATCCAACTTCGCACCACTCCCCGACACTTCGCACTGCTTCTAGAGTTGTTTCAGGTCCCAGAGACACCCCCTCTCTCGTCCGACGCCACCATCCGGTCCTTGCGACCAAATGTGAGGTTGGAGAACCTCCACCAATAGCGCATTTGTTTGGATCGGTCTCAGCTTTTGTTTTACCCCTAGCATACGTCGCAGCATTATCATGATTGGTCTCAGCCCCTCCAAAGCCATCACAGTCCATCGCTTTGTCGCCTCCAGCCCTCTCATCATCGCCTCAGTCGTCTCCATCACTATCACGATCTCTGACCTCGTATCTGCACCAGGAATTATTATTGTGGTCATCAATCGTTTCCATACTCTCCGAACTCATTTTCAGCATCATTACCAGCCCCAACACGTCGACTTCCAGCTGCGATTCTGCGATTTCCTACTGCGATCCTGCGATTTATGCGAAACAAGATGTTGACGATCCACCTCCATGCTCTAGACATCCTGCGATTTTATCGATTCAAATATTGTTCCATTGACATGCTCAGCCTTCCACTATGCCCTATGCCACTATGCGACTCCATTCTCGACTCTTATGCCTTCGATTTTGGTCATCATCTTCACATTTATGGTCCTAGACCTTCGATCTCGAACTTGCGACTTTTATATTGGCATACAAGATGCATAGCTTCACCATGCGATTTTTATCGGACAGTTCATTCGATTTCATCGACTATTTTGTTCAGGAGTCTACCCAGCACTTCCAGCCCGATTTTTGCGATTTGTCCTTGCGATTTCTTCGATCCTGCGACTTTACGAGATCTCCAGCCAGGTTTGACTGAGGACAGTCAAAATTTCAGTGGAGAGTGAGATGATATGCACTGTACGATCCTGGCCTCCGATTCGATATATCTCACGATTCTATGCGATTCACATCAATCCGACACTCTTCGACCTTGCGATCAAGTCGCGACTATTGCGATCATCTGCGACTTCGGAGATCTTTAGTTATTGCATTTCGAAGTATTTCCTTTGTTTTCTTTGTTCTACTTTCTTATGCATCGTCCCCTATACTCTTCCTTTATGATACATATGCCCCTCTCTCTGATATCCCCATATAGTATACTCTTTCATCCCTCTTCCTTTGTCCTTACAGCTTATATACCTGCATGTATGAGCCACTAGGGAGAGATCCCAGAGAACCCCCAGACAATCCAGATACACCGTCCTTCCCCCTTCATCTCAGAGCCTATCCTTAGTCCTAGACCCAGTCCCTTCGCTTTATATTACCTTCTCTCACTGTCCGACCCTTCCATTTCACTGCGACTTTCTTATTTTTATCGCACCTCTTCGATCTTTATCGCAACTCTCTTATTTTTATCGCACCACTTCGACTTTTATCGCAGCATTTATATTGAGTGTCTCACACCCTTCTCTCCCTTTACTTTCCTCTTCTATCCTAGTGTAGGCTTTCCGAAACTTCCTCGCACCTTTCGTAGCAGTTCCTAGTTAGATTCCCTTCTTACTACCCCCACCTGCGCATCACCGCTCAGAACGTAACACTGACTCTCTCGAGCGTAAATTTAAGGAAATCCTTCGAAGGCCGAAGCCGACTGGACGTGCTGACTGCCCTGCATATATAGATCGCGCACATGCAATCTTTGATCTCATGGATGAAAAGTTTTGTACCCGAAGCCCTGACGACGACGACGACGACGACGAGGCAGAGTTTATCGAGATCTCAGATGGTAGTAGTGATGACGGCTCTACCTATAGAAAGATCTTTGCTAACAAAAAGGTAATGACGATGGCTCTACATACAGAAAGACGTTGCTAACTTTTTGCAAAAAGGTTGCCGTTAAGAAAGAGCCTGGTGTGAAGCAGGAGGCTGGCATCACGGTGTCTTGCCGCGCACAGACTGCCACACTGGCACGCCCTGGTAAAAATGCTGGGAATGAATTCCTCTGTACCATCTCCACAGCATTTGACCCTCAAGTCCAGGCTATGATCACCGAAGAGAGGAGCACCCGATCCATGCAGACTACCCAGATTCTCAGCCTCACCAGCCAGGTTCGTGATGCACAGTCCACGATTGAAGTTCTCCGTACTCGCATCTCTGATCTCAAACGTGAACGGAATGAAACTGCCTGAAAACTCGACAGAGCCAAGATAATGGCTTACATACATGATTCCCGACCCCCCAACAAAGTGATGCATCCTCCAAACGAACGCAAGCTTCGTCGACAAGAAATTAAATACAGTTGATGGTGGTGCTGCGACGATATGGGTTGGTAGCGATGAGTCAGATCACACCGGTGATTCACCTGGCACCAGGCGAATCACATATGATTCCACCCCGGAGAAGGTGAAATTGGGGTAGGGAAGGATAAATGTGAGTCGAACTAGTTGTGCTCGTCACTAAAATACCCTGGACTCTTATGACTGGACTCTTTCTTTCTTATTACTGGACTCTTCTTTGTTAAACTGTCTGAGATTTGTTATGAAAAAAAAAAGACTACAATGAAAAAAAAAGACTACGACGAGGCAACAGCCTCATAGTGAGTCACACGAGTATTTGTAGCTGAACGAAAGATTCTGCTTTCAAGCCCATCCCAGACGGCATCTAAACCTTCCGGTTTCCACAACGGCATGTAAACGGTTTGAATTTCATTGAGTCCGATCAAACGTGTGCGAAGATTGTGCAGCCGCACACAAGTTTCCAATAGCTCGGCCCTGCCAGTGTGATCCCAGGCAAGAAGAGGGAGGCGCAGACGCCCGAAAGATGTTTGAATGACATGATTCCCCCATTCAGCGGTCTGGTGGTACGAAAGGAGTTGCCGATCAAAAGCAAGTACTTCGTCACGCTCAGTTTGACTACTTGGAAGGCGGCTACGAACTGTCAAAGGCGCGCAAATGCGTTCACCAATTCCAGTACAGCCACGCGGAAAGGCCGAGTCACCAATGAGGTAAAAACCCTCAGGCATTTCATGTAAAAGTTTTTCATATATTGGTTTTGCATTGCACGAGTCATTCCAACTGCCGGGTGCATTAAGCTTGCATGCAAGGACCTCACCTGGGTTAATGTTCAGCATGATGGATGTAAAGAAAAAGAGAGAAATACCTGTCGGCGCAAACACAAAAACATTAGTAATGAGACGAGTATGAAGCCAACCATTGTATGAGGAGTTTGCAAACTCCTCATCACCCGACTCCCGGAGGTTTAAATTGAGCCCATCCATGGACCCAAATGCACCCGTAAGTAAAGGATGATGACAGACAATCAGCTCATTTAAGCTTGCAAATTTATCGCCCTTCGGCCAAGCGATGTGAGCTTCAGGTAGAGATCGGAGTGTTGATAATAAGATGGAGAGCGCAAACTTGAGGTAACGTTGAATGGTTGCAGGAACCAACACGAAGATAAGTGATAAGGACTGTGCAGGCACAGTGGTAGTAATGTGATGAAGGGCTAGAGCTAAGGCTCCAGCAGGATCCAGGGAACGGCGGTGGATACGTGGAGTGCTTCCAGGGTTCATATCAGGTCGGGGTATGGGGTTGCTGACCCATGCAGCTGCAAAACCGCTGCCAAGGATGTAATGGAATGATGCAATGTCAAGTCCCATGACTGTGATAAAGGCCTTGTCGCTGCCGCTGGCGTATAGTTGTTGCCACAGAGTGCTCTCACGAGGATTTGGTAGGAGATCAGGTCGACAGAGATAGTGTTGAGAGATGCGACGACGGTGGGTTCTGATGCGACGTGATTCAAGGATCCCATACCCAACAAGGGCAAGGCAGGCGAAAAGGCATTGGCGATGGTGGTGGTCGCTCTCCTCATCGTCCTCTTCAGCGATGAAAAGCGCTGCGACGTCGTCGTACATGATCAAAAAATATTTGTTTTGTGTCTAGGATTTGTCGTACAGTTTAGGATGCTACATAAAATCAGACATATCTCTTTTTTTGAGACTCAGAAAGGGTCACATTTACGATACGATTTATGTTATATGCTGTGGATATTGCTCCAATGACCTACTATCTCACATCTTCGGAGTGCAACACTTCAGGACCAGTTTATAAAAACTTATCAAGATATCAAGAACTATTTCCGTTGACTGTTGATGATCACTGATTGAACATCGACACAGGCGCCGCTCACATTTATCGTGTTTACTGAAGGAGTCTGCTAGTTCACATTTGTAGCAAAGAAAGTTCGTGCACTCCCTCTGTCTCGTTGATGGTTTATGGCTAGAAAGTCCAAGCGCAAGGATCGTGAAGTCTCCTTTCCAGTACCAGCCCAAACCACACATATTGATAGGTAACAGCGAGACCGTATTGGGGTATTGTGACCGTAACGTCGGTAATCACACATTGACCATGTCAACATCCATCTTCCCTCCCACATCATCAAGCAGTGCTTCCGCTGCCTGCCGAATATGTGCAATTTTCCCCCTCATAACCTTGATCGCTTCTGGGAAGAGTGCCTGCGGTACGTAAGGTCCTTCGGACTCAATACTGACTGTTGTTACCGGCAGCGTAAAGAACGGGAATGATTGATCGAGGAAGAGACTGACACAAATAAAAATCTCGGACTCGCTTCAGCTCTACACACCCTTCAAACTCAGGGTGTCTCAGTGCCTCTCTGCTCACCGTATCTCTGCGCATATTTTTCTCGTCCACACTGACGGCCTTTGTGTAAGGGTCAACGCGGATTACGCCCGGAGAGAAGCACTGTTGGAATTTTTGGGCCAACTGTGGAGGAATAGGTTTTTGAGGGTTGAGGATGATGAGTGGGAGTAGACGATATGATGCTGTGGCTGTTATATGATGTGAAACTATCACTATCCATTGATCAAGGCATTACTAGGGAGAGTTACTTACCGACAGGACTAAATTTTGCGTGATCTTTTCCGACGCCCTTAACGGCGTGCAATTCCATATCTACCTCTTGTCCAGGTCTCAGTTTCGCAATGACGATGTTTGGATTTACCGGCGCCGGTGGTTTATCCACAAATACAGAGCCTTGTTCGCCTTTTGGCTCCCATTTGAGATGTGACGAGAGGACTTCAGAATTTACGTAGAGCTTTGCGGGGTCTGTTTCATGCTCTTTCGCCTTTTCAGTCCGCGAACAGGACACTTGCAGACGAAAAACGACAGTGTTGTGGTCTGTTGCTTGGTCGGCGGTACCTGTCTGGGATGTGAATATGACAAGGCAGGGGCGGGACGAAATAGCGCACCCTTTTTCATCTCTATTAATGCAGGATCGATGTTGAGGGGTACCAATCCCAGACGATGTGCGAACACCTCATCGACGATGACGGAAGTATTGTTCCATACGTAGGCATCTTCGATTGCAACTGTAGGAACCTGAGCAAGACCGTGGTAGCACATAAACATGTAGACTACCATGACTGACCTCTGCAATGATAATCCTTCGGAATGCATTTGCAATAGACGCATCGACACCGACTAAATCAAACTCGATCGAGCGTTGTGATAGACGTTGGACTTTGACTTGGAGTTTCTACCCTTGCAAACCAACATCAATTTTACCGATACCAATGAGGAATACGCACCTGCTTAAATTTGACAAGATCCCATGCATTGTCCTCGCCATGATAATGTCCTGGATAATCCACGCTTGAGGTGTTCGAAACCCGGCTTACGCCGATGTCGACGTGTCGTCTCCGATCGTACAAAGATGAAGATGTCTGGCTTGGTATCTGCATGGCAACTAGTCTAGTAGTACATTGCCTAAATTGGAAGTTTCATGTTTCTGCATAGCGCTACCCTGAAACTTTCCAGTACTCACTACGAATTGTTATAAATTTATGTTTTGCATTTGGTAAAAACTTTGAATTTCGTTTACATGAAGGTTTGAACCTCTTGAAATGATGATTGGGTTGGAATAACAGCACAAGGTGGTGTACATGAAGGATGGCCATTTGGCTTGGACGATCTCCCACTCCGAAAGACACGGTAACTAAATATATAACCTCTGTACGGTGAGCTGCAAGGTGCTCACAGCATGCTCAGACTGGTGCAAGTAACACGGGATAAAGGAGCGTGTTGGAATCTCATAGGTAGATGAAACTAGTTCAAAAGTAATGTCCATCTTCATGTTCGCCACTGAGGCGCGATCTCCTGCCTATTATATGCTACTCATATCACCGGCCAAAGGACCAACCGGCACCGTGTACGGATCCCCAACAGCATCTCTAGTACCGCCAGGCGCATAGATGGTAATGAAGGTGTCATTAGTTGGATTGGGGGGATTCCCCGTAGCGAGAAATTCAATCTCAGCTGATCGAGCAGGACCTTGTACTATCACAGCATTGTCGGCTTTTGTATCAATTGGCACAATCTGCAGAGACATACCAAAAAAGGTTCCATGGTCATCACCGTGACGCACTACAAGGGTAGAATTCGGTGCCTGTCCCCACATGATGGTGGTCGATTCGGTGGGTGTACTATATTTGTTCGATCAGCAGATGAAATGCGGTCAAACACAGTAAGTATTTACTTGAGGTCAAAATCAGATGTAACCAATAGCAAAGACGTGTCGAGAGGCAGTGGTTCGTCAGAATCACCTTGCAAGGGCCAGCCGCCACAGAAAGCCTGCACAAGAACCTTTTTCAGCTTGCTTCTCGCCACTACAGAAGATTTAGTGTCATACGATCAAAGTCAAGTCTTGGGAGTACTGGATTTGGGCTGGGTCTTCCGTCTTGACACTCTGTATGATGTTCTCAAAGCCAGCGAACGTGTTATTATCAACATCTAATTTTCGAATATAAGAGTGATATACCAGGAACAAGGGTTTGCAAGAAAAGCTTACGTTGATCCAGACACAACGTCGGCAGTACAGCGAAAAGTTCTGTTGTATAAGGTGCGGCGAACGCAGCATACGAAAACCCACTCCAATTGCCGTTGAGAGCACCATAGAGTGCTAGATTCAGCGCCGGAAAATCGGGGTTGAGAGAGAGGTAAGCCAGAGTTACCATGGCACGAACGTCGTCGGCGGTGGTATTTACATTAGCACCTGAATGTGCGAGGTCTAAAACGTGACCAAAAGCCTGAAAAGGTGGAGATGTGAAAAATTGGAGAGACGATTGCAACAATAAAAAGCCAACATTGACGATGCTTCCTTTCCCTTGCGAATGAAATGGGCATGTTGTGTCGTTGATGCAGTATGCATCGGCACGCAGTAGAAGGCGATTGACTGCTCTCACTTGGAAGGTAACGAGTTCCAAGTTACTCTAGTCCAGTGAACATCATGTGAGCATATTTCTACAGACCACTACTTTTGTTACTTACGAGCCCATGAGGTAAAACTCCGTCGAGGACAAAGCGGCCCACATGTTGTGGAAACTTTTTTGCGTACACCGCTGCCCCAAACGTTCCACTGTAGGAATGTTTGCTTAGCCAACTATGTCGTGTTGTTGAATGACTCACTAGGACACCGAAAGGAAATGCATGGTTTTGTAGCCGAGCGCTTCTCGCAGGCTGTTCCAGTCTTGAACGGTCTCCAAGGTGCCAACGTGAGCGACAATGCCCTTGGGAGTGCTGAGATCAATGCAAGATTGAGCGTAGGAACTGGCCGCAGCCTGATAAGCTGCGAGCTCTGCCTGGTTTGTCGGGCTGTAGCGATATTCCGTTATTGGGTTAACCGTAAAGTAAAGCGTGACGGAAAACGCACAAAGAGGACGGAACCGTGAAGTCACCGAGCGAGCAATTCAGCGGATTAGAAGAGTACGTTCCACGTACATCCATCGCTAGATGAATATCATTGATACGGTGTTAGATCTCAGAGGTAGGTACTAACCTAAAAAATCGAAATCCTTCAAACCGGAGGCGTGGGCGGTCTCAGACTGGTTGAGGGCAACCTCCCACGCGAAGGAAGACACTTCGCCATTCGGACCGCCTGATTTCAACATGCAACTTGAGTTTATACATAGATGAAGGTTTGAAAAAAGATTACCCGGATTACTGGAGATAAAGTGTTGGAATCAACACTTGTTGAGTATTTCTAGGTAAGGGATTAGCTTACAAATTGATTAGTCCACGAGGATGTTTGGGTCGATACATAGAGAAGCCCAAGGTGATCGTATTGTTAGCAGCAATCGGCTGGGTGTAATCCAAAGGGACGTCGAGGCGACCACAATGGAGTGTCGACGGAAGTGTGACAGGTAGCTGGGTACCTTGCAGAGGCAACGGTATGTTTGTTGCACAATCAACCCATTGGATTGCCGGACAGTTTTTCCCCCCAGTAAGTGCCACCGCAGCGGAAAGGCTAAAGCAAGCCAGGGCTGTGAAGCCAGCGAACAACAGTCCTCGCATTTCCAAATGGTTGTGAAAAGTGGGTGAAATAATAGAAGATTATGAGGAGCTATCATTCGAGGCCTTGAGCTTTTATGGAGGTGAAGACGAGAGCATCAACAACACCGCTACCGCTGCAATCATAATGGCGCTGCAGCTGAGAATATTGCGCAGTCAACTGTTCCTGGGAGCCCTAACGTTGAACCTGCATGCGGGAGGCTACAAACATACCCATTTGTATGGAAATATACGAGTCGCATCAGAGCGGGGGTAGTTGTACCAGCACAGCCTTGAACAAGGGAGCTCACCGCAGCAATGCAACCGCAGCAGTAGAACCGCGACAAATGGCTTCTAAACTGCGGGGACCGCTAACGTTATACTGTGCTTTGCATTGCAATTGCTTTGCATTGACCAAGATCAGGTTGACAAAAATTTGGACCGATATTTATTACATAATTACACCGATACACTCACCATGCCTAAGTCCACCACTTTCGACTTGCCCTCCTTACAGCGTTTTCGGAAATCCTTGTCATGTCCTGTTTTTTTGTTTAAAATTAAATAATTCGTGTGGCTGAACTCGGAAACCTCCGTACACCTTCAACTATGGTGTACCGACGCATCAGCAAAGACCTCAAGGAGCGAGCCATGTGGCTCCTCGACCATAACTACATCCCTACCGATGTCAGCGACATCTTTGGCGTCTCAGAACGGAGCCTTCAACGCTGGAGGGCCAACGAAGCCAAGTATGGGTCAATTATACCCCCTCCCCTTGCTGTCCGTGGTCGGCCCCGCCTTCTCCATGCTGACATGACACATGATCTTGCCATCCTTATTGAGGAGAGCCCGGAGATCTTTCTCGATGAGATCCAGGACTGGCTGGCGTTGGCATATGACACCGGAATCTCTCGGACAGCCTTACATGACAACATTCGTGATTGTGGTCTTACCTACAAGCTCCTTCGAAAGGCAGCAGCAGAACGGGATGAGGAGTATAGGGAAGAGTGGATGGCCACAATGAGAATGCATCATGTTGCCTGCCAGCTTGTCATGGTTGATGAGACAAGTAAAGACGACCGGACAATCTATCGACACTATGGACGTGCACCTGCCGGTCGTCGAGCAACAGTCAGAGCAAACTTTGTCAGAGGGGAACGCTACAGCATGGTAGCAGCCATGTCGATGGATGGTTACGAGGCACTCTCCGTCGTCCCCGGCTCAGTAGACGGGGAGATGTTTTTTGACTTCATTGTAAATGAGGTGGTACGTTCTCTTTCGGGTTTCTTTGCTTTCTGATGTCTGACTGTGTTATAGGTTCCCAAAATGAATCCATATCCCAACGATAACAGTGTCCTCGTTCTCGATAATTGCGCTATCCATAAATCAGATGCTCTGCGAACTGTTCTTGAAGCTCAGGGTGTTCTCGTCATGTTCCTCCCCCCTTACTCTCCTGACTTCAACCCGATTGAAGAAAGCTTCAGCTGCGGTGGGTGTTTCAATAGTTTTCAAAGGGTTTCAAGCGGTCAACTGATTCTCTATCAGTAAAGGCATGGATTCGTCGCCACTGGAAACGCCTACAAGATGCAGACTATCCAGAGATCATGATTCTCGAAGCTGCACACGCTGTCACACCGGCGAAAGCAAGGGAATGGTTTTTACACTCCGGGTATCATGTTTAGTTTATTGTACATGCGCGATCTGTATTTCTCTTATCTTTTACATTTGTACTCCTCCTGCCGCCTTTGTTCTCAATAAAAACATCTCTGTTGGCCTGTAACTATGGTACTATGAGCGTAACAAATGGTTTGATGGCGTAAATAAAGCAATCAGTATGCTACGAGATAAAGGAATTAGTAGAACCTGGTAATTAGAACTTCGATGCACGCTTGTGCCTCTTGTACGCCTTCAAAATCCTCTTCCAGGCCAACGGTTTGATGCCGACATCTTTGTATTCCTGTGCCGTGACCTCATCCAAGTTATCTCCCATGATGAATCCAAGCTGTTCCAACGCTTGTTCTTCAGCCTCTTTGATCCCGTAGGTTTCACAGAACGTGTGGAGATCTCCAGGCACGTCGGCTGGTGATGATGACCGCTCTTTGCGTGGTGAAACAGGAGTCTTCGTACCTGGTCCTTCTAACCCTGGCATTCTCATCGCGCCCATCATTTCCATTGCACCTGGAATCCCCATTCCGTAAGGGGCCAGGGGGTTGAAAAGGAATGGATTGAAGAGTGGCGCGTACTGTGCCAAATGAGCTGGAGTTATCGCAGGAGTGAGAGATTGAACGGCAGCTGGAGAAGGCGGCGTGGCAGTGGCTGGGGCAGCTGGTACAGGGTCGGGCGGTTTGGACTTGTGGTTGTCACTTTCAGCGGCTCCTTTTCTGCCCTTGTATTCTTGTCCCTTCTTGAAAAGGTTTGAGCCAAGCGGGATGTGAGCGTAGTTAGCCGTTCCAGCTTTCTACAGTTGATTATCAGCGCTGCCGCTAGATCTATTGCTAGTCAAAAACTTACAATAGCAGCGGCCCACACAAGGCAACGATGATGGCTGAGTTCGAAGTGGAGCTCCGCAGGTCGATGGTAAAAACAAGAAATCTCCGGATGGACTTTGCAATGGCCCACAGGATACTTTTCGATGATTTGGGTGACAATCTCTTCGAGCTCGTCGTCAAATTTGATTCGTTTTGCAGGATTTCCATCAGTAACTTCTTCATATTCATCCTGGATTGCTGTATCCTGAGAGACAGTACTAGTAGTCGAAGCCCAGGGCTGGAATCGAATGAATACAGAACACGTTTGTCTGATTTAGAGACTCACCAGCTTCGGAGCATTGTTGGCTCTGGGGGGTTGCATTCGCAAAATGACGTAGGGACTAGTCTTCGTAAGGATTTGCTTCACCAATGAACTCAAGCCCCGCTCATCTCCCAATGGCAGCCAGGCACCATTTGCTGGCTTGAGCCAGTGCCATTCGAACGTGCTTGTCATCAGATTATCGACCTGGGTCTCGAGAAGTTCTGCCACTTTTTCCAACAGTGCATACCAGGTTGTGTTGATGTCAACGTCCAAAGGGCCTTTTTTGATAGGCTCTTGTTTTTCTGTCTTGGTCTTACCTCCGTGTTGGCGGACACGCTTCTCTGGCATGGTAACCTGTACAAGGAGCTCAAATGTTGCAGGGGGGGCTGGAGCAGGAGCCTCAGGGTTGTTGTTCTTTGGACGGCCAGGTTTTCTACGAGCTACTGGAGCTGGCTGGACCGCTGGCGCTGGCTGAGCAAGAGCATTCTCAGAGTCAGGCCTGGGGGGAAGCAACTGGATTGGTGCTGGTGGGGGTAAAGGAATGACAGGGACTGGATCAGTCGGAAAGTAGGCAGGAGGGGGGGATCCACGCTCCTCCATAAATAAATGAGTGGAGGTACCTCTGGTTTCGGGCTCAGGCCTCAGGACTCACAGCCACATGAATTAATTAATTAATTAATTAAAAAACAGGACATGACAAGGATTTCCGAAAACGCTGTAACAGCATGGGTTCAGTCTCATCTCACTTCGATCTATGACCACTCACTGCCGGGAGCTGACTTCCACGCAAATTTCTACGCTACCTTTTCCCCGACCGCTCAAATCATGATAAACCATGATCTCGCTTCTCATGACACTCTCATGGATAACATTTCGCGGATTTCTGGGACCAACATCGAATGGAGGCACGTCACAGAATTGCCGAAGGATATCCAGAATCCCAACGAGGTGAGCGGCGGTCTATTGCGTCCACGTCGTTGTTTGCCTTGACTCTATGCAGGCAGGAATTGTCGCTGGTGTTATGGTCGTGACACGCACTCTCAAGTTCCGCATTCGAGCAGGACCAGCAGAAACGCAGTCAATTATTACTTTCAGTGCTAAGTATATGCTCCGACTGTTCATTGCTACACGACCTCATCGTATTTTTCAGGGTCGATCAACACCCATCCAGTCAAGCAGATTCAAACAATGATCACCGACGCATCGTGCATCTCCTCCAGACCGTAGTGTACAAACTGGCGCCCGTTCACTTCAATACCTCCGGAGGACCGCAGAAAGCTGGTTCCAACAACGAACAACCCGTAGCAGATGCCTCGAGTGTTTCATGACAATGAGCACACGTTAGGAATAATAACTATTCGGATTCATATGTTGTACAACCCTCCCTGTGCAGTCAGTGTGGGGATCGTAACTCATCTTTCCACGATGTAGATGTATTTTCGCAAACTTCAACGCGCTTTCCTATACCTCTGCTAGGATCATTGTCACCGCCTTCTGATTCTCGAACAGGTGCTTTCTGCAAAGAATCTGCGCTTCACCACACTGTCCGAAGCGTTTAGAATTACGAAAAATTGAGGGGCATCAGCTTGCCAAAGATCTTGAAGGGTGAGGTCTTAGGGACATTGTTTCGAAGGTGGTGAATTGTGTTTTTGATACTAATTCGACGGTGAGCTCTGCTATAAATAAACTGCCCAACCATCAAGTTTAAGAATTTCTAGTTTATTCCTAAGATACTCAAATCAATCGATTACCTGAAACAGAAATCAGTCATCCGCATTTGTTGTTCGGTCACAAACTGTTGGCGCCACTTTTCGCAATGAGTTCGCTGTTCTCGACCATCGCCTCAACGCTGCGGGCCTTCAATATGGCGTCTGCGCACAGACAACAATGTGATAAGCAACGAGAATCACAGGCGTTTGGATTGACGAGCTAGGTCTGCTCGCTCACGTTGTGCTTGAATTTATGTAAGTAAGGTACATGTAAGTCGACTCACTCGTGCGAAAACCCCGGATTGTCAGCAAATCAACTCTCACCCAAACACTCAGGTTGTGAAATCGCAAAGCCTTTGTCCAGAAACAAGATGGTCCCTCCTATCGACATTGATAGTGACGGGGCTTTCCTCTTGTTATAGAAACAGTTACTCCGTACGTGCCATCATGTAAAATTTACTACCTCTCGCACAAGCCGCAAGCACGAATGCTAACACAGCCGAAATGCCTCTAATCTATTCTATCATTGTCACACACATGGGGTGCGTACCATTCATGAAAATGCACAGGTCGTATCCTCGTTCTTCATCCACCATTATGCCCCTCAGCTGCCGAGAATCCAGCCGCAGAGCAAGCGGGACCCTACATGTCATATCGTCGAAAACCCTTAAACCTTGTGGCGGTGCGAGTCGTTTCTGTTATCGGCCAGCGAACAGCTAGAGAAGTCATTCCGCCTCACATCCTCTCCCAGCCAAAAGCAGCACGGCTACCCGCGCGAACGCAATACCGTCGATCTCGGAACGACCTCTATGTCCTCAATTTTATCCAATTCCCCAGGTTGATGATCCGAATGGACCGTAATCGATTGCGAAGTCGTCATTCCGTGTTTCTTGTTCTCTTTAGCTACAAATGCAAGATCTGATATCGTTGTGTTGGGGTCGTTGTGGCGGACGGTGTCGCGGATGTGCAGCAGGATCCGTGTGGAAAGTAGACTGTGCATGACCCGTTGGAAGCTTTTTCAAGAAAATAATGATTAGAATTGTTGGAGTTGCTAAAATCGGAGGGGGCTCTCACGTGTTGAGGAGGTCAACGAATTCTGGCTGATTTACGAAACGGCGTCGAGTAAGACTATTGTCATTTTCCGGTAAAGCAACGACGTACAGGTCCCACAATGATTACTATGATATTCCCCACAGTTATCACTGCATTTTCAAATAAGAATATAAATATTTGCTTAAGAGAGAGAACTCACAGAACAAATACATGAAGTAAAATACCCCGTCTCGGTAAAGGGTCTGCGACAATGGACTCTTCATGCTCCGGATTGTCTTCACTCCGCGGTAGAGAGTGAGACTGACTATAACTGCCCGTTCAGATGAGGTGCGAACGACTATTGGATTGGGCCGAGAACGTACTAGTTTCTTGCAACATGAGCAAAACAAAGTCAGCAAAGGCAATCTTGCTACCGGCTATTGCATAGCATGCAGTTGCCGCTGGTAATGGAGGCGGGCCAACTGCCATATACGCAAGTAACATTAGACCTATTCGCGAGCTGGAAAGCAAAAGCGTACATCGTATGGAGCGCAGAAACAGCTCGGATATAACTATTACTGGTACGTATATTGCCTGTTTGTTCCATGGATGAAACAATAGAACCCCAGAGAAATAGAAATGCACGTACCACGAATAGTGTTATGAGGAAAATAAGCATTTTTCTGCTACCGGCGTACAGAGCATAGGTCCGCAGAAAGAGAATTGCTAGTCATTCCAATGTGTTGAGCGGGTGTAAATATGCTGAGCACAACGCCAACCTTCCGCTATGCCAATACCGAACACGGCCCCCCCTAGTAGAGAAGGCGTCAGGAATATTCAATATCTGAGTGTCACTCACGCACACCATGTTACAATGTAAACACGCAAACATTTCTGCCGCACTTGTATTATATCTGAATGACAATGAGAGGTAGGGGTGGAACTTACATCTGGGGGTACATAAGGGGGTATAGTAACTGAGATAATCTTCGTCAATCCAGAGTTTCGGACAGAAACGAGTGAAACTATACATACGGTACAGAGCCAAGGGAACGTCTACAAAAGCTGGATAACGTGCGAGCAAGTAAAAGGCTTTTCCCCACCCCCATTTTGATCTCCAAATGAGACGTATCTGTGGTCGCATTGAGGATTTCCTTACGAAAGATGAATCGAACATCGCTTACCTCTCGATCCAAAATAAGGAGGTAGTCAAAGACCTTTGAGAAAGATGAGCATATCTGCGGTCTCAGCAATGAAAATGTCCACCATGACTGTCACGCTAGCAACTGCACAGAATATTAGTGCAATCATGAATCGGAAATAGAGGACAGATTACCATTCATATACTATACCGTGAGATGGCCCAGTTCACGGTAAGCTATATGTAATAACATGACAGACTGGACATTACCTTCACAACCTGGAGTCGCATTGCAGAATCGATCAATGCAGGCTCATCCATATTTCAGTTCCCAGCGGTCGTGCGTGGTCGTACAGCAGTTTGGTTGGTCGCAGACAGCTGGGCATCCTTAGTAATAAGGGTAATCGAACAAGGTTCAATGATTACATCCGAATCGGCGGATCCGGAGTTGCTACATGTACGGGCCCTGAAACCTGATGATCCCTGTATCGTACTATGTATCGGGTGTACATCCCGGACGACTTGAAATTATACTGACTTTAAACGACGGCGAGAACTGTATGAGGTCAGGAGGAGTTCTGAATCTAAGTAAAACTTTTCTAGATACATATTGACGGCACATACCCAATAAGGTATGCAGTGTGAGTACTGACTTGTTTTATGTGCGTAACAGGAACGAACATGGGAAAGAGCCAGATCAATGGAGGCATTGCAAGAGGTCGACATGATCGTGATGCAACCTGGAGGGTCCAGTCCAAATTAGGAAATTCACTACCGAATGACCGGACCAGACAATAGTATTGGCGCTGAGGATAATAATAGGCCTCACATTCCAGACGTGATCGGAATCCGGGTTTTATTTCTCGCGCCTGCAAATACTTGCAGGAACATTTTATCAGGTCAATATCCACGGCACACGCTCGACAACTGCTCATCAACGGTACTCTTTGCACACCTAGTAGTCTTATCCAATTTCCCGTTCGCGGCGGTTCAACCGAAACAAATTGCAGATTCAGTGTGACATCCCATTTCATTTGAATGACCCTATCAGGATGGCCTGCGCGAGGTGGAGTCGTCCAAGAGCAACTGGTAATCGCAGTGCTAATTAACAAGCGATCGAGCAATCACACATCATGTCATTAACGGAAGAAATGCATAAAGGAGAGGAGGATCTGTGAACGCCTACGCACCGACATTGCCAGATTCGCATGACGGAACGTGTCAGGCAGTCGCCATTGCGACAAGGACTTTTGTTCTGATGCGGGTTTTCTGCACAACACGGAGAGTATATGCATAGGTGCTGGATAAAATTGTCTTGTGGATGGGTGCGACTCGGAGTGGACCGCCGCACGTGATTTTTCTGTGAGCACTGAGCACGACGATCTCGAGGCGGACAACAAGAAAGACAAAGAATGTTCCCTGGGTAGAGAGAAGGCATCCAGCTATCAGGGTGGAGAAACTCCCACCAAATAATCACTTCTGGAGATGCTGGGCGCCTGCTGAAACGGGGGCAGCGCTGCGTCATGACAGGATTGAATACGATGTTGTTAACGACATGACGCATGGAACTAACCAGCAGGCAGATCAAAAAAGACTTGCGGAAATCCCTCTACAGGTAGTGGTGATCCACGATCAATCAGGACAAGTCCACTACATCAGTCTTCCAGGTCGGCAGGGGAATCGAGATCATATTTACGCAGAGATTATCAGGCATGTTCACAGTCTTGGAAGAAATTCCCAGCGACTTGAACAGCCTCTTGTTGGCGGGCACCAAACCCTAAGGGCCACTGAGCAACAACCTGCTATTTTCGAAATAGTGTGAGAGGTTGGCGGGCTCTAATTCCAGACCCGATGTGAAAGCTATCTTATGATTGTACATGCATAGATTCGCATTAGGTATTGCACAAACGACTCGGATCACTCCCATGACCAGATGTTGACATCGAAGACTATACAGCCAATAAAAGGGTCCTCTTTTTTTTGTTGTTGTTGTTGTTGGCAGAACCAACGCTCCACCAAGACTTGTCTGTGAAACGAGTAAACTGTATCGAGAGGCTTGCTCCAGCAGCAGTCCCAGAACCTACGTCACAACTGCTCCATATCTCTTCCATATGGGTAAGCAGGAGGGAGCCCTTGACTTCCCTCACTGCCGACAAATCCCCGTCGGAACGTGCGAATGCTGGCCTCAAGCTTCTTGCGCCTCTTCCTGGAGCAGTACCACCCCCCAACGACGATTATGACCGCAGCAATTGCGAGGCCACCGATGAGGCCGCCTGCGACGGCAGGGGCGATGGACTTGGCGTTTGATCTGCTAGAACGTGAAGTAGTGGCATCAAAAGTCCACAGTGAAACTTACGACGCAGAAATGGATGGAGAACCCAACGGAGTAGTCACGCTGCCGAAGGTCAGGGAGACGTTAGAGCTGCAGATAGGTCAAATTTTCATTAATGGTTGCTAAGAGGAAAAACGGTACACTGAAGTGGTCTCCATGACGGTGGTCGCATTGGTCACCGTGACAGTTGTCGGTGGAATAGTGGAGGTGACAATAGTACTTGTAGTTGTCGTAAGCGTCACCGTGGATGGACAACAGTCACACAATAACTTGGAACCTGACGAACAGGTTGCGCCAGTCCCAGTTTGGCTGGTTTCTAAGATGGTGCAGTAGTCTGGACATCGTCCATCGCAGAAGGGTGCAGTTCCGGACCAATAGATGCAATCCGCCATGGGAAGGATAACCTCGCATTCAAGTTGCTCAACAAGTAAATATATAGGTGCTCAAGCGCCCAAGCCTGAGTTTGTACGACGTCCAAGGACAATAGAGCTCGTCATGAGGCGGCCAACTTTATGTGACATGGGGTAGATACTCATCAAGGATTGGGCGTTTGGGGCGTACTAGTAGACAAAACGGTGAGAGCGAGATAAGAAAAGACCTTTTATAGCTGGTGGTGAGTCTAGAAATGGTAAGAAGCTACGGTTACGGTCACACACTCACTCCACATTCTTATCCGGGCTCTCTGAGAATAGCCCTGCAACAGCGCCTACCTCTGCGGATGATTCAGCAATGACTAGTGGGTCCGCCGCAAATGTTTTCTGCCCCTTCGCCTCTGGATCTTTTCTGCCTATCCTTCACTCATCCCGGGTCTCACCTTCTCCACACGCTTGATTTATTACATCTGTCCTACGTTTCAGGACTTTCAGCAGCTGTTCCATTTCAATGGCCTCAATGTTTACGAGGAGGAAACTTACCCTGATGATCAATGACGAACTCAGCTCTGTGTATGGGCCATGTCAATCCCTCTAACAGTTTCCAAGTCGAAGAGCCCCGACCAAGCTAAAAAATGCAATTGTGACGGACAGCACTAGGCTATTGGGTAACGGTGTCCCAGCTAACAATCGCCTTCACCAGGGGTATGCATTGTTGTTCTCGAATGGGCTATTCGTGCGGCTGATGAGATGCTTATCAGTCAACTCTTGCCACCCTTCTTCACCATCATCGTTCTGTTCGGGTGATCTTGACACCCAGGAATGGGAGGCAACCATTCGAACTCTGATGACAGATAGTTTCCAGAAAGAGATCCCCATCTGGAAGTCAAAAGGTGCATCTAGAGCATCTGACCACGCCGCAGTTCAATTTTCACCAACTGACCATAGATACCCCAAACATTCTACCACATTGCAGGCTTCGTACTAGACTACGTCGTCTGTGGCGAACCCGCTGAAAAGCTGGTTGAACTAGGTTTCGTGCTGTTCAAACGGAGCACGAACACAAACTACGAGGAGGATGCGACAGCTGACGAGCCCCTAGCGATTTTGACAGGAGAACGCTACTTTACTTCACAGAACTTGTCGTTGGAGACTTTCGTGCGGCAAGGTTTATGTGCGCCGAACGGGACGGCGCGAGGTCCTGCTTTCGAACGGTTTTGCGCGTACTTGTTGGCTTTGGCGTTCACATCCCCCACGCGTTTTTGACAGCGTTTTTAAATCCGCCACTGACATTGGCGCACAGTTGGATAAGTGTGCATGGATGATCGAAATCACAAGACAGTCTATCCCCCGACCTACCTCCTCGGCTTTTCTGCCCCACACTGATGATCGACATGCAATCCGGCATCCGCCGAATCCCGTCATAATTTCTTTTGCTGAACGTTGTAGTGAAGCTTCAGTAAAGCGGCTTTACTCGTTCAGAACAACTCGTGCCAGGGGGGTTTACTCACCGAATGCACCCCAAGCCGCGTTCCAAGCTCATTTCCGTGCAGCATTTTAGGGTTAATTATCCTTGTGACCTTCCAGACCTTCGTCGAATTGGAGTGCGAAGATCAACAATTGCCTGGATCGAAACATTCCCCACGTCCAAAATGAGCCCGGGTGGTTCTTACTCCAACTGCTGACCACAAATTGATGTCGCCACGGGCGGGTTCTATTAATCTTGCTCGGCATTTCCAAGAGTCCAGATGCATTCTAGGTCGATGGGCGGTTCCGGGGTGTGCAGTATAAAGACTCAAAGCTTTGAGGATTATCCTTATCTCCAACTCACCTGAAATCCCCCATCATGTCTTTTGCTGGCGACAATATTCTGAACGTTAGGTCAAAGAACTTTGTCGATCTTCTGGGCAGTAATTTCGCCCCGGGAACGAACGTCATCATCTACACATTGAACCAGGCACCTTCTGGAACTGCGAACCAACAGGTTCGTTCGCCGCATCTACTGTTCATGGTGAAAGACTCACGTGTGTCCATTTCTCTCAGTGGAGGATCACCCCCGTGCCGGCGGGTAAAAACTTGTTTACGATTCAGAGCGTTCTTACCGGGCTATACGCCTGTATAGACGGGCCTGCCGAAGTGGTTTGTATTCATTTTTTTTTCTTGCTGGTCTTTACCCACCGACTTTCATTAGGACAAGCCGATAATCAGTGGTGTCGTCGCCATGCCTTGGGAGATCGATGCTCTTGGTGATCCTTGGAGCCACAGTGTCACGTTGGTTCATTTTCACGAAGTCTTGTTCTCAGCTGAGTATTGGCATCTTCACAGTATTAAGGTTCCATACACCAATCTTTTTTGGAATGCACCCGCCGATGCTCCGCTCACGAGGGTTTGTCTTTTTTTTTTTTTTTTTCACGGCAAGAGTTTTGGTTTCTTATGACAAGAGCAGATTTCCCTTGCCAAACAAGATAACTCGACTGGCCAGCAGTGGACCCCCCGCACGACTCTCCCCCCTGCTTAAGCTCACAAATGTGCATAGTTAGTTGTCACAGCTCCGCTTCTGTCCGAAACTCATTTATCATTCTAGAAGTCTGCGATGAACATGTTGAAAGAGAATAAACACATGCTTGCTTTTGTAATTGTATCCCTCTAAGGAATTCTACGAGTCTCGTATCCTCTCGCGTTTGCTTGTAACGGCTACCCCTCTGGTTTCGTTCGGAATTGATAAGTGGAATTGGGGCTTGGGTACAACTGTGATGCTACTTCACATATCGTACAGTTGTAGCATAAAATCTATAGTGACTAGCGGGGACAGAAAGTATACACGTTTGCTTGTTTTACTCCCCCTCGATGGTGCATCTGGTGCATTGTGTTAATCTCTGGCCGGTAGCATCCACGTAATACCATCGCCAATTGCTGCTCCCCATAGTAAAAACGCTTGTGAATGGGTACATATCTTTAATACCAGATTCAGTCATAATTGTCATGCTTGCAGCGGTAAACCACATTTAAGGGTCTAACTACATGTGTAGCACTGACGACCGCCTTCTAGCCAAGCCGGAAGATGAGTTCTAACGGAGAAAGAACAAATTTGTTGACTTGTTAATATCCTGTGCGCACCGGCAAGCCAACACCAGGTACCACGGGAACAAGAAATTGAGCTAGAACGCAGCTCCGTTGTATCCGACGAGCCATCCTAGGAGATATGCAGAGGCTGAAGCGGGAATGATATCCAGCTTGAGTGGAGAAAGCATGCGGTAAGATCTACTGGCCTCACGGTCTTCCCTGCGATACGATTCCGGACAGAGGATGAAGGCGACGTACGGTTGGGTATACGATGATGTAAGTGCCCGTCCGTAGATTGTGAGAGCCCGGATTGAAAACAGTCCTGTGAAGGCATGGCACTCGACGCATTGTCTGACGCGAAGTAGGTAGAATATGCAGTATTAGATGCAACGCATGGTGTACCGACGTAGCCAAGATGGACCGACAGGGTCATGCCGTCGGCTTCTAACTGTGGATTCAATGCTATGAAAGTGGAACGACGCAGTGGAGACCCGTGCGGACGATGACAAATCAGCGAACGCCTTCAGAACTGCGCTGAGGAACCCCCGCAGCCAGGGCTGTTCCTTTCCCCTGTCATATCATCGCAAAGTGGAGTGGGGCCGGGTAAAAACGGTTTACGTAAATACAATCCACACTAGTTGCAAGACCGTCCACTGTCCTGGCAGCGCTGCACTGAGCAGTGAGCACTTTGTGCCCATCATTTTTTTTCGTCGTGTCCCACACATTTTCAATACAATTTACATATGACTGAGCCAGGAGACCGGTAGCCTAGTAAATTGAATGATGCCAGGTACCGAAAAAGGCTGCCCCAAAAACCAGGGCTGGATTCCCACGGTTTGCCAAATATAAAATCGTTATGGTTTTCGCGTTACCCAACTTGTCCCCTCTTCCACTACTCACGACCTAATGTTCTTCAAATACCTCTCTCTCCTCGCTCTCGTCTCCGTCGTCGTCGCCCAGACGCCCAACAGCACCGCGACCTCTGCCCCCGCTGCAACGCCCAGCGTCAGTCCTTGCATCCTTGGTTGTGTCGCCACTGCCGCTACCGCTGCTGGTTGCGCCGGACCGTGCGTGTCGTTCATTTTTGTATCCCCCTTCTTCCGCTTATCTTGTTGCACATAGAACCGACCTCCAATGTGTTTGCACTAATGCCGATTTCCAAACTGCTGCACTCGCATGCCTCACGGCCAACTGCACTAGCGCAGACTTGGCTGCTGCCCAACAACTTCAGCAGGCGGAATGTGCTGCAAGTATGTATCTCATTCTCATCCAAGGCTCTCCTCTCATTTTCTTCCCGCAGTTGGCGGTGCTTCTGGTACCGCTACTGGCACCGGTACCGGTACAAACGCAACCACTCCCGCAACCTCGGCTCCTGCTGCTACCTCCACCAAACCAGCTACCACCGCTGCCGCCACCACCGCTGCCGCCAGTTCTCATGCCAGTTCTGCCAGCTCCAGTGCTACCGCTACCACCTCCTCGAGCAGCGCTGTCCTGGCCAAGGCCAACTTTGGATTCCTCGGCGTCAATGGTGTCGTTGCTGTTCTCGGTGCCCTCGTTGGTGGAGCTCTTGTCCTCTGAGTGTTCCGAGTCGTGGAATTAGCTGGTTAAAAAAAATCACCCTATCAAAGTAACTACTTTGAACCAACGTTTTGGACAATATTTTGCGGACTGTCTCTTTTCATTAGGCAATGACATTTTTATTTGTTACGTCACCTCCAATTGACGCGCTCAGAGGCTATGGCAAGATGACCAGACCAGTTGATAAACTTTCAGACAGGACTCTAACCCTGGCCAAGGGAGGCGGGCGAGCCTTGTTTCGTTGTCTTCTCGACGCCATTTCCACGTGCTCTCGTCAGGAAGGCAGTTGATTGTTGACTAACTGATTCCGTTCCGTGTCCCTTCACCATGCTCACCCATATTTATTCCGCAATTCATCCACATCTAACAACCCCCTCCCATTCTTAATCCAGTCTGACTGGTCCAGACTCTAGAGGCATAAATACCATGTTCGCGATGGGAGTCCTCTTGTTCGCGATACTCACCCTACACTCCTTTGTCTACGCTCAAGAAATTTTACCGAATTCCTGCAAACTGGAGTGCGTATTTTACGCTGTTGGTCTAAGCAGGTGCCCTAGCGCGTGAGTAGCCGTGTCCATTTTCTTTTTCTCCTTGCCCGATCCCTAACGGCAACGGCAGTCAGGGCACCAACTGTCTATGTGCCTCCTCTGCATTCAAGAAGGAAATACGCGACTGCGATCCTAAGTGCGCCGATGAATTCTTGAATGAGCTATGCGGCAAAGGTACGCTCCTCTTTTGGGCAGAAAAAAGTAAACCTATAACCCAGACTGTTCCCCAGCAACTTCGTCCACGACTTCCGGCCCCTCTAGCACGCCGAGCGCATCCACAGGTGGGTTGACCTTACTGCCTCCCACACCCACGCTCATTCCCACCTTCAGGCACCTCCACTGACACCAACACAGCGGATCCTAAGGATCCTAAGCACACTCACACTGACACCCAGACTCTGAGTCAAACACCACCCAGTACATCGCCACGTATGTCGACGTCCACTTTGAAAACATCCCCTACCCCGGCCCTGACGTCCACCTCGAAACCCTCGTCAACCCCGGCCACGACGTTGACGTCGACGGCGAATTCGATTTCGACCACTGGCCCCACGACGCTAAGTGTTTCTCCATCCACGCGTACGACTGTGATAACCGTGTCGCACCCTGCTGTATCCGCGACGGACGTTCCACTATCGAGTAATGCAGAGGACCACCGCGCGCCACGCGTCGTGTGGGCAGCGCTGGGCGCATGCGCGCTGGCTGCCATGCTGATGTAAACGGAGGTCGTGACTGTCTTTCCTTCATCAAAACATATATAATAACAACTTATACCCTACTACGTCATTCTGCCAGGCGTCTTTTTGATACTGTACTTGAGTTGAAATGATACCTTTTATAGGGTGGGTCCAGAATCTTGGATGTCAGACCTGTCAAGCTCCTGTCAGGCTTTCCCACTCGATCAAGCCTAAGGCATAAGGAGAAAGACCGGATTTAGTTCAATGGTAGCATGCCCTTGGGCTAACCAATAGAAGCGTCGAAGTAAGCGCTCAGGACACTGAGGTGTGGGTGACCACTGACACAGGAGGCTTAGGAGTTGGATTATTGCCCACTGCTCGATATCATTCAGTCCATTGGTCTGACCATCCGTGCATCGCGCGGTTAAAAGTCGATGGAGAAAAGGCAAACACGGAGCCGCGTTTGTCAGTGACGTACAGGGTTGTTGTCGGAGGCGCTGGATAGGGAATTTGTTGTAAGTGTGATAAGTAAAAGCGATCACTGATTGTTATCGACTCTGCTCGGTTTTCTATCATACAGGAGATATGCAAGCATGAAGGGGAATCGCTGTATCAGATCATGATGTGAAACGTCTATGTAATTCACCCCGCTTTGGCTTGACCTTGTATCAAATTGACATTCAGTGACGTGTGAGGGTGCCGTAAAGGCCTGAGGCCTGAGTCACAGTCCTCTCATGCCCCTCTACTTTGAGAATGAGATGCATGGGTCCGGTGTCGTATACTCCACACATTGAATAACGAGGTGGAACTTCTTTTGCTTCGGGTGAGCATCTCAAGTCGTATTAGATCCATCAGCGGTGTTGCGAAGGGTAGAATGGGTCTATCGCAACCCTTGTATTCGCGTCAAGGTCAGCCGATGACAGCTCATTATGGAATTAGGGTCAGCTGGCCCCCGACGAGATTTGGAAGGAGGAATGTGGATCAATACTCAGCTGACAAGGCCCGCCTTGCAAAAAGCGAGGGATTTGGGCTTTTGCAAGGGTGGAAAGATAGCGCTGTCAATATCGGGAACTTTATCAGTGCCATGGTCCATCCAGAATCGGAAATACTCTGTGCTCTGTGAGACAAAGGTTATTGATGAACCATCCCCTCTACCCACATTGTTCACGCTCACCGTAGCCTACAACACCCTCCTCTGCGTCCAACATTGCTCAATCGCATATACGTCCAGGAAGCAATGGATTTTTTATGTGTGCCTCGTGCTGTACCCTATGCTTATATAAGCCTATGCCGTTTGACAGCTGTGACTGTCACACAATGACTGTCACGCATAGTGACAACCTCCGCCGCTCGCTGTTCTTGTTCGACAAATCACCGCCCCCCGTCCTCCCGCTATCATCCTCCCCCACTTCGTCCTCCTCCGTTTTTCTCTATCTCCTGCTGCAGCGGCACCCCCCCTTTTTTTGCTGCACCCTGGTCCAACACCGTCCTCTTGTTGCCTTACACCGTTGATTGATTATGGGGAACTGCGTTTCCGGCGAGGATCGAGCGTCAAAGGCAATCTCGGACGCTATCGACAAGCAAATAGAAGAGGACTCCAGAAAGTTTCGTAAGGAATGCAAGATTCTCCTCCTAGGTCAGTCGCGCTGTACTTTGTCCCATCATCACTTCCCCTACGAGCCCGGTTTACACCGGTCTCGCATTCTTTTCTGCATACACCCCTGCGGGATACTTGTCCTAATGTTTCTCCTGCTTTCCAGGCTCCGGCGAATCTGGAAAATCAACTATTGTGAAGCAAATGAAAATCATCCACCAAAACGGCTTCTCTCGCGAGGAGCTTCTCTCCTACCGCGCCATTATCTATAAGAATGTTCTCGACAGCGCACAGGACATTGTTATGGCGATGCGCAAGCTCGGTGTCGATTGTCAGCTCCCAGAAAACAGAGTGCGTGCTGTTCTGTGCGCATCTGCGCTTTTTCCATTCCATTCATGCCGTGTTTTAAAAGGCCAATGCCGAAGCAATCCATGATTATCGCGTAGAAAGCGCACCGACATTCGTGTTCTCAGAGTCGATCGCTGCTGCTATACACCAGCTATGGCAAGACCCCATCATCCCTACTGTAATGGATCACAGCAGTGAATTCTATCTCATGGACAGCGCCGCATAGTTCGTTTTCCAATATTTGATGGCATGGGCTTGGCACTAACAAAGGGATGCAGCTTCTTTGAAGAGGTCGTGCGAATTGGTGGTTTCAATTATATTCCAACAGAAACGGATGTGCTGCGTGCAAGAGCGAAGAGTACGGGTATCACAGAAACCCGCTTCAACATGGGGCAATTATCGTAGGTGACCTTCCTCTCGCGCCCGGAGGCTGCTCATCGTCTGGCAGAATACACATGTTCGACGTCGGGGGCCAACGGTCGGAACGGAAAAAGTGGATTCACTGTTTTGAAAGTGTCACCAGTATCATTTTCTGTACGGCGCTGAGCGAGTACGACCAGGTATTATTAGAGGAGAAGAATCAGGCTCGTCCATCCAATTTTTGTTTCGTTCGACCTGTTGCTGACCAACGTCTTGTACTGCAGAATCGAATGATCGAGTCCTTGATTCTGTTTGAATCCGTGATCAATTCACGGTGGTTCCTACGGACATCAATTATTCTCTTCTTGAACAAGATCGATGTGTTCAAAACGAAACTACCCAAGGTAAGTACACGATATTCTACTCGCAACATTTTTCTCCTGATGATCCGAAAACAATTCAGGTACCATTGGAGAAGTACTTTTCAGAGTACACGGGCGGAGATGACATCAACAAGGCTGCCAAATACATTTTGTGGCGATTCATGCAGGCGAACCGGGCACGTTTAAGTGTTTATCCTCAGTAGGTCACATCTTTACATTTTATATCGATCTGATTAACCCTGCATTCTAGTCTCACACAGGCGACGGATACAACCAACATCCGACTTGTCTTCGCCGCCGTCAAGGAAACAATACTTCAGAATGCGCTTCGGGATTCTGGTATCCTGTGATAGGCCTCGCTCCTAGGCCCATTGTCTGGTTTCTCAATCGGTTAGTTCACTGGTCACAGCATACGATTGCAAGAAACATCTGAAACGACAATGTCATAGGATCGTTTTGTCGCTGCATAGTATACATCCATTCCTTGCATACGCCTGGCATTACACGCACATATTCTACGCCCCCTCACGATCACGTCTGTTCTGCGTCACACTGGTAGGACAGCACTAATTACGTCCGTCCCTAAACTTACACTAGAACACGTCACTTATTTTCCCTCAAATGAACCCTGTCGGTCGTTGACGGACCGACGGTGTTGCTGACGGAAGGGCAGCACAGGTCGAAGCGATCACCGTTCCGAGGGTGCGCCGCACGACATACACGAAACGATGTGTCGTCGACGTCTCATACGGTCAACGGTAGTCCCACACGATCATCTGCACCACCGTCACAGCGGGTTCGCTGCTGTTGTATTCCTTTGCGATTTATCTCGATTTATGTGCATGGTATCTTTACTTGTTATGGAGCTTGTGGAATATCTGTTTCTGGTTTCGATAGGAATGTACCTTGTAATGATAGTCGCCTCGTTATTGGACGAGAAATAATAGCATAGCATTACACGTGTTGTGAACGCCCGATCCGTGTATTAGTTTTTTGTTCCTTCAAAGCTCGATACTTGCAAACCCCAACCGCCATCCCAATGGACCCTGTGGTGCCACACGAAATAACCGCAGAGCTCACTCAGATCCTCTCCAACCTTGTCCTCGGCGACAACGACATTCGTGCAAGGTAAAGTATTCTTCTGCCTGCCACTGTGCCTCTCCTCACCGTGTACTCAGCGCAGAAAGGGCCGTCAATGAACGCCTCGATCATACCCCCGAGCTCTATCTGCTCGCGCTCACACAGTTTGCGATCACTGCAGACACAGAAGTAGTCAGTCCCTTCTTCTCGCGCCCCTACCCTCCCTGTTGACCACGCCACCTCCCCTTGGGCCATGCAGATGCGTTCATTCTCCTTGGTCCTACTCCGCCGTCTCCTTCTCCGCTCAGCACCCCGCCAGCAGCACTCCAAAACTGCCGGACTCACTCTATATGACCGTCTTTCTTCCCAGACACTCACCACCCTTGAACGTCTCCTCCTGCATTCTCTCGCACATGAGTCTGCTCAGGGTGTCCGGCACAAGTCCGTCGACACCATCTGTGATCTCGCCAACAGTTCCATGTCGCGAGGTCGACCCTGGCATGCTCTCCAGGCCCAGTCTTTCGCCATGACCCAGAATGCCGATCCTGGCCTGCGAGAGGGCGCGTACAGAGTATTCGCGGGCTGTCCAAATCTCGTAATGGATCTCCAGACGGATGCCGTGCTCGGCGTATTTCAGAGGGGACTGCAAGATGCGCATAGCGTACAAGTGATTATTTCCTTTATCACCGTTGTTATTCTCTGTGGTTGTTAAGTATCTTAATTCTTCATCAGGTCCGTCACGCAGCCCTCCGCGCAGCCGTTTCCTATCTCACAGCCTGCGACCCTCCTCAGCTCTCTCAGTCTTCTCCTCTCCTCTACCCGATGCTCTCAACACTTCCCTCCCTCCAGTCTTCGCCATCCAATCTGGCATCGTTCATTTCAACGCTCACTCCACTCTGCACAACTGCCCCAAAGCTCTTTGCCCCACATCTCAACGCACTCCTCGCCTTTCTCCCGGCCCTCATTCTCCCAAGCGCCGATTGTGGTCCTACGCCCACTGTGGCGAAGCCCTTCCCCAGCCCTCGAGGTTCCTTTGACTTCCCGCCCTCCCCAGCTTCTCCCACGCCACATAAGGGCTCAGTAGAAGACAACGGATATGCGGAAAAGGAAGACGTGCGCAAGGCTGCGCTTGAATTCATGATCAGCCTGAGCGAGGCTCGCCCGAGCATGGTGCGTAAAGTTTCTGGGTGGGTCGCGGCGATCGTGCGAGCTTGTCTTGAAGGCATGGGCGAGTTCGAGGATGATCCTCAAGTATTAGAGCTGTGGCTCGAAGCTGACGTACGTCCCCTCTTATGTGATCGGTTGCGGGCTTTGCTGATTATCCTTTCTTTTGGTCTCGTAGCCCGCTGATGACCCAACAGACGAGATGTACCCACATGTCTATGAGCAGTCTCTGGATAGACTTGCGTGTGCTCTTGGTGGCAAGCAGGTCTTGCCCCCTGCGTTCCAGTACATCCCCTCCATGCTGGCAAGCTATGATTGGCGAGTGCGTCATGCGGGACTCATGGCGATCGCTGCCATTGGCGAAGGTACCAGCAAGGTAGACCACGCTTACCATCCTTTTATTATCTTTTACTGACGCACAATAGGTGATGCAAAATGAATTAGGCAAAGTCGTCGAGTGAGCGTGACATTTTTTTTTCCTTCTTCTTACCTTTAAAATCCGAGATTCTAGTCTCGTAACACCGATGTTTCATGACACGCATCCACGCGTCCGATATGCCGCTTGTCAATGCGTGTAAGACCTCGATTTTCTCTGATATACCCTGCTCCTCTGATAAACAGGAAACAGCGGACAGCTGTGTACAGATTTGGAGGCAAGAGATTTATTTAAGCGTACTATATTATTGTGCATTGCTTATTCGTTCTGCAGGAAGTCATACAGGAGAAGTACCATGGCCAACTATTTGGTGTCTTGATTCCAGCACTCGAAGCCCCAGAACCTCGGTGGGTTATGCCATTTGCTTGCCTTCCATTATCGTAACAGTAATATGTGGCTGGAATGACAGTATACACTCGCATGCGGCCGCGGCGCTCATCAACTTTTGTGAGGGCGTAGAGCGCGATACCCTCTTGCCGTATCTCGACCCCATTGTGGAGCGACTACTGAAACTACTCAACCCCCCAGGCGAGGCCGCCGTGAAAACGGTCTGTTGATGTCCTATTGGGTTGCTATGTCGTTGTATCTGATTGTTATTGCGTAGGTGCGGCGGTATGTACAGGAACAGGCCGTGACGACGCTTGCCATGGTTGCGGATGCCAGCGAGGTAACATTCGCAAAGGTGCCTGTGTTGTTGAGGTGTCTTCTGAGGGAACTAACAGGAGAATGGCAGCACTACTCGTCAATCATGCCGCTCCTCCTCAACGTCCTGCGGAATGCGGAGGACCTCGGGTACCGAAAGCTCAGGGTCAAGGCAATGGAGTGTGCAGGTCTCATCGGTTCGTTATTTATGGATCATCAATCTTTTCACCAAACTTCATTTGTCTGTCAGCCATTGCTGTGGGTCAAGATGTATTCAGACCTGACGCAAACACCCTCGTCGAGCTCCTAATGCGAATACAAAGTACTGCCTTACGATTCATTCTGTAATAGTAACTGATCAGACTCTCGCTTATACGTCTTTAGATAGCCCAGTTGACCCGGGTGATACATTATTGGGACACTACCTCATTGCAACGTGGGCCAAGGTCTGCCAGGCCATGGGCCACCAGTTTGAGCCTTATCTCCCGGTAGTTATGCCTCCGTTATTAGCCGCCGCGAGTGCGAAGCCAGACGTCTCCCTCTATGGTACGTACCCTCCCCCCTGTATCAGAATGTTGGTATATGCTAGTTTCTGGATGTGCTTAGATGACGACGAAGAAAAGACGGAGGGGCGCGATGGGTGGGAGACAATCCAGATGGATGGCCAAACTGTGGGGATCAAGACCGCTGCAATCGAGGAGAAATGTCAGGCTTTCGAGACCCTCGTTATATACTGTTCGACCCTAGGAGCACGATTTGCACCATACCTTTCACAAAGCCTTGAGCTGGCACTTCCATCCCTGCGGTTCTACTTCCACGACGGTGTGCGAGAGGCCTGTGCCATGTAAGTCTCTTGCCTCGTTGCGATCTGACATGCTCAAGACAGGAATTGGCTCCCCTGCAGGCTGATCCCGATGCTACTAGCATGCGGCAAGAGCGGTGGTGCTCTCACACATGCGATGATCGCAGCGACATTCCAGCAGCTCATAACCTGCATCCTGGGCGAGTCAGATGCATCCTTCCTCGCTTCGCTGTACAAGTGCTTCACAGACGTGCTTATTGTTGGGGGTGGTCCCACTGCGCTGGCTCCTGAGTTCCATGCGGGGATCATCGAGGCAACGACTCGCCAGCTGCAAAGCCTTGCTGGTAAACGTAAGAGCCGAGCATCGCGGGGTGCCGTGGACCTCGGTCGTGGGACAAGTGGTGGTCATGGACAAGCAGAAGCAAATGGCGATGCAGATGACGATGACCTAGCACTGTTGGAGGAGATGGAGGACTTTGCACTGGAGGACATGACACGGATGTTAACGTGTTTTGACCAGAATCATCCACTGCTGGTGGCGGTTGCCAGTGTCAGAGAGCTTGCAGTTGGGCGATGGGAGAGTGATGATGAGGGGGATAATGAAGGATAGTATTGATAATGGTTGGGATAAGCAGTTGCGCTCGAGAATTCATTCACAACCGCTCGCTCATCAGAATCGCATCATCACTGCTGGGAATGTTATCGGCATCGTCGGAAACAAGAGGACGTTGTGTGAGAGAAAATGACTAAAGGTACCGATAATCACATTGCCATTTAAGTTAAGTAACTCGGCGCCACAGACAAAAACCAGATCTGCAAGAGATTCGCGGCGTGTTTCCAACGCGGCATGGCTGTAAGTTGACAAGTACCACTGATCCACTTGAAGACTCGTGACCCAAAAACTCGACAAAACGGGTAATTGTTCTGCTATGCCGTAAACAATATAGTCGGATTGGGCTGGTATTCGTTCCAGACAAAAACCTCCAGTAAGGTACTTCGTTTGCCAAGAAGTCAATCTCACGTTAAACTGGTAGAACTTACGTTCGGCCGCCAGCCTCTCCCTTATCATCCTCACATTGGCTGGACCGTTGTTTGCCTCTATGACTACTCTACCAGCCAGCTCCGAGAGGCCACAACCCGTGCGTTTTACTGCTCATTTTCATCAGGTCATATCAAGTTGTGTACATTTATTGGGTATGTCATTATTGAGCATTTGGCGGTGTACTCTTTTCACCATCATCTCGTGGAAACAGGAGCGTCTTTGCTGTCGTATTGTCTTTCACGGCGCACGCCGTTTTTTGGGCTCGGTTGCTGGAAACGATGGGTAAACCTGACGTGGGGTCGCTTATGTGTGATACTGGTCTTACTTGACTCGTATGTCATTCGCCATGCTTGATCGCCATATGAATTAAAATGAACCTCAGTTGGCTTTTCGTCTTCGTCTGTGGGTAATATTATTTTCCAAGTCATCTCTGCTCACCCATATTTTTTAGCGGGAGTGTTAGTGAATGGGGTTGGACTGTCATATTCAAGTGGTACTTGTGCATTAGCTATTTATGCATGTATTAGCTTCTATGCCCTGAGCAAGGTTTGCTCTCTTCCCCCATTTTGCGTATGTATCGTGCTGAGGTTGCTTTCAACAGGTTCTCATATACGGCTTTCTCGTCGAGAAGGTATGGAATACAATGTTTCGACCGAAGAGATACTCAACATTGATGAGCAGGTGTATATCGTCTGGTCGGGAGGCAATCATACTCCGCGTTTCAGCACACCGGCATATCGTATTTGCTCTGTTGTTTTATTGGGCTACGTAGCAATCCTGGTGCTTATGATTGTTGGGAAAACAAGCCTGATACGAACGGATGGAATGTGCATGATTGGCCTCAAAGATTTTGCGTACGTTTGATTTGCATAATGTCCGAAGATCTCGAATCTTCCTAATGCCACTACAGAACATATTCCATGATAGCCTACGATCTCTCCTTGAATTTGTTCCTCACAGGCATGTTTCTATGGCCTTTGTGGCGGACGAAGTTTATTAGCCCCCGGCTGAGGAATATTGCGACCAGGACTCTATGGTGTGTGTAACTCTATGTACATAATTTGACAAGCAAATTAATCCTTACTTAAGCGGAGCCTTTGCGAGTTTAACGACGTCCGCTGTATGCATGCTGTTGCGAGATTGTGAAACTCCTGACTCAACGTTACTCTACAGGCAAATGTGGCTATTCTAACGGGACTGAGAGGAGAGGAGTACGGCTGGGCATGTCTTGCTAGCTGCGTGACGGATGTAGGTATATATCTCTTATACCATTTCACACGTCTCAATGCACCACCGAGTGATAGGTGACTTTGAACGCGGTAGTGCTTGCATGGGTCACAGCAGGGTCAGATTCCAACGTCCCAGTCGACCGTTTCTCCATCCCAACAATGGATGTCGGTCCATTGTCACTTGCGGGAAACGATGGCGAACAAAGCAGAAGGCCCATACATCATGAGGAGAGTACCTTACAGCCCACCATCAGCCAATTCCCTCTGTCTCTGCCAGAATCGTACTACGACTACATTCCACGAGATCAGCTGTCAGAAGCCAACAATACGTTGGTAGAAAGCAGACGTCAAAGGGATGCCAACGCCGCCGATCAGGTAACTGTTATAACTTTAATCAGCGTCACACCAATATATCCTGATGGTGAATTCGGTAACACCAGGAGTGGGGTTTCGTGCGTGCGTGGAGACGCATACATGATTCGTGGCACTTTTCAAAGCAGGTACATAGTTTGCTTCCTAATCTTCAAATTTATTCAGCAATGTCATCATACAGGGGACGGAGATGACAGATGCTACGGTGTTGCCTTGCAGTCGATCTGAAAAGGACCCAGACCTCGTACAGGAGACACCCGATGGCCATCACGAGGGGGAAAAAGGATCATGTCAGACAGAAGTGCAGGAAAAGGACATTTGCGATCGCTAATATACTTTCCGGCTGGAGATGCCCATTGTACGTATTTCTCTTGCGATGGAGATAGAGAAATGTTGAGGATGTAACGTGACCACGTCGCTTCAGATAATGTCATCCTTACATAATGCAGATGACGTGATGACCATCCGGTAAATTGCAAGTATCTTGAAGCCGTCGGGGTGATTTACGGTGGAGTCTGCAGGCTTCCAGCCAATCATGGGACGATTTAACAGCATCGGACGCAAATACTTAAGCATACACAGGGAGTCTGGCTAACTGTCCCCTGCTAGTCACTACAGTAGCAGACAGGAACAGCACAACGATAGGAAACCTGGATGTCTCCATCATGATGAAGCTTGCAATTAGGCTTATAGGGTAAGAAGTCGCGACTACTCGCTCCCCCCACTTCCTGACTTATGCTGAATGGGATATGTTTTTGCCATCAAGGCACAGTTAGCCTTGAGGTGATGGCTACTGCTCCCTGTCTGGCACGACAGTTTCATGCCCGTGCTCATGTTTGTCGTGCTAACCGTACACTATTCGAATTCTTGAAGATAAAGGTTCCTATGACCCAACACCAGCCTTCAGGCTCCATGCCTAACAGGCGTTTCATGTATTATTGATTTCATGGGATCATGTCTCGATCCTCAGATTGCCAGGCACTAGAAACATTCAAGGCACCGTCGGGACACACGTTTAATTTATAGCCGAGCTATTATAAAGCGATGTGACCTTATTTTCGACCCTCTGACTTGCCTGACCCACGCCATGTCTTCGCAGACAACGACGCCGGTACCATTTTCGCCAATCTCACCAGCCTCGTCTGATATCGAGAAGGAACCACTAGCCAGCCCACCATTCAATCATGTCGAATCTCAGCCTTATGGTAGAACTGAGGACCACGTTTGGGAGCAAAGTCCATTCTTCAAGACGTATATTTCCCTTGCGGTCATCATGACGATTTGGCCCTGGATTTTCTTCGCAGCAGTTTCTGGAGGTCGACCACTTCATCCCTCTCAGGCGAAATTCGTGGAGAACCATCCCCAGGATTTAGTATTCCTTGTGACAGCTATCGGTGCCGTCATCTCTGTTGTCGTCGGCGTATTATTTTCAAGAGCTGTCACTAGTATTGCACGGCAGTGGGTTACTCACACCTTAGGCAGCACTTTCGGGAGGTTCCCACGGCCTCTTAGGGGGGGTTCTTATGTGATGGAAAAGTAGCCTTAGAGGCCTGTCGCTTGGGAGGTTCCCCCGCCATATTTTTTGTTGACCTCCCAGAGCATTTTCTGGGCCTATAAATATGTTTTCCGAGCATGTACATATGTCTTTTAACTACATATTTTATTTTATTTCACTTTTTCGAACCTCTTGGAACTTTTTTGAGCCTCCTAGACACTACATCAGCTACTATAATAGTCATTCTGAACCGTTGTACGCAAATAAATTTTCATCTTAGACACTAGGGGAGGGAGAGGAGGGAGAGCGGGGAGGGAGAGCGGAGGGAGGAAGGAAGAGAGGGAGGGAGGGAACAGGGAGTGGAGACACTGCATCATGGGTCGGGCAAGGGTCGGAGTGGCACGACAGCAAACCCGAACCCTTGTAAACCGTACCCGGAACAGGTCTTGGGCAACCCGACCCGTTTCGGGCACGATTTCATGGCCAAACCGCGGGTAGGGGGCACACCTGCGATTTCACCACCAATTAGGTGTTCCGCTACCTCGCGATGGCCGGCCATGTCAATTGACATGGGCCTAGCCTCGCGAGGTATGTTTTGCCTCCTCACCTCGCGAGGGTGGCCGTCGACGTCAATTGACGTGGGCCTAACCCTCGCGAGGTACTCGGGGGTGGTGTCAGTGCTGGTGCCTCTTTGTTACCTCATCGCTGTCACCTCGAAAGCACAAGGCGCAGGTCATTCGACATGCGCTTGTGTTCACGAGGTAACCGAGGAGGGAGTGAGTGAGCAGATGGCGAAAGTAGATGAAAAAAAACATACCTGGGCCGGAGTGTGGGCGCACCACACCTCCGACACAGCTTTCCATGCTCCCTGTCGTCGTTGTAGGCGCAGTCATCATTGCAGTAGGTCGTTGCCGTCGTCATGGCCGTCGTTGTCGCTGTCGTGGCTGCTGTTGTCGCTGTTGTGGCTGTCATTGCCATTGTTGTGGCTGTCATCGTTGTCAAGGCCGTTGTCGTTTGGGTACATTTTTGTCTTTACCTTGGTCCGGGCCATCGTCGTCTTGGGTCTGGGTGGTTGGTTGCTGACTGTAAGGGTGCGGAGAGTGAGGGATCTGGAAATGGAGATCGATTGCAAGGGACCAAGGGGATAATGGAGAGGGGGGAAGGAGTGGAGGGAGAGTGGAGAGTGGAAAGGGAGGGCAGAGAGGGAGAGAGTGTGTGTGGAGGGAGGACAGAGAGCGGGAGGAGAACGAGAACGGGGAGGAGACGGTGTAGGGTGCAAGTGTAGTAATGAGCAAAGTTCAAGTTTAGTCATGGGCAGAGAGATACCAACCTACCAATGTCGCAAAAAAGAAGAACCTCCAAGTAATATCCTAGACCATTTGATGCAAGCATGAGCGGCGATGACTGCTGAACATCTTGGTATTTTTTTCTTGATTTTTGACTAAGTGATTGTCGTATATGTGAATTTTAATATTCAGCGCACCATTAAACGAATTGTCATTGGATGGTCAATTGTCAATCTCTGACACCTCTCCCGCACCTCTCCCGCATCTCTCCCACACCTCTGCACCTCTCTCGCACCTCTCCCCAACCTCTAGCTCTGCTATCATACATTGCAGGCGGTCAGGTGATTGATGTCGATCAACGATCGATCAATCAACAACAACGCGTCGCGTTCTCTTCTCGTCCCCAGGCACTGTCTTTGCCTCACCTACAATACCCCTTCGTGATTTTCCATTTCACCCATGCTTCCTGTAAGCCCCTTTCACCTTTTTTGCTAAAACTGATGACTGACAAGAGATAGAGGCCAGAAAGGTTAAGGGTAGGAGAAGGAAGATGAAGACACCACGGAGGAAGAGGACAACGATGACGAGGACGAGGACGAGAACACAGACGACAAGGGGGAGGGTAAAAGCAGTGACTACGGGAACACAATGGTCAGTCGTCTCCCTCTCCATCCCCCGTTCTCTCCATTTCCTCTCTCCCCTCTCCTCCACCCGCTCTCTCCCTTCCTCCCCGTTCTCTCCTCCCCGACCCTCTCTCTCCTCCTACGTTCTCTCTCCCCACACACACGCTCCCCAATCTCTCCTCTGCTTTCTCTCTCATGCCCTCTCCTCCGCCCGCTCTCCCGCTCCTCCCCCCACACTCTCTCCTCCAGGCTAGACCTCGACGCGACGAGGGTGTTGCGAGGTGTGAGGTGTGAGGGCTGCATCTGGCACCTCGCGAACACCTCCTTCACGTCAATTGACGTGACAGAGGGTGTTGGGAGGTGCGAGAGAAGAGGGGGGTCCCCGTTCCCTATCTCTTCCCTCCCTACTATCTTTCCACCCCCTGCTCTCCATTCCCACTCTCTCTTTCCCCTCCCTAATGTCTGTTAGATGACTTGGAATTAGTACTATTATAATAGCTATGTAGTACAAGGTTCGAAAATTTGAAAATAAAATAAAATAAAAATATAAAACATATGTGGATGCTCCTCGAATGCTCGGAATACATATCTATATGCTCCCAGAAGATTCTCTGGGAGGTTGACGAAAATATGGCGGGGGAACCTCCCAAGAGCCAGGCCTCTAAGGCTACTTTCCCATCACATAAGAACCCCCCCGAAGAGGCCGTGGGAACCTCCCGAAAGTGCTGCCTAAGGTGGTTACTCACAACCAAGAAGCAGACGTATTTCATGTTTCTTTCTTCCACGGTCTCAAGAATCATACATACCCTTGGGGCGTGAACGATATACCTCTACTTCTCCATTTTGATCGACTTCCTTTTGCCTTGACGATTTTCCTGTATCTAGTCCTTTTTATTCTTGTCAACCCTGGCATCACAGCTCTCATATCGCCGATCCCGATCCGTCGAACTGCCCCTCTCAATGGAACAGAGCTTGATTTCTCATTGACCAAGCCCGAGTGTGTTAGTTGGTTTACAGGAAATCAACCTCCGTCGTCATGTGGGTGGGAAGTGAGTTCTCGCCTATATACGTCCGTGATGCGTTGCCAAACTTTTTGTTATCTTTCCAAAGACTTTCAATGGCTACCGGTACACAACCTGTCTTTCGGAGACTCAAATGCCGGATGTGTTAGAGTCGGGCAACGGGAATGTCGGTGACCCCTTATAATAATTTCACATTTTGAAGTTGATCCTCCTCTCTCCTTCCGGTAGATTTTAATTTCGGTTGCAAACATCAGTCTCGCGTTGACTCAACTTGGGGGTCTACATTTTCTCGGATCTATGCGCGGTGTATTACCACTTGGTCGCAATGGAGTCCCCGGTCTCAACTTTATTTCAAGCTCTACGGCAGACCCACAGATAGCATCCTCTCTCACCTATAATTATACTCTTGGACTTCAAGGTGTCTCGAGCAATGTGTCCTGCAAATACGACACAGAAACCCCCATTGTTTTTACAAACACAACTACAGACCTTGGTTGGATAATAACATATAATGGTACTTGCCCGAATGGACAGAATAATTTGTATGATGGTTCCGACACGCTATACACCGACACCCACCTACTCGCATTCATGGTCTGTGAGACTACGGCAAACACGGGAGGGCCGTATACTTTCTATTTCAGTGGGGGACCAGGCGAGCATTATCAAACGGCGGTCGGGAATTTATCATGCACTCTTTCATCGGAGTTGGCTGTGTTTGACCTGACATATTCACAGCAATGCCGTTTCGGAAGTGGGACCGACATCTACGCAACTCATATGTCGTGCGGTGAAATCCATAGGGGAGGTTGCCGTGCAGGCCCAAAGTAATGCAGATAATCTGATGGCAAGCACGGTTATCACCGTCGGGACCAAGTAGTTCGACCTACAACCGTACGAGCAGAATGCAACATACCTGCAACTGTATGCGCAGATGATTCAGGGCATGTTCGAGTACGAGGTACGTGCAGTCCACTCCCTTACCTTCACGGCTTAATTCGTTTGATTAGGTTACGTATATTCGCATGCTATACATGATGCAAACCGTCACCAACAAGACATCGCCAGCACCTTTATCTTGCATGCGCTCGGTCGAAGGTTCAACAGTTTACCAGATACCCGGCTGGTTAGCCACAGGTACAACTGCCGGATATTTGGTGCCTATGACTATTGTCAACTTAACTTCGGTGATCCTTTTGATCATTGCTATGCGATGGCACGCGGAGGGGAAGTTACCTCGCTTCGATCCCACCAACCCCGTGTCGGTTATCATAGATAGGGCTGAACATCCACATACCACCGTGGATACGGAAGCTAGCTGGAAAATCCACGTAAAACACCTTAGGGGTCGCGGGCATAAAAATGTAGCAACTCCGGGTTAGCATTTCACGACTCATGTGTACTTAGCGCTAATTCCTTTTTCTTCCTCTTGAAAGCCTGATACTCAGACGACACGGCGATGATAATGAAAGTCATGATGTGTTTGTGTTGAATGTAGTGTTTTTAGTTTCATGATTGAAAATTATGTTGCAACGGACTTCGTCTAAAATTCGCGCAATACTTTGAAACGCCGTGGCGGGTAAGATTAGGGGAACGATGAACACTGAGCACCATTGCGATTTCGGAGGGAAATTTGGATATTGGTCGAAAAAAGAGGTCGAGCTGAGCGCCCGGACTTATCCAATTAGTTGTTGCAGCATTTTTCGCCTGGGACAGTAGACCATGATTGTACCCGGCAAATTCATCCTCAAACTCCACACCTCAATGTCTCGAAGATAGCGGTAAAATGATATTGACAAATCGGGCCGCGGAGGTACCGATAATATTATTACTTCGACCTCGACCTCGTACCATCGTGCCCGTAAATATCGTGACGATGAAGCCAAGTGACCTGCCTTGATAACAACTGTTGCGAAACACCATAGGTATATCTAATGAGAATGTTTGGTTGTCAAGAGTATTTAAGAAGCCATTCGTCATCCGCACCGCCAAAATCTTCTTTAACACTATCCACGACCTTCCATAATGGCCACGGCGTCAAGGTCACCTCAGATTCTGTTCGAAGAATGTCCCAGAAGCGTCGACCCGTTCCAACAATTTCCAAATGCTTGAGATCTTGGATCAAGTCCTCCGGGGCAAGAGGAATGTAATCATCTATGCCCGACAGTAGCAAGAACCAGAGAAACGGCAATTGTGCCAGTCCTTCAAGCTAGTTGGTACAAGATATTAATGTTAATTGCAAAAATTCGTAAACTTGTGGATTACCAGTGGTGTCAACATCCAAATGTCCATGTATTGCGGATCCCACATTAAGGCAAGGTGCAGCGAGCGCAGCGTCGAGGGCAAGTGTAAAGCAAGATTTTCAAAATCGTCGTACGCGAGCCGCTGACAATACCCGGTATAGAGGCCCAGAACTTGCAGATCAGAAAGCTCTCTAACGGCAGGTAAGATAACCCGGAACACTTCCCAAGAAGCACGCAGTCGAAGACAGAGCCTCCGTAAAGGCCGCCCGTGAATAAACCTAGATATCGCCAAGAATTCTTCGTCATGGCTATCAACATCTGAGCACAATTGAAATGAAATTAATTGCGGAAGTGAAGAAAAGCTTCTCTGAAAAATGAGGTAGACATCCAAGCCAATTGCTCCTGCCAAAACCAAAGACTCCAAACCAACCGTGTGGTGAAAGACAAGTTCCAAGCCTCTTAGTTCCGTGCCAAAGGGAACGTAGATCTCCAAATGCGTCAGGGAGCTGAGTATTCGAATAGGAATATCGCCAACTTGCGAACCCAGCAAGTCAAGCTCTCGCAGAGTCCTTGAATTGGCGCTAGCCATGTCGAGAATATGACTACAATCTCCTAGTTCCGTATCAACGTCGAAAGGGTCATGGGATTTAATTGCGAGGGGGTTCGTGAACTGCAGTCGATTGAGACGATGCAAGCCAGTCAACGCTGGCGACCACATTTTGATATTGCTGGTAGCAAACAACAATTAGATTGGGGTCCAAGATTATTTAGACCACTTAGACATACAAGGAACATCGCAACTCTTGCAGCTGTGGGCAAAATTTGACGAGAGCCTCCGCAACATCCTGCGGAAAGTCAGGAAAACCTAGCCAATGGACAGAACGCAAGTTGGGAAGGTGTTCGAGAGCTTTGACTACACATCCTGACAGTAACAAGTAGGAAATGTCAGATATTGTGGGCATTGTTGGCATTCCAAATTGGATTCACGTCGCTCAAAAATCATATTCCCCGCCGCAAAATAAACTACCATCTTCTTCACCACCTTTGCGAATTGAGGTGTGTGGACGATGTTATCGAGAAGCTCCCAAGAGCGAGACACAAACGACAAATCAACGGAATCCCAGTTCCCATGAAGGTAGATCTTGACAACTGAAAATAAGAACTGCACAGCGAGATCATGGTGGAGGCGCGATACGAACAAACATGTCCTTTGCTGTGATGGAGGAAGGTGCTCAACTACAGAGCTCCACATTTCGGCTGGAAGTATCGCCATTGCGAGTCTTGATGCGCATCCGTTGGTTTTCCCACACTTGAGTATCTACCGTGTTATGTAAGCTAATCCAAAGTCTTTTCTATGTCATTGCTTTCACCTGTCCGTTTCGCTATCAAGTGTCGAAACAAAGAAAAATGCTACGGAATTCAGGGCATTTACAGGAGTCGGTAACTTCACAAACACCACACGACTTCTTGAAGGTATCGGCAAAGTTCCTATCTAGCTTGGACGAAGTCGCCGGTGGTTAGAGTACTACTTGAAGATGACAGCTTTCAGCAGCAAACCTCTTTTTTTGTTTCTCCGTTTCATTTCATTTATCTTGTCTGTCAGCGCTGTAAATCCTCATTGTACGTATATCTTTCTTACATTCTGTACGAAGCGAGGCGCCTCAGCGATCCTCTTCACGAGTGTCTCGCTGAGGTAGTGAACTTTTCAGATGAAATGTAAATAACCGGCCTCCCAAGCCTTGCCCACTTAAGCACGCATAGACTTCCCAAAACTTCTGCCTTCCATTTCCTAACTGCCCATCCGTCATCATCATTGTCCGGATCAGGGGACGGTGCACGCGTCGATGGTGCCGATTTGTCACTAAACCGACTGGAGACTATTATGGAGAGAAGGTATACCTGAATAGTCAACGGCACGTCGGAGGGAGTACAAGAGAGGGGGAGGTGAGGGAGGGAGGATCTCACCGAGGGTTCCCCTCGATGACACAGTACTGCCTGGAAGTTGGGTTGTGGATGTTGCACTGGCAACGACGTTGAGGTGGCTGATGACCCTGAGGGCTGTGTTGTGGAGCATGTGGTACTCATCACCCAGGAGGGTCTGGGAGGTAAGGCTCCAACTATTTACTTTATGTTTACAGAAATTTCTTATTTAAACGGAAAGAGTAAAGATAAACAGTATAAACAGTTTTAAATAGTTTATAAAGGGTTATTATAATACGAAAAAAAGTCTAGTCCCACTTCAACAGGCCTTCACGGATCCACTCCTTCGCACACATTGCCCTCATCACAGTTGCTGCCTTCAGGGATGAACGCTGATCCGTACAGAGATGCCGAGACCTGGAGAAGAGCCGCTCGACGGAGACAATAGCACCAGGAATAGCTAAATAATCACGAGCGATGCGAGCGATGGTGGGGAATTCATGAGCGTGTTTCTAAGTGTAAATATGAGCTAAAGGGGCGGTGACAGCCAAAATATGGCTTACCTTTGTTATGGATCGCTAGATCAGCGGGCTCCAGCAACAACCAACTAAAACAAGTCGAGATCAGACCAGAGGAAACACAAGATGAAAGGTGTATTCATGGTCTACCACTACTATACAGCAAGTAGCAGTCTGGGGAGGGAGAGAGTCTAGGAGAGCGAACCAGGGAGAGGAAACCAGACTAAACGTGAGGAAAGGGAAGGGAAAAAGAGGAACAGTTCGAAGATGAAGGTTTAAATACAAAGAAGTTAGGGAAATGCCATGAAAGACAGACTACCGGGTCTGTATGTACAAACCGAGAGAAATGTAAGAACAATAAGGCTGTCCTGCAGATACAGCATGTCCATCAGTGTTTCAAGTAGTGATTGCAGGGAAATGGTTCGGAGCAATCAAGGGTCCAGACCCTGCGCCTCATGGTTGCCTCATGGCAAGGAGGTGGAACAATCCATGAATGGATGTGTCAGTGAGCACATGATGAACATGAGGTGGCCATGTGGATGTCATGTGGCTGAGTTCCTAATTTGGGAATGATGAGATTGGTTCGTCTTCCTGATGGTTTGCATTGGCAGTGGATGCCTGGCCAATAGCAGCATACGACTATGAGTATGTGTATGCGGGATCGGGATGGAAAGGTGAACATGATGCTTCATCATTGGAGGCAGGGGAGAAAGTGAATCACTGAATGGGGAAGAACCATGATGGGGGCAATGCAATGAACACTGGTAATCATACACCAGCAACTGTGGTTCCTGCAGTACGATAAGCAAGGGTGCTTCATATAACCCTTCTTGGCTGCAGGGTACTGGATGACTGGGATGTCGACTAGGTGTGGATATTCTCGACCAGTGGACTGGTACACAAAGGTGATGAAACATGTCGGAATGCAGGTCTTTGTGGAGCATCAAGGGAACTTGTCATACATGTGAGTTCGGGTTGTTAACTGAGCACCGGCGGTCAGCTGATGAGAAGAAAGCGAATGAATGTGGAGGTGACATGTGAAGAAGAACAAGATGGTCGGCCAAGGTAGGTCAAAGGAGTCATCGGTTGTCGGCAACTATGACGGATCCGATGTCTGAGTCATTGTGGGGAGGTTGTGTTATCCGAATATAGGTTGCATAGATATAGACGCCCACAAGGGTGGAGATGCCAATAGAACATATGACAATCGTGGCGATGAGCTGGGCGTCAAAGGTAACCATGAGGATTGGGATGACGTGTCGGTCTTCTTCAAAATAGGAAAGTCGATCGGTCATCAGGCACAAGGCTATTCATTTATCTGTGACAGGCACAAGGAAGATCGGTCGGCGGAGAACCAGAATATTCCGATTGCTGGGTATGATCAGTGGTTGGGTCATGGAGTATTCTTGTCTCCGGGTATGCACACTGGTCATGGGTTGTGACAAGAACGGAATGGTCAGGTCCAGATTGTATCGTCTTTAGGTTCCTTCAGCTCCTGGTTGTGCATGAATGATTATGCATCTTCAAGTCATCCAATGGGAATATGGGGTCAACCCAAGAGTTCGGTAACAAGGTATCGTCCAATCAGAGCGTGGGACTTGGCACATCTTCGTGGGAATGTAGAGGTCAATGGGTATCACGTGCTGTCAAAGCAAAACACAGGGGCAAAAAGGTGAAAATCGTAACAAAAACAAGTGAAACCGGATTATCGGCGAGAGGCATTGATGAATGCAATGTTGGAGAAGTTGTTTGAGAAAAGACGAAAGGAAGAGGATATCACAGAATGGGAAAAGATGCTTTAGAGAAATACAACCCAAGTGAAACCTGTGCAAGCCCCTGGACCCAAAGATGGATTTTCTTCGTTGAAGCCGGAACATGATGTGTCCCACCATCCCCACACATTCTCAGTTGTTGTTCCTGATGCCTAAAAGGACTTGTGATGGTTCAGGGTCACTTGGACTGTATAACTTGGATTGTCCAAGGTACATACTCTCTGTTCTGTGTATCTCACACAGGACAAGGTTCCCCCTTCCCCTCATGAATCGTCTGAAGGGGTTTCGACAATGCCATTTGGGTATTTATGATGATTTGTGGGATGTTGCAAATTGGACACCTCTCTGTTGGCCATAACCCTACCAACCCCGAATGTTGGCATATCTACACCTACCTTGAATGTCCTGCATGACATTAAACTGTAATGACAAAAATCGATGGTCCGAAATGACTTGTTAAACTAGTATGAACCCAAAGCAGGATGCCTGCTCCAACAAACCTGAAAGTCCTGATTCCTGGATACAGAGCCAACTGTATGACAAAGCAAGACCCAGAGAACGCGTGCACGATCGCTATAAGCCGTTAAAAGAACCTGATGTCTGTTGACATCTGAACCAAAACAGAAGGATACTGTGCAAACCAACCACCTTGTTCTCATTGCTATGAAGAACCTCATGTGCTACTGACTTGTATAGCAGTTTGCATCAGAACGAACGATGGATCGAACGAACCCCCTCCCTTTCCCCCTTCGAAATCCTCATTGCCAAGAGTATAACTTGAAATTGGCATTTCTCCAACATCCCACCCCTCGATATTTTTTACCCTTCAAATGCTGTTAGTATAACTTGAAACCAGCCGATGAATACCGAAACCCTCTCCTCTCCCAGACTCCTTGTCAAGAGTATAACTTGAAATTGGCAATATCTGGATATCCACCGCATCTCTATCCAGAAACTGTTAGTATAACTTGAACGCAGTTGATGGAACCGAAATCCTATAACCTCAAAATACTGATCCGCACCCCAAGTGTCCGCAATGACGATAAACTATGATGACGATTCCCCTGAATGTCTGTAATGACAATAAACTATCATGACTACTCTGGATGTCCGTAATGACACAAAACTAGTCACCCATCCCGGAACCCCAGACTTCCCTCCTCCCGAAACATGACCCTGTTGCATTCATGGCATATGAAGAAATCTCGCACACCACTTGAGTGTAGGAAATCCACAATCAGTCAACAAGACCGATATCTGGAACGATATAAAACTAGACAAGCTGAAGAGCCGAATACTTCGAATGTCCGGAATGACATGAAACTAGAAACACCCCTGACTCAGGACTGTGACCATTCCAAGTCCTTTGTCATGACCAGATAACCGAAATGTTATAAAACTTCGAAACCCTTGATGTCTTGCATGACATCAAACTGAAGATGGACATGAACACCCACCCCAATCTCTGACCCCATCCTCAATGACTTGTCCACAGTTGCTGTGATTGTTCTGAGTTGTACTCTAGACAATGCCAGCACATGGAACCTGAAACTGGATGTCGATCCTCCTGAATCCTCAACCCTGACCCGATAACCGGAATGTTATAAAACTACGAAGTACCTGATGTCTGTTATGACATCAACCGAACCCAGATATCCCTCTCCAACACCTGATGCTGTTAGTATCACTTGAATGCAGCCGAAGAATCCATAACCCTCAAACTTCCTCTTGACCTTGATTGTCCGAAATGACGCTATAAACTAGAACCTGTCGCATTCATGGAATATGAAGAAACCTCAGGCATTATTCAAATGCAAGGAATCCACGCTAAGTCGACAAACACTGACCCATGCTCAAATATCCGGAATGATATAAAACTAGCCAAACCAAAAGTCTGAAATGACTGTAATCTACGAACCTCTTGAATCCGAAATCCCATCACCCCTAGAGACCGTACATCCGTAATGATATAAAACTTCTGATCCTCCAAACCAACCCCTTTGGACCCCGATGTCTGAATAGACAATAAACTAGAAGAACCATCCGTAATGATGTAAAACTTCTGAAGCTGATGCATATGTTTGCTGATGCTGTTTGATGTGGAAATCTCTGCATCATGAATGACCTGGACCCAGTTGAAACCCTTCGTGGAAGGTTTTCAGTGATTCTCCCCACCCCCACCACCCTTATCGACCTGTGGTTATCAGTATAACTCGAACGTAACCAATGGAACCCCCGAATATCGAAAGTATAACTTGAAATCGATCCTCAACCCCCGCTGTAGTCTGGAATGACTTTAATCTATGACAATTAACTGTTCGAATCAGTTGCCCTGTCCTGTTTGTTGGATCCTGACCCCCCAGTAATCATGGATTTGATTGTTGTCATGTACGTTGCACATGGCAATGGTCTACGACGTCCGGTATGACGTTAAACGTACGCTGTTATGACATGGAACCCTCTTGATGATGTTTCATTGTCCCTATGTTCTCCTCCTTGTTCTTTTGCTTATTCGCGCGGACGCGAATCTTGAAAGGGGGGTATTGTTACGATTTTCACCTTTTTGCCCCTGTCTTTTGCTTTGACAGCACGTGACACCCATACATTCCCACGAAGATGTGCCAAGTCCCACGCTCTGATTGGACGATACCTTATTACCGAACTCTCGGGTTGACCCCATGTCCTCATTGGATGATTTGATGGTGCATAACCATTCATGCACAACCAGGAGCTGAAGGAACCTAAAGACGATACAATCCGAACCTGACCATTCCGTTCTTGTCACAACCCATGACCGATGTGCATACCCGGAGACAAGAATACTCCATGACCCAACCACCGATCATACCCAGCAATCGGAATACTCTGGTTCTCCGCCGACCGATCATATGTCCACACCCATATGCTCATGACATTGTTATTGTTCTTTCACAATTCATCTACACGGTTCCTTGTGCCTGTCACAGACGAATGAATAGCCTTGTGCCTGATGACTGATCGACTTTCCTATTTCGAAGAAGACTGACACGTCATCCCGATCCTCATGGTTACCTTTGACGCCCAGCTCATCACCACGATTGTGATATGTTCTATTGGCATCTCCACCCTTGTGGGCGTCTATATCTATGCAACCTATATTCGGATAATGCAACCTCCCCACAATGACTCAGACATCGGATCCGTCATAGTTGCCGACAACCGATGACTCCTTGGACCTATCTTGGCCAACCATCTTGTTCTTCTTCACACGTCACCTCTACATTCATTCGCCTTTCTTCTCATCAGCTGACCGCCGGTGCTCAGCTAGCAACCCGAACTTGCATGTATGACAAGCCCCCTTGATGCTCCACAAGGACTTGCATTCCAACATGTTTCATTACCTTTGTGTACCAGTCCACTGGTCGAGAATATCCATACCCAGTCGACATCCCAGTCACCCAGTACCCTGCAGCCAAGAAGGGTTATATGAAGCACCCTTGCTTATCGTACTGCAGGAACCACAGTCACTGGTGTATGATTACCAGTGTTCATTGCATCACCCCCATCATGGTTCTTCCCCATTCAGTGATTCACCTTCTCCCCTGCCTCCAATGATGAAGCATCATGTTCACCTTTCCATCCCGATCCCGCATACACATATTCATAGTCGTATGCTGCTATTGGCCAGGCATCCACTGCCAATGCAAACCATCAGGAAGACGAACCAATCTCATCATTCCCAAACTAGGAACTCAGCCACATGACATCCACATGGCCGCCTCATGTTCATCATGTGCTCACTGACACATCCACTCATGGATTGTTCCACCTCCTTGCCATGAGGCAACCATGAGGCGCAGGGTCTGGACCCTTGATTGCTCCGAACCATTTCCTTGCAATCACTACTTGAAACACTGATGGACATGCTGTATCTGCAGGACAGCCTTATTGTTCTTACATTTCTCTCGGTTTGTACATACAGACCCGGTAGTCTGTCTTTCATGGCATTTCCCTAACTTCTTTGTATTTAAACCTTCATCTTCGAACTGTTCCTCTTTTTCCCTTCCCTTTCCTCACGTTTAGTCTGGTTTCCTCTCCCTGGTTCGCTCTCCTAGACTCTCTCCCTCCCCAGACTGCTACTTGCTGTATAGTAGTGGTAGACCATGAATACACCTTTCATCTTGTGTTTCCTCTGGTCTGATCTTGTTATGGATCGCTAGATCAGCGGGCTCCAGCAACAACCAACTAAAAGTCGAGATCAGACCAGAGGAAACTCAAGAAGGATGGTGTATTCATGGTCTACCACTACTATACAGCAAGTAGCAGTCTGGGGGAGGGAGAGAGTCTAGGAAAGCGAACCAGGGAGAGAAAACCAGACTAAACGTGAGGAAAGGGAAGGGAAAAAGAGGAACAGTTCGAAGATGAAGGTTTAAATACAAAGAAGTTAGGGAAATGCCATGAAAGACAGACTACCGGGTCTGTATGTACAAACCGAGAGAAATGTAAGAACAATAAGGCTGTCCTGCAGATACAGCATGTCCATCAGTGTTTCAAGTAGTGATTGCAAGGAAATGGTTCGGAGCAATCAAGGGTCCAGACCCTGCGCCTCATGGTTGCCTCATGGCAAGGAGGTGGAACAATCCATGAGTGGATGTGTCAGTGAGCACATGATGAACATGAGGCGGCCATGTGGATGTCATGTGGCTGAGTTCCTAGTTTGGGAATGATGAGATTGGTTCGTCTTCCTGATGGTTTGCATTGGCAGTGGATGCCTGGCCAATAGCAGCATACGACTATGAGTATGTGTATGCGGGATCGGGATGGAAAGGTGAACATGATGCTTCATCATTGGAGGCAGGGGGGAAAGTGAATCACTGAATGGGGAAGAACCATGATGGGGGCAATGCAATGAACACTGGTAATCATACACCAGCAACTGTGGTTCCTGCAGTACGATAAGCAAGGGTGCTTCATATAACCCTTCTTGGCTGCAGGATACTGGATGACTGGGATGTCGACTAGGTGTGGATATTCTCGACCAGTGGACTGGTACACAAAGGTGATGAAACATGTCGGAATGCAGGTCTTTGTGGAGCATCAAGGGAACTTGTCATACATGCGAGTTCGGGTTGTTAACTGAGCACCGGCGGTCAGCTGATGAGAAGAAAGCGAATGAATGTGGAGGTGACATGTGAAGAAGAACAAGATGGTCGGCCAAGGTAGGTCAAAGGAGTCATCGGTTGTCGGCAACTATGACGGATCCGATGTCTGAGTCATTTTGGGGAGGTTGTGTTATCCAAATATAGGTTGCATAGATGTAGACGCCCACAAGGGTGGAGATGCCAATAGAACATATCACAATTGTGGCAATGAGTTGGGCGTCAAAGGTAACCATGAGGATCGGGATGACGTGTCAGTCTTCTTCGAAATAGGAAAGTCGATCAGTCATCAGGCACAAGGCTATTCATTCGTCTGTGACAGGCACAAGGAACCGTGTAGATGAATTGTGAAAGAACAATAACAATGTCATGAGCATATGGGTGTGGACATATGATCGGTCGGCGGAGAACCAGAGTATTCCGATTGCTGGGTATGATCGGTGGTTGGGTCATGGAGTATTCTTGTCTCCAGGTATGCACATCGATCATGGGTTGTGACAAGAATGGAATGGTCAGGTTCGGATTGTATCATCTTTAGGTTCCTTCAGCTCCTGGTTGTGCATGAATGGTTATGCACTGTCAAATCATCCAATGAGGACATGGGGTCAACCCGAGAGTTCGGTAACAAGGTATCGTCCAATCAGAGCGTGGGACTTGGCACATCTTCGTGGGAATGTATGGGTATCACGTGCTGTCAAAGCAAAAGACAGGGGCAAAAAGGTGAAAATCGTAACAGATCTCGACTTGTTTTAGTTGGTTGTTGCTGGAGCCCGCTGATCTAGCGATCCATAACAGTTTTCTTCTATGGGGATATCGATGTTCTCTGTGGTCAGGCAACTGTTGTTTGATGGAAGTATGTATCATTTTCGGAGAAGGGGGAAGTGGTGGATTCAGCCATGAGCAGGATTTGGAATTCATGTATCTGTTGAGATCATCAAGGATGGGACATTCAACACCTCGAATGTAGAGTGAACCATAGTTCATCTCATTTTGTGGATCGATAACCAGTAAACCAGATTCATTGTTTGCCATTACTGATATTTGAGACATCAATGGCATCCGGGATTGTGGATTATATGAGTACTTGATGATCCAGGGGGAAGTATAGTGACACGAGGGCCAAAGCACGTACAGCAGTACAGCAATTCGATATATGGATGATTCTCCTGGTATGGGATGAGGGCTTTGGTCCTTTTGTGTAGTCTGTAGCCTAATCCGGAGTCAGTGCATATTTCCATAGAGCCAGTATCATGTATCCTCGGAGGACAAGGAGTTGAAGGATACCGATGGATCCCATTCAGTCATCGCATTGGTCAAAAATAACCCAGACGTACAAATCGTGTTATCAATGGTAATTGCGATTTCAGATATTGACGGTCAAGATGACAACAGTTCAACAGTGGTGTATGGAGCAGTGCTCTGAGGAAGCACATACACGTCAAGGGATTAATTGTCGAGCAAGTAATGGGAATATGCTGGATGTTTGCACGTGGGTATGCCTTATCTGGTGTTCGGCGGTGTTATCGAAGTCCCCGCATTAAACAGACAGGTCTTGGCTTCTTCCAGATGTTATTTGGTCCCCGGTAGAGCCCATTCCGTTTTAGACTGTGTGTGTACCTTAATGAATACAACAGGGATTCGAATTCTTTGAAAAGAAGGGTGGCACGCGGGATGTCACATGAGATGTCGATGATTTGTCATACACATGAGACGAATTCTCAAGGGGTAATATCCATATATGGGTGATCGAGTCCTTGTTCGGTTCCGGGTCGATCGGGTCCTTGTTCGGTTCTGGCCTCCATTCAATTCCGGCGTTCTTTTAATTCCGGGTTCTACTTTCATCCCCACACGTGGTCAGAATTCCAAACTGTGGGAAAAGGAAGGCGATGTGTAGAATGTCTTAGGAGACAAGGGAAGATCGTCCATTTATGGTCATGTACATGTCTGAGTGACTTCAAACAATGTAATTTGTCAATTCCTGCATGGCAACAGGATTCTAATGAGCCTAATAGCCACAATAAGGAGGGTCCCCGTTCTTCTGTCTCTCAGAGCAGAGTACTAGGATCAACCACTTCTCCTTAATTGACCAATAAGTCATTCCTTTTCTGCAAATCGAATATTTCGGGGTTCGGGCGTGTGTACTGGCTTTCTCGGGGCTTTCCACACTTGAGATGTTTGAGAGGGGTGAGGGAGGGCGGTTCAATGAGTCCATTCGATTCGATTTGACAGAGGGGAGAGGTCGGAATATGTCTGGAACATCCAAAACATATTTAATTCAGGGGGACTACTATTGTAGCATCGTTGGTTTGTCAAGCAGTGTCCTTCTGCTTCAGGTATTGCATTGTATAGACCAATTACAACATCGATCACTTGTGACAGTGGTCCCATGAGGTTGGGTGTCAGGTGAGACTTGTCATTGTACAACAAGTACAAGTCTCAGTCATTTGTAATTCGGATCATTGGCAGGACGGCCAGTTCGTGTGGTGACGTTAGTCAAGGATTGTCATTGGTCCATTTGGATTCGGGTTCGGTCTGTGCAGGCTTTGTCTTGGATAAACCAATGACAAACGCAGTAACTGCAGTCAGAGTCGGGGGCTTGCGCATGTATTGTCCAAGACTCAGTCTCAGAGAATCACAGGTAATGCGGTCAAGCTTCTTCATCAAGAGTTGGTCATTGGGGGAGTTGGGAAACGTTTAGTCTTTTGTTATGGATCGCTAGATCAGCGGGCTCCAGCAACAACCAACTAAAACAAGTCGAGATCAGACCAGAGGAAACACAAGATGAAAGGTGTATTCATGGTCTACCACTACTATACAGCAAGTAGCAGTCTGGGGAGGGAGAGAGTCTAGGAGAGCGAACCAGGGAGAGGAAACCAGACTAAACGTGAGGAAAGGGAAGGGAAAAAGAGGAACAGTTCGAAGATGAAGGTTTAAATACAAAGAAGTTAGGGAAATGCCATGAAAGACAGACTACCGGTGATACGTAGGGAGTAGGTCTAAGGGGGAGATCCCTAAAACAACTACTACAAGGTAAAGTCGCGAGTAAGTCAAAGAAAGCTACTACCTAAGAGTGTGTGGTGTAGGATAAAAGTGGAAACTACTATAAATGAGTTTCCGAACGAAAACGTACGATGTCGACAGTCGATATAACTGTGCGACTACGCGAACACTGTCGCGAACTAAGTCGGAGGTCGAACGATGATCGAAGATCAAGAACTATATCGGAGGATCAAAACGACGAACTTAGGGGTATAACCTAAGTGATAACTGAGGGATCGAAGGGTCGGAATGGTTGTCTAAGGCTGAGAGGGGAAAGGGACCGTATATCTCTTTTTTTTTATGTACAATCTATCTACCTTTTTATACTACTCCGATCGGAAGTCGGAACGGTATAAAATCTAGAGAAAGAAGAGGTAATAATACCGAATGGAGAAAGGGAGAAAGGAATCAAAATCTGAAACATAAGGTGAGAACAAAGAAACAAAGGAAGGAGAAAGGTAAATCAAAAGAGAAAGGAAATCTACTATACAAATACGTCCAATACAATCGAAAGTAAGATAGGAGACCAAGGAAATAGGGGATATGTCTGTCCGACGAAGGTAGGATCGGTCCGATACGAGATGGCTTTGTCCTAATGCTGCGACTAGTTCGGAAGCGATCGAAGTTGTCGAGAGGTGTCGGAAGAGTTCGCAGATGTTCGTAAGATCGTAAGATATCGGGATGTGGTCGATGAAGAGGTATAGTACATCTGATTCGCGTATTCGGAGCATAGGATCGTATGATGCGTATCACCGGGTCTGTATGTACAAACCGAGAGAAATGTAAGAACAATAAGGCTGTCCTGCAGATACAGCATGTCCATCAGTGTTTCAAGTAGTGATTGCAGGGAAATGGTTCGGAGCAATCAAGGGTCCAGACCCTGCGCCTCATGGTTGCCTCATGGCAAGGAGGTGGAACAATCCATGAATGGATGTGTCAGTGAGCACATGATGAACATGAGGTGGCCATGTGGATGTCATGTGGCTGAGTTCCTAATTTGGGAATGATGAGATTGGTTCGTCTTCCTGATGGTTTGCATTGGCAGTGGATGCCTGGCCAATAGCAGCATACGACTATGAGTATGTGTATGCGGGATCGGGATGGAAAGGTGAACATGATGCTTCATCATTGGAGGCAGGGGAGAAAGTGAATCACTGAATGGGGAAGAACCATGATGGGGGCAATGCAATGAACACTGGTAATCATACACCAGCAACTGTGGTTCCTGCAGTACGATAAGCAAGGGTGCTTCATATAACCCTTCTTGGCTGCAGGGTACTGGATGACTGGGATGTCGACTAGGTGTGGATATTCTCGACCAGTGGACTGGTACACAAAGGTGATGAAACATGTCGGAATGCAGGTCTTTGTGGAGCATCAAGGGAACTTGTCATACATGTGAGTTCGGGTTGTTAACTGAGCACCGGCGGTCAGCTGATGAGAAGAAAGCGAATGAATGTGGAGGTGACATGTGAAGAAGAACAAGATGGTCGGCCAAGGTAGGTCAAAGGAGTCATCGGTTGTCGGCAACTATGACGGATCCGATGTCTGAGTCATTGTGGGGAGGTTGTGTTATCCGAATATAGGTTGCATAGATATAGACGCCCACAAGGGTGGAGATGCCAATAGAACATATGACAATCGTGGCGATGAGCTGGGCGTCAAAGGTAACCATGAGGATTGGGATGACGTGTCGGTCTTCTTCAAAATAGGAAAGTCGATCGGTCATCAGGCACAAGGCTATTCATTTATCTGTGACAGGCACAAGGAAGATCGGTCGGCGGAGAACCAGAATATTCCGATTGCTGGGTATGATCAGTGGTTGGGTCATGGAGTATTCTTGTCTCCGGGTATGCACACTGGTCATGGGTTGTGACAAGAACGGAATGGTCAGGTCCAGATTGTATCGTCTTTAGGTTCCTTCAGCTCCTGGTTGTGCATGAATGATTATGCATCTTCAAGTCATCCAATGGGAATATGGGGTCAACCCAAGAGTTCGGTAACAAGGTATCGTCCAATCAGAGCGTGGGACTTGGCACATCTTCGTGGGAATGTAGAGGTCAATGGGTATCACGTGCTGTCAAAGCAAAAGACAGGGGCAAAGAGGTAAAAATCGTAACAACCTTCCACCATGCTAGAGGATTCGAGAACGCAAGGTCCGCATCACCACCCTCTTCTAATAGTGCATAACGCTCAAACTCTGACTTCAGGGTTGCGATTGAAGCCGTTGATTGGGCGCCCACCTGTGCAATAGAGGCTAAGAAGTCGTTGGGCATAGGTTTCGGCCCCGCCTGGGCCGTAAGAGCCTGTGAGGTAGGTGCCATTTCCTCATATGATCGGATGACGTGCTCAAATAAGGCACTCGCTCGGGAATGGGCTTCTTGGCTAACGTTGCGGAACCAAGAGACCCTCAAAACCGGATGGCAGACTGAAAGTATAACTAAAATGAGTATGTCACAAAAAAAAAGTTATTGTCATACTGGTTGCAATAATATTGAAGTGGTTCTTTTGTGCGAAATCATAGTAAGTATTAAGTTTCCGAAGACCTGCCGCTGCAGCTTGCCGAAGGCGTGGTGGAAGGGTGGTGTCATTGAAGTTGCCATTGAGAGATTTCTTCATGCCTTCGTACAGTGGAATCGCCCATGGAAGGTTGGGTGTGCCAGCTCGGGACATCGTCTTCGTAACATGGGTAAATATCTGGGATGCAAGATATAAAACATCCTACATATATCATTACAGTAAAACTTACATTGAGCATGCTTGTTAGTAGCCGTATGGTTTTCCACTCATCAGGAGAGAGCCGAAGGTTCGCGAGCTCATCCCGATCAAAAACCCACTTATCAATAGCCTGCCACAGAGTGTTAAATATTTGAATGCAAAAAAAAAGAACCATAAGCCCACCTTTGACAAAAGGACTGCCCGTTCCATCATCGCATGAGTATAATTCCACCTTGTCACAACATCACGTATCACCATAAGATCGGCCAACAACTTCCCGGACGGTGCAGCCTTGTCTGCATAAGTCCCTTTTGAAATCTTGCGGAAGGAGGCGCGGCGTTGCGGGGATGAGACTATCTTGCGAACGCTGGCCCTAAGCTAAAAGCACAAGATCAGGTTGCTTTACATGTGGAATTACAATACTTATGATCACATACCTTCTTGATGGGGCTTAATTGACTGGCTGAGGAGTCGTCATCAAGCTTGTCCAGCTCATCCTCGTCATCATCGCCCAAAGCTGCGGAGTCTTCATATTCTCGCTCTTCCTCTTCATCATCATCATCCAAACCCTCATAAGCCTCCTTCTCAAACTCCTGGACTTCTTCATCCTCATCCGGATCTGTTATGGATCGCTAGATCAGCGGGCTCCAGCAACAACCAACTAAATCATGTTGAGATCAGACCAGAGGAAATACAAGATGAATGGTGTATTCATGGTCTACCACTACTATACAGCAAGTAGCAGCCTGGGGGAAGGAGGAAGGCTAGGAAAGCGAACCAGGGAGAGAAAACCAGACTAAACGTGAGGAAAGGGAAGGGAAAAAGAGGAACAGTTCGAAGATGAAGGTTTAAATACAAAGAAGTTAGGGAAATGCCATGAAGACAGACTACCGGGTCTGTAGGTACAAATCGAGAGAGATGTAAGAACAATAAAGCTGTCCTGAGGATACAGCATTTCCACCAGTGTTTCAAGGAGTGATTGCAAGGAAATAGTTCGGAGCAATCAAGGGTCCAGACCCTGCGCCTCATGGTTGCCTCATGGTAAGGAGGTGAAAGGATCCATGAGTGGATGTGTCAGCGGGCACATGATGAACATGAGGCAGCCATGTGGATGTCATGTGGTTGAGTTCCTAGCTTGGGAATGATGAGATTGGTTCGTCTTCCTGATGGTTTGCATTGGCAGTGGATGCCTGGCCAATAGCAGCATACAACTAGGAGTATGTGCATGCAGGATCGGGATAGAAAGGTGAATGTGATACTTCATCATTGGAGGCAGGGGAGAAGGTGAATCACTGAATAGGGAAGGGAAGAACCATGCAATGAACACTGGTAATCATACACCAGCAACTGTGGTTCCTGCAGTACGATAAGTAAGGGTGCTTCATATAACCCTTCTTGGCTGCAGGGTACTGGATGACTGGGATGTCGACTGGGTATGGATATTCTCGACCAGTGGACTGGTACACAAAGGTAATGAAACATGTCGGAATGCAAGTCCTTGTGGAGCATCAAGGGGGCTTGTCATACATGCGAGTTCGGGTTGCTAGTTGAGCACCGGCGGTCAGCTGATGAGAAGAAAGGTGAATGAATGTAGAGGTGACGTGTGAAGAAGAACAAGATGGTTGGCTAAGATAGGTCCAAGGAGTCATCGGTTGTCGGCAACTATGATGGATCCGATGTCTGAGTCATTGTGGGGAGGTTGCATTATCCGAATATAGGTTGTATAGTTATAGACGCCCACAAGGGTGGAGATGCCAATAGAACATATCACAATCGTGGCGATGAGCTGGGCGTCAAAGGTAACCATGAAGATCGGGATGACGTGTCGGTCTTCTTCAAAATAGGAAAGTCGATCGGTCATCAGGCACAAGGCTATTCATTCGTCTGTGACAGGCACAAGGAACCATGTAGGTGAATTGTGAAAGAACAATAACAATGTCATGAGCATATGGGTGTGGACATATGATCGGTCGGCGGAGAACCAGAGTATTCCGATTGCTGGGTATGATCGGTGGTTGGGTCATGGAGTATTCTTGTCTCCGGGTATGCACACTGGTCATGGGTTGTGACAAGAATGGAATGGTCAGGTTCGGATTGTATTGTCTTTAGGTTACTTCAGCTCCTGGTTGTGCATGAATGGTTATGCACCATCAAATCATCCAATGAGGACATGGGGTCAACCCGAGAGTTCGGTAATAAGGTATCGTCCAATCAGAGCGTGGGACTTGGCACATCTTCGTGGGAATGTATGGGTGTCACGTGCTGTCAAAGCAAAAGACAGGGGCACAAAGGTAAAAATCGTAACAATACCCCCCTTTCAAGATTCGCGTCCGCGCGAATAAGCAAAAGAACAAGGAGGAGAACATAGGGACAATGAAACATCAACAAGAGGGTTCCATGTCAAAACAGCGTACGTTTAACGTCATACCGGACGTCGTAGACCAATGTCATGTGCAATATACATGACAACAATCAAATCCATGATCATCGGAAGTCAAGATCCAACAAACAGGACAGGGCAACTGATTCGAACAGTTAATCGTCATAGATTAAAGTCATTCCAGACTACAGCGGGGGTTGAGGATCGATTTCAAGTTATACTTTCGATATTCGGGGGTTCCATTGGTTACGTTCGAGTTATACTGATAACCACAGGTCGGCAAGGGTGGTGGGGGTGGGGAGAATCACTGAAAACCTTCCACGAAGGGTTTCAACCGGGTTCAGGTCATTCATGATGCAGAGATCTCCACATCAAACAGCATCAGCAAACATATGCATCAGCTTCAGAAGTTTTACATCGTTATGGATGGTTCTTCTAGTTTATTGTCTATTCAGACATCGGGGTCCAAAGGGGTTGGTTTGGAGGATCAGAAGTTTTACATCATTACGGATGTACGGTCTCTAGGGGTGATGGGATTTCGGATTCAAGAAGTTCGTAGATTACAGTCATTTCAGACTTTTGGTTTGGCTAGTTTTATATCATTCCGGATATCTGAACATGGGCAGTGTTTGTCGACTTAGCGTGGATTCCTTGCATTTGATTAATGCCTGAGGTTTCTTCATATTCCATGAATGCGACAGGTTCTAGTTTATAGTGTCATTTCGGACAATCGAGGTCAAGAGGGAGTTTGAGGGTTATGGATTCTTCGGCTGTGTTCAAGTAATACTAACAGCATCAGGTGTCAGAGAGGGATATCTGGGTTCGGTTGATGTCATAACAGACATCAGGTACTTCGTAGTTTTATAACATTCCGGTTATCGGATCAGGGTTGAGGATTCAGGAGGATCGACATCCAGTTTCAGGTTCCATGTGCTGGCATTGTCTAGAGTACAACTCAGAACAATCACAGCAACTGTGGACAAGTCATTGAGGATGGGGTCAGCGATTGGGGTGGGTGTTCATGTCCATCTTCAGTTTGATGCCATGCAAGACATCAAGGGTTTCGAAGTTTTATAACATTTCGGTTATCTGGTCATGACAAAGGACTTGGAATGATCACAGTCCTGAGTCAGGGGTGTTTCTAGTTTCATGTCATTCCGGACATTCGAAGTTTTAAGCTCTCCAGCTCGTCTAGTTTTATATCGTTCCGGATATCGGTCTTGTTGACTGATCGTGGATTTCCTACACTCAAGTGGTGTGCGAGATCTCTTCATATGCCATGAATGCAACGGGGTCATATTTCGAGAGGAGGGAAGTTCAGGGTTCCGGGATGGGTGACTAGTTTTGTGTCATTACGGACATCCAGGGTAGTCATGATAGTTTATTGTCATTACAGACATTCAGGGGAATCGTCATCATAGTTTATCGTCATTGCAGACACTCGGGGTGCGGATCAGTGTTTTGAGGTTATAGGATTTCGGTTCCATCAACTGGGTTCAAGTTATACTGGCAGTTTCTGGATGGAGGTATGGTAGATTTCAAGAAGCTGTCAATTTCAAGTTATACTCTTGACAGGAGTCTGGGAGAGGGGAGGGTTTTGGAATTCATCGGCTGGTTTCAAGTTATACTAACAGCATTTGAAGGGTAAAAAATATCAAGGGGTGGGATGTTGGAGAAATGCCAATTTCAAGTTATACTCTTGGCAATGAGAATTTCGAGGGGGGAAAGGGAGGGAGTTCGTTCGATCTGTCATTCATTCTGATGCAAACTGCTATACAAGTCAGTAGCATATGAGGTTCATCATAGCAATGAGAACAAGGTGGTTGGTTTGCACAGTGTCCTTCTGTTTTGGTTCAGATGTCAACAGACATCAGGTTCTTTTAACGGCTTATAGCGATCATGCATGCGTTCTCTGGGTCTTGCTTTGTCATACGGTTGGCTCCGTATCCAGGAATCAGGACTTTCGAGTTCGTTGGAGCAGGCATCCTGCTTCGGGTTCGTACTAGTTTAACAAGTCATTTCGGACCATCGATTTTTGTAGTTACAGTTTAATGTCGTGCAGGACATCCAATGGAGTTTGAGGAGGAAGGAGGAGGAAGGAAGAGGACCTGTTGTTCTTCCTATTCTTTACTCCATCAGCTACACATCTCAGGCCCCTCCGAATCATCACAAGTTCCATGGTACCATCATCAGGACTTCCTCCTGGAAGTCTGTGAGGAGGATAAGGCAGGACCTGTTCTGTGTGGTGAATGAATGGGATAAAGAATTTACAAGAACACTTGAGATCCTATCCTGATGTCTCTTCATTTATGACCATACAACACAAGATCACAACCTTTTTTGTACAACTTCATCTTCCAAGACCAATAATTGATGTCCTTCCTTCTTGTCTTTTCTATCCGACCATATGTTGCATTGAGCAATGCAGAACGACGATGATTCGACATTTTCTCCCCATGGGGATAATGGGTACGATCATCTTTCTTGGTAGAGTTATCTGAATGGTCTACCTGGTTGGGTTTCTTTCTGTATTGGAGAGGGACAAGTGGTGATTGGCCAGGTGGATGACTTTTGCGATCTTGGGGTGGTGAAAGTAACCAGTTTTGGAATTTATTGTCCATTTCGATTTCCCATATACTGGGCAATTCTTGTGGTGGTTGGGGGTGGATTGGAAGATTGGCCATATATGTGTCAAAGTCGTTTTCTGGGATTGGATATTCGACACCTCGTATATTGAGAGAGTTATATTTCATTTCATCATTTATATCGAGTTTGGATTTGTTGTACATCACTGTTGAGGTTGAGGATAGGGAATTCAACCACAAAAAGAAGTCTTTATCCATCTTGTCATCGTATATGAGAGGACGAGCTGTTGGTTTTGGAACATTGGGGATGTCTGGTACACAGTTCATATATTTGTCAAGATCATCGGGGGTAGGGCATTTGACACCATAGATATCGAGTAGATCGTGTTTCTCGGTCATCGATAGTTGGGGTTCATTGTCTGTCATTGTCGGTATTGAGGATGCGGACGGTGCCGGGGATGATAGACAATACGTATGTCTCGATGGTTTCGTGGAAGTGGAGGAGGACGAGGAGCTGGGATACGTACGACAAGACGATGATATGGAAGCTCGATGTATAGGAGGTGATTGAGACGTTCAATGAGGATTAGGACACGTCGATTTCTTTGTTCCGTGGGTCGTAACCTGTTCTGTAATCGATGAAGTTCTCGTAGAATTGGAGTTATGAGCTCCTGAGTAATAAAGAGCTGAGGGATGCGTCGGTCACTCCAGCTGATGTATTCAACCCAGTTGTCAGGCCTGTTGAGGACAACCCAAGCGTATGGGTCGTGCCACCAACGCCGGTCAGGCCAAGGATATGGGTGGTCTGGTGCACAGAAGTTAGCCAGTGCGGAGAACTTGGTGGTATCGACGAGTGGTGTTATAGACAAAAACAAGCTTTCTTTGGGCTTCATTCATCCACGTGAGCAGAGGTTCCATATTCAGATTAGATCCCTTGGTCTCGACCTCAATAGATTCCTATTTAGTTCCAAATTTGGTTGACATCCTCGTGTACACGATCGGGACATGGATTTCGTAGAAAAAAGGGTGGCACGCGGGATGTCACATGAGATGCCGATGATTTGTCATTTATATTTGATGGATTCCCAAGGAACAATTCCATATATGCATGATCGAGTCCTTGTTCGGTTCCGGCCTCCATTCAATTCCGGCATTCTTTTAATTCCGGGTTCTACTTTCATCCCCACACGTGGTCAGAATTCCAAACTGTGGGAAAACGAAGGCGATGTGTAGAATGTCTTAGGAGATAAGGGAAGATCGTCCATTTATGGTCATATACATGTCTGAGTGACTTCAAACAATGTAATCCGTCAATTCCTGCATGGCAACAGGATTCTAATGAGCCTAATAGCCACAATAAGGAGGGTCCCCGTTCTTCTGTTTCTCAGAGCAGAGTACTAGGATCAACCACTTCTCCTTAATTGACCAATAAGTCATTCCTTTTCTGCAAATCGAATATTTCGGGGTTCGGGCGTGTGTACTGGCTTTCTCGGGGCTTTCCACACTTGAGATGTTTGAGAGGGGTGAGGGAGGGCGGTTCAATGAGTCCATTCGATTCGATTTGACAGAGGGGAGAGGTCGGAATATGTCTGGAACATCCAAAACATATTTAATTTAGGGGAACTACTATTGTAGCATCATTGGTTTGTCAAGCAGTGTCCTTCTGCTTCAGGTATTGCATTGGATGAACCAATTACAACATCGATTGCTTGTAGCAGTGGTCCCATGAGGTTGGGTGTCAGGTGAGACTTGTCATTGTACAACAAGTACAAGTCTCAGTCATTCGTAATTCGGATCATTGGCAGGATGGCCAGTTCGTGTGGTGACGTTAGTCAAGGATTAACATTGGTCCATTCGGATTCGGGTTCGGTCTGTGCAGGCTTTGTCTTGGATAAACCAATGACAAACGCAGTAACTGCAGTCAGAGTCGGGGGCTTGCGCATGTATTGTCCAAGACTCAGTCTCAGAGAATCACAGGTAATGCGGTCAAGCTTCTTCATCAAGAGTTGGTCATTGGGGGAGTTGGGAAACGTTTAGTCTTTTGTTATGGATCGCTAGATCAGCGGGCTCCAGCAACAACCAACTAAATCATGTTGAGATCAGACCAGAGGAAATACAAGATGAATGGTGTATTCATGGTCTACCACTACTATACAGCAAGTAGCAGCCTGGGGGAAGGAGGAAGGCTAGGAAAGCGAACCAGGGAGAGAAAACCAGACTAAACGTGAGGAAAGGGAAGGGAAAAAGAGGAACAGTTCGAAGATGAAGGTTTAAATACAAAGAAGTTAGGGAAATGCCATGAAGACAGACTACCGGGTCTGTAGGTACAAATCGAGAGAGATGTAAGAACAATAAAGCTGTCCTGAGGATACAGCATTTCCACCAGTGTTTCAAGGAGTGATTGCAAGGAAATAGTTCGGAGCAATCAAGGGTCCAGACCCTGCGCCTCATGGTTGCCTCATGGTAAGGAGGTGAAAGGATCCATGAGTGGATGTGTCAGCGGGCACATGATGAACATGAGGCAGCCATGTGGATGTCATGTGGTTGAGTTCCTAGCTTGGGAATGATGAGATTGGTTCGTCTTCCTGATGGTTTGCATTGGCAGTGGATGCCTGGCCAATAGCAGCATACAACTAGGAGTATGTGCATGCAGGATCGGGATAGAAAGGTGAATGTGATACTTCATCATTGGAGGCAGGGGAGAAGGTGAATCACTGAATAGGGAAGGGAAGAACCATGCAATGAACACTGGTAATCATACACCAGCAACTGTGGTTCCTGCAGTACGATAAGTAAGGGTGCTTCATATAACCCTTCTTGGCTGCAGGGTACTGGATGACTGGGATGTCGACTGGGTATGGATATTCTCGACCAGTGGACTGGTACACAAAGGTAATGAAACATGTCGGAATGCAAGTCCTTGTGGAGCATCAAGGGGGCTTGTCATACATGCGAGTTCGGGTTGCTAGTTGAGCACCGGCGGTCAGCTGATGAGAAGAAAGGTGAATGAATGTAGAGGTGACGTGTGAAGAAGAACAAGATGGTTGGCTAAGATAGGTCCAAGGAGTCATCGGTTGTCGGCAACTATGATGGATCCGATGTCTGAGTCATTGTGGGGAGGTTGCATTATCCGAATATAGGTTGTATAGTTATAGACGCCCACAAGGGTGGAGATGCCAATAGAACATATCACAATCGTGGCGATGAGCTGGGCGTCAAAGGTAACCATGAAGATCGGGATGACGTGTCGGTCTTCTTCAAAATAGGAAAGTCGATCGGTCATCAGGCACAAGGCTATTCATTCGTCTGTGACAGGCACAAGGAACCATGTAGGTGAATTGTGAAAGAACAATAACAATGTCATGAGCATATGGGTGTGGACATATGATCGGTCGGCGGAGAACCAGAGTATTCCGATTGCTGGATATGATCGGTGGTTGGGTCATGGAGTATTCTTGTCTCCGGGTATGCACACTGGTCATGGGTTGTGACAAGAATGGAATGGTCAGGTTCGGATTGTATCGTCTTTAGGTTACTTCAGCTCCTGGTTGTGCATGAATGGTTATGCACCATCAAATCATCCAATGAGGACATGGGGTCAACCCGAGAGTTCGGTAATAAGGTATCGTCCAATCAGAGCGTGGGACTTGGCACATCTTCGTGGGAATGTATGGGTGTCACGTGCTGTCAAAGCAAAAGACAGGGGCACAAAGGTAAAAATCGTAACAGGATCGTAATGGATAGGGAGGTGTTTGTTCGGCAAAAACCAGTCGAAAATATCTGGGTTATCGCCTTCCTCAAGCTCAGCGAGGATCGCCTGCACAATGAGGTTGACCACATGTGCCATACACCGAATGCGACCATTTTCGGAATGAAACTTGATGTCATATTTTTGCAGGAGTAACAGGCCAGCCGTCCTTGCTAATACATCACACGATGATGCATTGTCTAAACACAGGGCTAAGAAGTGGTGACCGAACTTTATGTCAGTCTCACTTACACCGGTCCTCAAATCAAGGATACTTATCTTATCTAATCCACCCCTCGCTGCTGCTGACTTTACAAACGCCTTCGCTGCATACTGCCCTTCGTGCTCCTTATCCTGGATATGGTAGAAGTCCACCAATCTCTCAATCAGCTTCCAGTCATCGTCGATGAAGCTTGCAATTGTGCCGGCAAATGTGAAGACCATCTGGCGGGTTGTCCAATTGTCAGTCGAGTAAGATATCCTCGACTTCACATTCTGTAAAGGATTCAAGGTACGTCAAATGGTGTGATGAATAGAGAGATCCAATTAATACATACAGAGAGCTCCTTCACAAGATTACCATGCAGTTCAATATAGATCTTTGCAAGCGTGTTTCGGACAGTAGTGTCACTGGGGAGTTGAAATTTCACTGACATGTATTCAAAGAGGCGCCGAATTCCAGGAGTTTCGCCGGTGGTGAATGGGAGATCATCCTCAAGTATCCACCCCGCAAAATGCTTCAAAAAACCTTTCTTAGTGGGGTCGCGTTTGGGATTCAGCTTACCCTGTTCAAGGAAAGCATCCATGAGTTTTGCACTGGCAGGTGTATATCCATGGTCAATTGGCTTCGAGGATGGCAGTGTCGTCGAGTCTTCGCCATTCCACTGGGCAGGATGCTTCTCTCGGGTGTGTGTAGTGAGGTTTCCTATTGACGGCTGGGGTTTCTCGTCATCGAATTTTGCACAATCCTTTGTGCGATCAGCTGTTCGAGTACTATGTCAAGAAGCGGGTAAATGAAGTGCGAAGTCAAAAAAAAAGCAGGTACATACGCTGCGCAATACTTGCATTTAAACTGCCACTTCTTTGCCGCTACACCAGGAACAATGTAACGGACAGGCTCATGCCAATGTTGCCTGGTTTTCCCTGCTGGTCCGCGCTTCCCACCTTTTGACTGTTCAGCTTCCTCCTGCTCATCAACTTCCCGCCTTGCAGTCTGCCCATCCGATTCTTCCTCTGATGAGACTTCAATCTCATCACCTAGGGTTCCTGATCCTCCTTGCTTTGACTTCTTCTGACGTTTCCTTTGTGGCTTCCCACCCTTCTTGGCACATTTTTTAGGTTTCTTTGCAACGTTTATAGGCTCCTAATTTTTTTAGTTCAATGTCATTCACCCACGAATACTTAGGGACAAACCTTGTTCACCACTATTTCCATGTCACTAGTATCTTCATCTGACACAACCACATTTTGTTTGCGCTTTCTCTGACCACATTCCTTGGTGAGTGTCACAACTCGCAAGACAAAAATGCAAAAGAACTTACAGATACCTGATGTACAGAGGATTCCGATATAATTTCGTGGCCGTCCTTGTCTAACTCGAAGTCAGGAATGGGGGACTCAGATTGCTGGCGTGGATGCTTTGCGGGTGCATATGTCTTGTCATCCGTATCATTGTCTGATGTTTTAGACTTCTTCGAAGCGGTAGCAGTACGTGGTGTTGCCTTTGCTGGGATACGAAGTTTGACCTTCTTAATCACTGTAGGTTCAGAGTTGGAAGGCACAGATTTGTCGACCGTAGATGTGGCGTCAGAGGCTTCAGAGCTTCACCAAGTTGAGTAGTTAGATCTATACAAGACACACAAACGGAAATAAATACTTTAGCTTGATTACTTCATCGCAGATCCTCTCGAGCTTAATTACTGCGAGATCGGCAAGGAACCATGGCTCCTCTGTGTTAATTTCCTTGAGATACGCGCAAACGGCACCCATGCCATATCGTCCACGTCGAATATTTCGAAGGAAGCCCTTCTCGTCGCGGCAATCTTCTCCAAAAAGAAGGTCGAATTTCCGGTTAAAGGATTGCCAAGGCTCATCCTCATTAACATTTTTAATGACATGATAGACTTGGTCATCCTTGTTGGCCTTCGGAATGGTCCTGGGGAGTCCTTGGCACAGAGATATAAGGTTGACAATGAGGGATGCGGCTCTGACTGCGGCTGCCATGGTGGGGGCAAGGTAAATGGGAGGCAGTTAGTTTATTTCAGCTTGTACTTTTATTGGACTCACTTTAGGGTACGCCAGAATGTGTCAGTATTCAACAAAGCTCAAAGGTTGCTCGGGAGGGGTGGCCGTTTCGCATATTGCTGACTGCGAAAGATGTGTCTTAGTCCACAAAGTTTTGACTTTCGATAGACTTTTGACTTCCGACGATCGATGGCCAAAGAAGGCAAAAGCGCTGGTGTAAATGGTTAGTAAATAGTTGTAAATATTTATTTACTATTTACCCCTACAACCGTATTTATATGTAAAGAGTAAATGGATATAACCCGTTAAAACTGTTTATAAAGGGAAAGGGTTGGAGCCCTACTGGGAGGGGGCGAACATGATGGAGTCTCTGGTGAGTACCGAGGGGGTCAAAGTTATCCATGTTGCAGCAAAGAATGGTGTTCTATGCAGATAGTGTGTATGTGATTATTTAGAGAAGAAGATGGCCGGAACGCACGTCAGCGCCCTTCACCCTTCATGCTGCATTCGATAAGGACTTGCTGGATAAGACTGGTCACTAAGTTCGTCCGGGTTATTTGCAAAACCAGATCCAAGATGAACAGGGGATGACGCGGACGGGGTAGGCAATGACTCGTGCTGCTTCCAGAGCATTATTTAGAGGAATGAGATGAGGGATTGACTTACAAAGGTATTGATACCTTTAGTGCTCCCTCTCTTCGGAGTGCTACACCCAATCTTGCATCGAGAGCAATACAGACATTTAGAACCGTCTAACAGGAGAATTCCATTTGGACGCTCTTTTTCGAGTAGGGGTGGTGGGCAAAACAGGTTTTAACTACACGAGGACTCGGAGTGTGTTCCCAAACAGGAAAACCCACCACGCTCAGCCTGCACTGATTTTCATTGGCTGAAATGCATAATCTCGTGGAAACTATCAAGTTCTCGCCGCCAATCGACACCTCAGCCCCATACGACCCGAGTTCACTGGCTGGCAAGACCATCCTCATCACTGGAGGCGCGAATGGCCTAGGAGCCGCCTTCGCCCGGCATTGGGCATCCCATGGTGCCAATCTCGTTATTGGTGACATCGATGACGCGGGCGGGGCGACTCTCATGGCAGAGTTGTGCGAGAAGTCAGCGAAAAGGGGGCAGCATCACTTCGCACACTGTGATGTCACCGTATGGGAGGACCAGGTTGCGCTATTCGAGACCGCCTCCAGGGTGAGTCCTCACGGCGGGATAGACGTGGTTGTTGCCAACGCAGGATATCTTCATCCCGAGAGTGCAAGCTGCTTTGAGAACCCGGTGGCGGATCCCAAAGGCACCGTCGATGCACCGCAGAAGCCGAGCATGCAAGTACTGGAGATCAACACGACGGGGGTGGCATACACCGCTCACCTAGCCATGTTCTGGCTCCCTCGGAATGGCGACGGAAAGAACCCTAACCTCTCCACGAACAACCCCCTTGTCCGGGCTACGTCTTCGGAACAAAGAGACCGCTGCCTACTCCTCATAGGCTCCATCGCGGGGATCCTACCCCTCCCCGGGCAGGCGCAATACTGCATGTCCAAGCATGCCGTGACTGGGCTCTTCCGCGCTCTCCGCGGGACGGCGTGGCGTCACGGCATCCGCGTTGCGATGCTGTGCCCGTACTTCGTCGGCGGTAGTAACATGCTTCCTGCGCAGGTAGAAGCGTTGCTCCTCGCTGGGTCGGCAGGGCCAGCGTCGCTCGTGGACACGGTCGACGCGGCAACACGGCTGGTTGCGGATGAGATGATCGTAGGGAGGGCGTTGGCGGTCGGCCCGCGGGTGAGTGTGGGGGATGGCCCAGACGGAGTGGCGTTTGAGGATAAGGAGCAGGGGAAGGTTGCTGTGTGGGAGTGCTTTGCGGAGGATTATGAGCGGGTAGAGGTTTTCGTCTGGAGGTACGTCAGGTTGTTGAATGCGGTTGAGTTAGCGAAGGGGTGGACTGGTTGGGTCTGGGATTTGCTGAGGATTTTGCTGAGGAGATAACAGCAACCTTTTGATATATTTTGCCAGAACCAGTTTTCCGGGTATTATAGATAGATATTAGACGTCATCCATTTGCCTGCTATCTATTATGGAGGATCTCGTTTTTATAATAGATGGAGACAGAAAGCCATTGGATCGAATAATACTGTGACTGTGTATGCTTTTAACTTGCGCGTAATGAACCCAAGTGTGATATCTTGATTTTATATCTCGAGGTCATGTTCAAACATTATGTTTCATTATGGATGCCATTTACGCCTCGTAAGTTGCTAATGTCAATACAATGTCGATATCCGTTGAGGTGATAAACGAAAATTTCATGTGATGGCACCTGCATCTATCAATCCTCCTGGAGACTCCCAAGTTCGGTAATAAATACGGAAAAGAAATAACCTTTGCTGAGAACGAGATAACGCCTAAAGCTTTAGTCCTTTAGAGGGTGGAGAAACGGATTTGGTGTGGGTGCCAGTGGCTGCTGTGTTGGGGAAATGTTCACGATTTCGGGGGGCTTACGAAGGTCCCCAAACGAGAATGTGTTTTGGGATTTCATTCGAACGTGTCCATGACCCATCAAGTTCCGCCTGTCAGATGTGCTAACTGAATTGGAATGACCACGATTAGGAAGCAATCTCGGCCTTGTTAACGTGTAAAGGATGACGTTTAGCACACCAGATGACGAGAAGAGGACGCCTGCGACAGCTACGGCTGGGAACGGGACTGGTTCATGATTGAACAACATCCAACGGATGGTAGAATAAGGCACAGTCTACAAACCAGTTTCAGTTTCTTGCGGCAGTGAATTGCAGCAAAAAATGGTATAGTAAAACATACCGTGACAATGTACACGGCCGGGTAGCTTTAAAATGTTAAATGTTCAGATGTGGCCAGATAAAGAGAAAACGACAACATACAAAAGCATCTGTCTAGCAACATCATTTGAATTCTTTTGGTCACTGTCGATGCGTGCGAATTGGGCAGTTACTTGTCCCTCGGCCTTGCGAAACCGTATCTTGTTTTGTTCTACAGTTATTACTCCCTTTATTACAAGTGCTAGAAAGACTAGCGTATAAGGGAAAGTAAATTTGAAGCATATGTTGAAAGAAATGAATGGCCTAACCATAAATGATAGTATTGCAAAAGTTAGTCACCCATAGCCACATGTATTCCAAGAGAATCCGTTGAAGGCGAAAGTCCTCCGTGATCCAGCACCCTGACAATGATCGGGTTTAGCATCATTGAGTAGTGAGAGTAAACGCCACAGACAGTAAGGGGTCACGCCATAAAAACCTTTTTGTGTTGCAAAGCAGATGCCGACGACAAGGATAATGAACAACCAGATAAGGGTAATTACGACCAATGCCGTTTCAGGGCGGGTGTGCAAATGGAACACCAGTACAAGGAGTGTGTGTACAGCAATGGCCTAGTATATATCGGTAAGGAAATTCTGTTGGATGTTTTTGACGCTGATTTGTGCTTACAAGAGTCCTGGGAGAAATTCCACAGTCAGCCATGATCGTGATGGCCAGGAACACAAGCAACTCACGTCAGGGAAACGGCTACAGCCCCAATTTGTTTGATCATTCCTGGGACCCATGGGATAAACTAGGATGCGAATGCAGGGGACGAGGGAATAACTACCTTGGGCGGTGCAGACAGGTGACGACTTGCTATTGCGAAAGATTGGCAGCAGACTGTGCAAATCATGAGAAGTACTTACTGCTTCAGCAGCCCATTTAACAGTGAGGATCGCGCCTATATTTGTGTTAGATTTCTGTGAGATCATACTGGCATACTTCTCACTCACCAAGCGCTTCCACCAAGTCGGAGACCAGGAGGTTTAGGAAGTAATAGTGGGCATGAGTTTCCATCGACCATCTGCGAAGCACCACTGCGTTATACTAACCCGAAGGCCAAAATATTGGAACAGGCGATAATCTCCCATAAACGGACATACGCACCACGATGTAAAGCAGCAGCCCAGTCACTGCGACTGCAGATATGCTGGCTGATAGGACAATGAAAATCAGGCCGAGTCGCGTCGGGAAGTCGTATATCGCTGGGGTAGCCATAGCTCGAATTCAGCGCTCATGAGGTCGCGTTTATATGTACGTTGATCGAGCATGTTCGTTGTGGAGTAAAGGATACACGTGCCCGGCCGCCCCGGCGGGCCGGTGCTTAAAATAATATTGGACCCTGTTTCGAAAGTCATCACAGGCTGGTGCTCCACCCCACTGACAAACTCTCCGCGTACCAAGGGTTTTCCTTATTGAGAACGCCCAAGGTTGGTATGGCGCTAGAGGAGCTATCAACCACCATTGCTAGCCAATCTAGACGGTGCGAAAAAACAGCTCGAGGACCGTCTTGCACTTTATGTAACAGAATATCGCCAGTCCTCACTCTTGTATCAACAGGTAGCATTCCCGTCCTTGGTCACCGCCGCTTTTGGCCTGGGGTCACTGTCTCCCCCTCGCTGGCGGTTACAAGCCTGGCCGTCAATCCCCCTCGTCTTCTATGGCGGAAAGTCTTCGTCTGTGGCACGCCGCACCTGTACGTTGACCGTTGACCTCTGTCTTGCATTGGCGTTGTTCCGGACGACTCGTTTGGCCGAACGTCACCGTCCTGCACGTTAAGCGATGTCTCCTGCACTCGTTTACGTCACCATCCACTTACCTTTGAGCTTCAATTGCCACTGGCCGCAAGCCGACTCCTTTTTGCTGGGGGCATCTTTCCCCGATAGATCAATATCAGGTATGCAGCCGTCCTGATGAGCATCTTCTGTCTCATTTCATGCCTGTAAGTTAACAAATCTTGCTTGTATTTCCTTTGAATGATGCATTCCATCAGATGGGACATCATCGCTATTCGTTTTTTTTTTTTTCGGATATCTTTAAATACTTATTGGTCACATAGAATGCTGGTGCTTTACTCTCATTCCTCTCGGATTATTCCTGGTACGTCCCAACATAAATTCATGCTTCATATTTCTTGGCTTTGCAGCTTCATGGGTCCACTGGCTGAACTTATGTGTAGCGACTACTATCTCGTTCAAGGGAAGCTCAATGTGAAGGAGATGTACAATCCCTTCGGTCTCTACTGATACGTATACTGGAACTGGCGAGCTTCTTGTACGTCACGAATCACAATTGGGATCCTATTCAATTTGACATCTTCGACTTCAGTGTTCCTGTATCTGGTCCCCTTCCTGGCCTAGCTTATTCAATTGACCCTGTGAATGCCCATACATATCGCCTCCCGTTTCTTCCTTGAGTGCTGAAGCAGTCTACCCACCGAAGAGAGGAAGAACAAGAGAGATTGCGGTCGCTTAGTCGAATTTCGCCTGCAGAGGTGGAGACTCCTATCATACAAGACGCCGCTGTGAATGTCTTGAGCCCGGCAAAGTAGGCGATCATCGCGCTTGGACGAGTCTCTTGCAGTTACTTTCGCCACGAGTCACCAGCATTTTTGTTTGCCTTGTCGAGTTGGTGCTGTCTTGTTGTTAAGATCCTCGATGTATCACGAAAAAATGATTTACATTTGAGTCGACACAAGGCCGTCTTTATTATCAGGCCTTGAACATTTGACTTCAACTTCTTTTGAGCTCGGTACCCACAGCAAGCTTTGAATCTTGCGAGCAAGGTAATTTCGGAGGAGCCCATGGCTAAGTGGATTTGGTGATACAGATAAAAGGGCGAGCCGCGACCCAATAAATGACACCCAGAAAAATTCTTCTACCTATGAAACATTCTTAGTAGGGGTACCATAGTAGCAGAGGGCTGACTGAGTAAAAAACTCTTCAGAGTTCCGGCCCTCGTCGGTCAACAAATAGCGCCATTGCCCACCATAAATAATTCGACTTCTCCTTCAGACTCTGCTGCTAGGACAACAACTAGGGTTACGGCAGGGAATGCCTCTGAGATGCTGAAAATCCGCAACTACGCCAAGATGCCTTGTCAACTTCCCGCGACAATCCATCCATCTCGTCATACACCTACAGCCAGTCATTAGTTTCAATCCAACCCACGCATGGAGTGCTCACTAGTTTACAAATCTCTTGAAGGCTTCGTAACAAGCAAGAATAGATGCCCTGTTGTCCAGTGGTCTCATGCCCTCACTCAGGCGGCGAGCAGGCCGAACAACTGCAGGGAGATGCGCATGCACAACAGTAGGTGTAGCAGGATAGAGGCCAAGTGCAACACTTTGTGCAAGTTCAGTGGTGACGGGAATCTTGTAGAACATGGGCGAGGTGCCTTTCAAGGTAATTCCTGGCATCACCTTGTGAACGATACGATCCTGGCCGAGGATACGGGTTCGCCTGTGATTGTTTGTCTGAAAGGCGGCAATCGCCTCGGCTATAAGCTGAGGCTCTGGATCTTTCGGTTCTTTGTGTCGTTTGTCCTCCTGGATGAGGAGAAGAATGTCATCTGAGTCCACGATACAAACGTCGGTTTTCGCATGACATTCCTGTCCACAAATGGTAAGCGGAATGTCTGCGCGCGTGCGTGTCATCCTGGTGCGTGGCACGTAACCCAATAACGTCAGTAAATGGACAGCGAAATCGTCTACTGCGGACTCCTGTGCAGGAACGGGATCCATTGCTAAATCCATGTAGCGTAGGAGTTTATAATTTATATCGTTTACCATATCTTCGGCTGCAACGTTGTTCAGGACTTCACTAGCGACAGATGGTTGTGGCAGAGGGTCGACACCGAAAAAGGTGGCTGCATCCTGCAATTCGACGACGATATTATACGCATAGAGTTCGCTTTGACCCCAGTCACTTCCTGATTTCGCTGTACGCAAGAGATTCGCCATCGGTGATACGGTTAAAGGCGGACGACGGATCGAACTACGGTAACGGAGTGCGAGCTGTAAAATAGTCTGCTAAATTGTGGGTAGGATGACTGCACGTACACGCCAATAGAATAGTCTGACTATATAGTATCTTGGGTGTATCGAATGGTCATGTGAAATGTTTTTTGTTTGTACTCCGCTCCCGAGGTACGACAACTTTAGTACTATTAGCTATATACCAATAGCTAGAGTACACAGCAATAGCTAGAAAATAGCCTGAACAGCTACTGCAGTACGTCTAAATAGCTATCCAGCTCAAAACAGTCATTGAGGACCCATTCCAGCTATTCGGAATAGCTGCCCGCTGAGGGCCCAGTCCGTTTCAGAATTCAGAATGGCTTTTTGATGAAATATTTTTACCATACGATAATTTGTAGTAGCGTTGACTGAAATAAAAATCTGCTATATTTCTTCCTATCATGTTCTCCGAGGATGCTCTGAAGGAGAGCTTGAAGCAGAGTAGCGAGAGTGAGATGGATGCCTATAAAGCATGGCTTGGTATGTTTACCAACAATCTAGTATTTAATCGCACTCACATTCAGCCTCTTGACTCGCAAGGCATGCCGGCTAAGCATGCTACCCTGCCGTTCTTCAAGGCAGCGAATTTCAGGAGTTGGGTGGGTCTTGAGAAGTACCGGGAGTATCTGTTGGAAATTAGTGGCCAAGCGGTCACAGTGCCAGCTCCGAAAAAGTCAGTTTTCTTGAAGCTAATAAGTCAAGATTATCTACCCACCTTGATTACTCTCCAACACACAGCTGTGAAAAGAAACGTCATGTCCCGCCAACGGAACCCAAAGATAGACCTTGCAAGAAAGGAAAACATACTCCAACAGCATCAAAATCACCCGAAGTTATTGTGGTGGACTCTGACTCGGGTGACGATGTTGAACGAGAACTTGAGAACCAGGCGCCAGCTACTCAGGTCAAAACAGAAGATGGACATCAACACTTGACGAAGGAGAAAGGGAAAAGTCGTATTGCAAACGCAAGCGTAACTACAAAGGAACTCAAGGTGCAGTTGAGTGATTTAACAGCCCAGAAGAAAGACGCTGGGCGCCCACCGAGACGGAATAGAGGTGGTGCAACCAAGTACGATGATCTTAAAATCCCCAAAATTGCCGGTCTGCTGCCCATGGTCACCTCCGAGTCTTTAGGTATCATATTTCTTCCATTTTACCATTATTTTGTTTACTTGGTAATCTGATTGATTTTGCTGGTTGTAGAACAAGCAGTATACAATGTGCCATCCACATCCAAATCGCCACCAATAAGTTATACCATGACTCCGAGTCTTGACCCATTTTTTGCTGATTGCCCAGCTCTTCCAAATTCAAACATATCTCCAAGTCCAGCGACCTCGAGCTCTCAATTATTTCCTCAGGAACTCTTGAACGTTGATTTCGATGCGCCTGATGCTTTTACTGGTATTGACCTTGCAAACTTGCCTTACTTCGATATCAACCTTTTTGCTAGTATGACTAGTTTCTAGGCTAGCTATACATTAATCCCATAGACTTCAAGTTATTACTGCTAGTCGTGTGTAAATAAATCCCGACTCAGTGAAATTTCAACGAGAACCATTCTTGCAATAAGCAGCTATTCACAAATGTGAGTAGCTATTTGTTTAGTAGTAGCCATTGGTTGTGAAGTAGTCATTCGCAACACATCCTAGCTATTCCCATCAGTGATAGCTATTCCGAATAGCTAATGGTACTAAAGTTAGATATACTCTCCGCTCCCGTGGTATCGTGAATGAACGTCTGACTACATAAAATTTAGCTTCTGTCCATCCCACACAGCCATTGCGTCTTTCGATATGTCCACGTCGGCCAAAAGGAAACATGAAGAGGATCCATATCCATATCCAGAGGGATCCACTGCCAGTTTCCTCTGCAGTTTGATCCGAAACGTGGGCGGTCAGTGTGTTGGCGAATTTATCTTGGATATGGCGCGAAATGAGAATCTGACACTTGAGGACCTCAAGTCGTTGACCGAAAAACTTCCGTCATTCGCCAAGGCCGACTGGGAGAAGGTCGCGCCCTCATTTGGCCTGGATCCCGGAATCGACAAATATCAATTCGAACCATTCTCACTTCCGCATGCTTACCTTCCGCCTTCCTTCCACGAACGGGTAATGACGGATGCAATACAGTGGCTTGAAGTCTACCAAGAAAGAGGAACTCAAAGGAGAGAGGCTGCCCGTGTACGTCTGATGGACGCGGTATGTTTAATCCTTGACAGTCTTTTGTACGAGTTGACTTTTCGCCCAGTGGCACGTCCCTGTGTGTGCCCTTTTCAAAGGACGCGTGGTTGATAAGCCGGAAAAACCCATACCTGGGACGTCACAAACCTCCGGTGGTGAGGTTGAACACGAAGTTTACATGCTGCAAGGTATCATTCTACTGGTCGTTGAGCTGAAGCTTGTCTTCAAAGATGAGTTGGACCACATTGCACAAGTTCTTCTAGAACTCGCTTGTGAGTAATGTCTACATCCAATGTGTCCTCATTGAAATCTCGCACACCAGCTGCATATAAGATCAATAACGACAAGGACTTTGAACCGCAACCTCCTGTTTACGCCGTTCTAACCGACTTGAAAGAGTTCTATTTCTTTTCTTATGACGGCTCATCGTTCAAGATGGATAAAGAGATACATGTGTACGGTGCAACGCGGGCACAGTTTTTCGACGGAATGGCAGATGGTTAGCTTCTCGTTTAGTGTATAACATCTTTCATGCTAAATTTGCGGACAGTCACGGAGCGCTTGTTTTCCACCATACTCCACGGGTATCTCTCTATCCTAAACGCCATTATCGACAGGTCTAAAACGCGTGAGACCATCGGTGATGTAAGTATATACTTTATCACTTGCTGTTCGCGAGGATATCGAGGTATCCACGCACAATTCCGCACAGTCTGGGAAACCCACTCCACCGCACTCCAGAAAACCCGGTGTATGTACGCTCCAAGCCCCGGCGAACTTTACTGATCGGTAACCCAGACGGCGTGGCCATCGCTTGATAATTGGAACAAAGCAGCCACCAAAGCTCGCGAAGCACAATCAATTCTGGTCGGGTGTGATTGCTCGTCCCTGGAAGTATGGGAAAATACTGGCCAACAAGGCTTACTCTGTTTGCAAGAAAGGTGAGAGTTTCTTACATACTTGTCGAATGCTTGCCGCTCACATAGTCTTGGCACCAGTGTTTCATACTTAACGAAGGTCGGCTCGTTGACCGACTGGGACCAGCAGCAGATTAAGCATGAGATTCATAAAGTTCTTCTTGGTAGGCGCAAGCCGCGTGGTGAAGCGGCAGAATGAATCCTAGCGACAATCCTGGTTACGCAGGCTCCTAGGGTTGATCAATTTATGCTAGGGTACAGTAGGGTACAGTGAAATACACCTATGCACTATCCATTTGGATCTGGCAGGCCCGTACCCGCCTAGACGGACGCGTCCGTCCTCGCGTCCGTCTCTGCAATATATTTTCATAGCAATGAAGGGTTGACTACTTGTTTGCTACATGTAGATGCACATCGAGATAGAATTTGATTCGAGTTTGACGTTCCAGAACTAAAAACATCACATTTCCGCAGTACAGCCAACCGCAATACGAACGGTTTGTCGGCGAGCAGCAAGAAGATTAGGAACTGGTCGTCCATAGCCTACAAGATATGTGGTGGCCTGTGGCTCAGTCAATGCATTGATAACTCCGGCATCTACAACGGGGGGCAGGTTGTGCTGATGACACAGAATTATTAGATGAACATGTAAGGAGAACAGGACACACCTGAGGGCCTGTCGGCAATGTTCCATCGAGAAATGGAACGATCTCGAAAGGGCGGGCACGCCCATCACCAGCGAGAAGGTTGTGTGTCTAGTCTTAACACTATAGACATATAATACAGCGGGTAACATTCAACTTACAATGTGAGCAACGCGTGTCAATGGAGCCAAGCCTGCAGCTAGGGCTGGTGCAAACCATGGCGGTGCAACAGCTGACCCAATTAAGGTGCCTCTGGAGAGGATGAGAAGCGAGTCATGAAAAAGGATGCCTATCATACCATGACTGACGAGTACTTGTTTGCTGTATGCGATCGCATTTGATATATCCACAAGAGTAGCGGTCTTGCGGCTGGGGAGTGGGGTGTTGACTGCAGGCGGGTTTGGGAGCGGCAAGGGCATGGCAACTCCGCCATATGAAGGGTTTTCTTCATTTGGAACAATTTTTCCCTAATTATGGTGCGTTCGATACTTCGTCCCCAGGACGTGGTTTAGAATTGTCAATAAGGGGTGAAATATTAGTTGCAGACTCACAATGAAAGGTTACATATATTATTTGCAGAATGTGGTACCCTCTTCTGTCTACACAGTCCAACATCAAACAGTGGCGTTTGGATATCCTTTTCATTGTTTCGTGGCAATTCGATGTATAACATGAACCTTTTCTTCTCCTACCATCGCGAAATTACTAGTAGTACAATTTGAGATTTATCGGACGGGTCGGGCTACTTCGAGAATGGAATATCGTAGAGACACCATCACTAACGGTCGACTTATCTTACATCCTATCGGATAGGTTTATACTGTGAGCTCCGGTAACCTTTCAACTTCTTCCCCATTGATAACAAACCCAGACTTCTTCACCACCCTCACGCTGTGAATTCTGTTCCAGTACACGTCAACCTCCGAAAACTCTAGGGTCCTAATAACGTTGTTGTCGGGCCTGTTGTCCGGGGACACTCCGTACGGTATCACATACATGAGCTGCTTGCCCGTGCACCCCGAACCTTCATACATCTGCACATAATACCAAATGAGAGGGTACGAGGCGGACCACCCGTAAGTCTGGAACGGCGTGTTCGTGCACCCTACAGCATTTACCGTGCCCGACGTGGTCCCGTTACTATTGTAGAACGTTATCTGGCAGTTGACCAATCCTAAGAGAAGGGCGCAGACGCAGATCAAGAGTCGAAACATCGAGACTTCTCACTAGAGAGGTGTTAATCGAATACAAAGAAATAGGGCTTTAACCTCAGTCTTGGTCAGAAGAGACTGTATTGTCATACCTGATACAAAGGAATAGGCGTTATCTATAGGAATAGTAAGTAAAACTCTTAGGCAAGGGGACGGGCCACATACCCTCAGTCTTGGGGCAGAAAACGCTGAGGGGACATGAAGATTCCGTAGCTTCATATATACCAGAGTTGTTCTTCCGGTGATCTCCGCGACGAGCTTGGCATTGATCCTTAACTCTATACCAGCCACTGATGTTGACACTACTCGGGTCCGTTTTCCGGTGTGGAAGTAGATGGAATCGCGGGTCGATATGCGTATGGAACGATTGCCTCAATACGCTGCTATGACTTCATGCTTCTGCCTCACATCTTCTCGTTAGGCAAACCCTCGTTGGCGATCTTTGCCTTGGACAATGGACAGACCCCATGACATACGTTATCTTGATTACGTCATTTAGCCCGTAACTGCTTGGCACCAACTTGGCATACCGGCTAAAGGTACGAGGCGACAGTCCTGCTGATGGACACCATGTTCTAGATCGTAGTTTGGGAATGGGCGGCAGCGGATTAGTATTATTCTGGACTTCGGGAAAAAAGTCCTGCCACAAGCGTAAAATGGGGACCTCTTACGTTTTCCCTGGCCATCCGTTTTAGAGCGGATCCGCATGAGTTGAAGCTCATTAGAATCAGAAAAGAAACCGTATTGCGAACGGTGAGGCACTTGTACTAACCATGCACACGACTGCGTCGACGATGACGAAATTCTCCGATTGCAGTAAATCCGGCTAGCTATCCCTCACACAAGTATGAACATGACAGTAGCAATGACAAAAACAGGAATAGGAACGTACCAGGTTCAATTTGCCTATACAGCTTCGATATGTATAGAATACAGCGGCGCATTCTTCGACCACTGGGAGAGCCCAAGCTCCCTCCTCCCAAAAGTCTTGCCATTTGATTAGACGTCGATAGCGTAGTACACTCAAAGAGCGTCATTCGTTGTAGACGTGACTGTAAGAATTCCGCAAGTCGAATGTGTAAACTGCAAGGCAGGATTCGGATCTGTCGAGTGAAAGCACAAGTGATGATAGAGAATGTGTGTCGCGAATACCTTTCGAGACCTAGCAGTGACCATACAATCTTCCCTATCTGCCAAACCCAACCCATCGTCTTCACCCTGGGAGGATTCAGAAGAATACACGGTTTTACGCGTCGTTTGTTTTGATATGGGAGAGGTACGAGCAGCACGAGCGAATGTGTCTTCACCGAAGTCGATATCCGGTAATCCTCGTAATTGTCGTACCAGATTTCTGTTTCAGTTGCGCTTGGAAGGGAAGAAAGGTATTGGAAGGCGAGCTTGGGCCGGGGTGGTTCCAGTGGTCAAAATTGTTGACTTTGTCTCCGAGTCGCTGAACACAGGCAGGAAACGAAACGAGGCATATAGCGTTGAGAAGAGAAGAAAAAGCAGAAGTTAGGACACGCGAAGGAAAGGGGATGCTATGATGTGAGTACGTCATCATGATGACCATGGCATAAGTCAGCATTGAGTAGTCAGAACAGAATCATCGTTCATATACCGTCCACGATAATGGCCAGACTCCTGCATTGTCAAGCACGCAACACCTTCAGACGTCGCCGCGACACCACTGTTTGTCAGAGGGTTATTTGTCAGGTACTTTAATCTCGTCATGGCACGATGGAGGCTTTAACTCGTAGCCTACCACTACTAGTAGGTCTGGTCCTGAACTCTGAGCAGACGTCAGCTCGTCAGCAAGGACCATCGCGATGGCGCAATGGCTTACGCATCTCCTAACCACTCTCTTAAAAGCCCGCTCATCGAACGTCGAATTCCCTCCAACAACAATCTCATCCGCAATCTCAATAGCAATCACCCAATGTCTCCTCCAGTCATCGCAGTCTTTGGCGCTACGGGTACCCAAGGTACTTCTACCTCCTTCTCTATCATTTCCGAGAGGGGTCTCACATCTGCAAACAGGGTCATCCGTCGTGGAAGCTCTCCTCGCCGACGGCACCTTCACCCCTCGGGCAATCACACGCGACCCTACTTCCTCCAAGGCTTTGGTACTCAAGGCCAGGGGTGCTGAGATCGCGCAGGCCAATATATGGGACAAGGAGTCCATCATAAAGGTGATCACGGGTTGTGAAGGCGTCTTTGGTGTACGTCCAGTCCCCTTCCTCAAAATTCCCCGATTCTTACTGTATGTATCTTCATATAGGTCACCGGTTTCTTCGATCCTACAAGCACTCGCAAAGGCGAACTCGAGCAAGGAAAAAACCTAGTCGACGCTGCTCAAGAAGTCGGGATCAAGTTCTTCGTCTGGTCTTCCCTGCCTGCCTGTGCCAAGATCTCCAACGGTAAATACCTCAATATAACCCATTTCGACGGTGCGTCATCTCTTCAATCCTCATATCGGTCTCCTGTATATCTCATCCACCGGACTTAGACAAGGCCGCCGTCGAAGAATACCTCAAATCATCCGGTGTCCCGAACGCAACCGTGCTAACCGCCTGGTTCGCAGAGGACCTTTGGAAGTAAGTCCAGCCTTCCTCTCCTCTTCCTCTTCCTGTCCAATTTATCCAAAATAGGTTCGGCGCATTGGCCAAAACCCCATCCGGCACCTTCGAACTCGTCATCCCGAAATACGGCGCCTCAGCCGACCAGAGCTTCACATGGGTCGCTCGGGATTTAGGCCCCTCCGTTCTAGCGTTGTTCAAGCACAAAGACCGCGAGGGGATCAACAACCGGGCTTTCCCTGTCGTCACAGCTAAGATGACGTACCCGGCATTCACGAAGATTTTGGAAAAATGTACGTCTGAGTCTAACGGCACTAATACGAATGAGTAATTTTGAACCTGAAATTTTTTTCAGCTCTTGGGAAGGAAGTCAAATTCGTTAGCCCTCCCACCGCTGGTAGCAAGGAGTTCGACGAAATGGTGCCCCCCATTCCCTTCTGCCTATCTCGCCTTTCCGTTCTGACTCAAGCTTGCATCTCCACTTTTTTCCAGTACGACTACCTCTCCACCATCGGCTTCTACGACGCGCTCGTTCCAAACCCAGAGCTCGTCGAGCTCGGAGTGACCTTTGGCACTTTGGAAGAATTCGCGGAAGAGGAGGTCAAGCCTAGGTTTGCGTGAACACGCGAAGGTTTGGAGTTCGAGTTGGGGAAATGGATACCGTGACTTGTATTGTACGATGGGGTACTATGTGCTGTAACAGTTTTTGATAAATAGGATTTTGGGATGCCATAATGATTCTCAGCTGAGGCTCGAGAAACAAGGTGTGACTTGGACGTTTATTGGGTCGTAATCCGCTGCACAAATCATAGATAGTATCGTAGATTTGACCATGTAGGAGTTTGAAATTTATTTTATGTCTGAGTCTGTGCTTTATTAATAGTAGTAAGTTTGTGACTCTGTCCACTCTAGAGCTAGAAATATCTAGCAATATCTGAAAATGTGATGTTATAAAAGGAGACAAGCCAGACAAAATGTGTCTAAAAGCACTATATACCAAGATGGTATTAAAACATAACCAGCAAATGTGAATAAAACAGGGATAACCACGTATTTACAAGGATACCCAGAATGTGATCAATATCTAGTGATTTGTCACAATACACAATTCCACGACAAAAGTCACGATATGTAATAACCACAAGCAATGTCAAGAAATGTAAGAAAACGATGCGAAGATCGATCGCGAACGATCTTCGCCACCAAAGACACCTGCAAAAAGAACATAATCAAACACTAATAAGGCAATAAGGAACCGAAAGACTGGGACAGGCAGTAAAGATATGTATATAAGAAGGAGAAATTGATAGATTGAACAAATAGGATCGTATCTAAAACGATGAACTCTGACAATACGAAAACATCTCAAAATGAACAAGGTCAACTGGTGAGTGTTGTGGTTAACAAGATAAATCCAAGAGATATATGACAGAGCTACAGGATGTGCGTACGATGGCCATGAAGGTTATCAAGGATGAGGAAGGAACAGGACTCGAAGGGCATAAAATAGAAGTTGATGATTTGACGGGGGAGATGAGATATTGTGAAGATAGGCTGAGGGAAGTGTCGAGATGGAATTAGGTTAGAGGCAATACAGTGATAACTACCGGTGAGCAGAGTGGAAGAATAGTAAATTTTCCGGCTATACCAGAAAATTTCGTCCAATGGACTCTTCAGTACTATTCTCAGCCCCTTTTATACCTGGGGGGATGGTCAGTGCGCGGGAATTCTCGCACAACATCGAGGCCCTCGCCAAACGATGCCAAACGCGTACTACTACGGGGAACAACCGCCGCGAGGCGTCAGTAGCCTAAATCGATCGCGAACAACAATAAAGTCTTATCGATCAACTCGGAAGTATGAAAGCTCCGGCGCCTTAACACCGAGCAGAACCCAATGGGAACCGGCGACCTCGATCATCGGGGATTACCTGCACTTAGCCCACGTTGGGGTACTAAACACACGACTTTGTCGCGCGACTTAACAATAAAGTAGCGAACAATCAAAATAGTAAAAAGACTTCTCCTTTTGGAGGTCTATTTACCTTTTTCGTACGCGAGTACGTAAAACCATCAAACACGTGTATTTAACACGTGAATAAACGAGACGGTGATTACCAACACTCGGCTGGAGATGCCGGCCGGATCAAAACCTGATCCGGCGCACGCGAACACAGTTAGTAAGGCTGTGGATTAGGAAGTATAATCAAAATACAACTACTAATACTGAGAACCAGAGGGTAGACGCTTCGTTCAATTGAAGCGAAGCGTTTCGACTGGGGAGTCTCTTCAGTATCCTCTAGTATTTATACAATTGAAACAAAAAGTACGAAAAAGTACAAATTGCACGCGCGACAACTTTAAAGTCGATCGCCGTCTGAAAGAACAATAACCACTACACGCACAACTCGGCGACGACAGTCGCCGAGCAGGATAAGTAAGCTGAAACACAGAGATGAATAATCAAGGTGAAATCGCAGCCAATCGCGAAAATCGCGTATGCTGCGCATCGGGCACGATGCCCGGCCTACTTACAAAGCCGTAGTAAAGAACAATAAGAACCGGGTTTGTGGTGGTCCACGATCCCCGGGAACATCGGTTAGGACGCTTACAATAACTCATCTTTGACATCGCGTAGTAATCACTCGCGAGTTTGCCAAATTAGGCTAAGGGTCACCCATATATAGTAACCCTAAACCCTTACAGGTTAGCTCCGGGCCCCTCAGGGTCCGATGACAAACCCCATCAACTTCTGACCAAATCCGGAGATCCGATCATGATCGATGGGGGACCACGTGCCTCGACACGTGGCAATGACAGTCCACTTAGCGGCCGTCGCCGTACTGCCCGTTTAGGCTTAGGGTTAGCCATATTAGGCTAAACTTAGCTTGTACCGTGAGTTAGGGTGTAAAAAACTACAACTACGTATACTGATAAACCAGAGGGTAGACTTCGCTTGCAAGTGCAGAGCGAAGTTTCGACTGGGGAGTCTCATCAGTATCCTCTAGTATTTATACAATTTGAAACAATAAATCGAAAAAAGGAAATATTGCCTCGGGTTTTCGCCTTTAGCGAACACCGAGCAGAAAGAACAATAACCAGTACACGCACCACTCGGCGACGACAGTCGCCGAGCAGCTCAGTAAGCTGAAACACTCACCTGAGTAAGCAGAACAGAAATTCCACCAATCGCGAAACTTGCTCGCGCTGCGGATCGGGCACGATGCCCGGCCTACTGAGTAAGCCAATGTAACAAACAATAAGAAAGGGGCTCGTGGTGGTACACGATGCCCGAAGACAGCGGTTAAACTGCCAACAATTACTCATCTTGACATTTGAAACGAATCGCTTCGCTAAAATGCCAAATGCGGTTAAGGGGTCACCCGATATGGTAAACCCTAGACCCTTTCGAACAAGCTCCGGGCCCCTCAGGGTCCGATGACAAACCCATCAACTTCTGACCAAATCCGGAGATTCGATCATGATCGATAGGGACCACGTGCCCAGGCACGTGGCAATGACAGTCCACTTAGCGGCCGTCGCCGTACTGGCCCGATTAGGCCTTGGGTTAGCCAAATTAGGTTAACCTTAGGCGCATACTGCGAGCAAGGGTTAGCTTATGTTGTTAATGTACTGGTTAGAACCGGTTAGGGTTAGCGAGTTAGGGTTCGGTTGGGTTAGACTTAGGTGCTGCTGCTTGCAGCTTTTCTTCCTTGATCAGAGGCCTAAGAATGCAACCGAGCTCGTTAGCTCTTTCAGTTCCACCCGTCCACGTTTTCCGAGTCGGCAAGTGGTGCCGCTTCAGAATCCAACTTCAACATTGACTTACGCCACGCGCTAGTGAGATCGAACATATTACGTGTTCGTTTTCGACTGACTAGCCATCTCCGTGAAAAGAAGTCTGTCTTTGCGATATCAAAGACTAATTTATGCCCAAAACTAGCACGACCGTTCGTGCTTTCCCATTCTACTAAGTAGCTGAAAGGTCCATCTGGTTCCTCAAGTCGAGGAAGCGACTGGTCACCGGAGCGACAAGATATGGACAGGTCAGGGGGGGTAGACTCCGCGGGCAAGTCCACTTCCACTTCATCTGCATTCGCAGTCATTGCTGCGCTCTCAGAATCCGCTTCCGCGAACATCGCTACATCGTCATCATCCCGACTTTCCTCTCCAGACCGTTGGCGCTTGATCCAGCGACCGTCCGACAGGAAGTCATCTAGAACACTTTGAGTGAGATCTTCCGAAGGCAGCCTTCGCTTGGATCCTCGACTAGTTCTATCGAGTGTTGCGCTACCAACACCCTTATAGGCATACAGAGATTCGAGCCGCTTGTTAACGTCGGCTCTAATATGGTCAGGCATGGGCATTACGCTATAATTGTGAATAGCGCATCGACCCTCGAGATTACACCAGGGAACCGCGTCGCGGCTCTCTAACCACGATTTGACCATGGTTTGTTGAAGTTCGTGAACATTGAAAGTTTCCCACATGGGGTTGAACTCAGACTTAAGAACAAAAACGGGACTCATGTCTCTCATTGGCTCTACCAACCGGTTGCGCCACCGTTTAGCAACGTTTTTCTCAGTCCAAGTGTCAAGCAACACCTTTGGATAACCACGTGCAATGTATAAACCGCGAAGATCGCGGAGTGCGTCTGCGTATGTGTCTGGGCGACTACAAATCGTGGCAAGGCGACTCATTTCACCGAGGAAAGTACCTCTTTTTACGTCTTTCGGGTGATTTGAGACCCATGGGATTCTCTCCATGTGGTTAAGCGGCTTACGGTATGGTTTATATTCTATGGTTCCGAAACGGAAGTCAACATATATGTACATATCCAGGAATGGGGCACTCCATTCCGACGCTAACCAGTCTAATTCGACGCCTGGATAGTGCACCTGTGTTGCTATTTCTAGCGCTTCTGCCTTGGTATTGGCATAGCATAGACACAGACAGTCGTCGATGTACCTCCCGTAATGTATAATGCGTGGATCGGGGTTCTCGACAAGATTCCATTCATAGTTGCCCCCGTAGAGGTTAGCTATGTCTGGCGAACACGCAGCACCCATAGGGATGCCTTTCAATTGTTCGTAGTACTTGTCGCGGTACTGAATAAATAGAGGTGAGCGCGAAGAGATGAGAAGCGCCTGTAACACGACGTGTCTCTTCCACTCGGGCTCACCTTTAACATCACACCATTTCTTCCAGAGTTGGCCGACAACTTTGATCGCTTGATCTCTGGGTATTAGGTTAGGTTAGTTAGGTTAGGAAGTATTTTCTATACAACTACTATACTGATGAACCAGAGGGTAGACTGCTCGTCGATAACGAGCGAACAGTTTCGACTGGGGAGTCTCTTCAGTATCCTCTAGTATTTATACAATTGAAACAAAAAGTACGAAAAAGTACAAATTGCACGCGCGACAACTTTAAAGTCGATCGCCGTCTGAAAGAACAATAACCACTACACGCACAACTCGGCGACGACAGTCGCCGAGCAGGATAAGTAAGCTGAAACACTTGAATGAATAAGCAAAACAAGTTCGCAGCCAATCGCGAAAGTCGCGTATGCTGCGCATCGGGCACGTTGCCCGGCTTACTTACAAAGCCGCAGTAAAGAACAATAAGAACCGGGTTTGTGGTGGTCCACGATCCCCGGGAACATCGGTTAGGACGCTTACAATAACTCATCTTTGACATCGCGTAGTAATCACTCGCGAGTTTGCCAAATTAGGCTAAGGGTCACCCATATATAGTAACCCTAGACCCTTACAGGTTAGCTCCGGGCCCCTCAGGGTCCGATGACAAACCCCATCAACTTCTGACCAAATCCGGAGATCCGATCATGATCGATGAGGGACCACGTGCCTCGACACGTGGCAATGACAGTCCACTTAGCGGCCGTCGCCGTACTGCCCGTTTAGGCTTAGGGTTAGCCATATTAGGCTAAACTTAGCTTGTACCGTGAGTTAGGGTTAGCTTATGTTCGTTAATATAGTGGTTAGGACCGGTTAGGGTTAGCGAGTTAGTGTTAGGTCGGTTAGACTTAGGTGCTGCTACCTGCAGCTTTTCTTCCTTGATCAGAGGCCAAAGAATTCGACCTAGCTCGCTAGCTCTTTCAGTTCCACTCATCCACGTTTTCCGGGTTCGCCTCAGGCGCCGCCTCGGAATCCAATTGCAACATGGCTTTACGCCACGCACTGGTGAGATCGAACATGTTTCGTGTTCGTTTTCTACTCACCAACCACCGTCTGGAGAAGAAGTCTGTCTTTGTTAAGTCAAACTTAGGCTTATGGTCAAAACTAGCATGACCGTTCGTACTTACCCATTCTACTAGGTAGCTAAACGGCCCGTCAGGTTCCTCTAGTCGGGGAAGCGACTGGTCGTTGGAACGACATGAAACGGAGAGATCCGGAGCTTCTTCTGCGGGCAAGTCCACCGCGTTCTCTGTATTCTCGATCATTGTCGAGCTACCAGCTTCCGCTGTCGCGAACATCGCTACGTCAGATTCGTCTCGCGAAACTGATCCACTTCGCTGTCGTTTAGTCCATCGACCGTCCGACAGGAAATCCTCCAGGACACGTTGAGTCAGATCCTCCGAAGGCAGCCTTCTCTTGGATCCGCTACTAGTTCTGTCAAGGGTCGCGCTACCGACCCCTCTATAACCATACAGTGATTCGAGACGTTTGTTAACGTCGTCTCTAACATGATTAGGCATGGGGATGACGCTGTAATTGTGAATAGCGCATCTCCCTTCCAGATTACACCAGGGAACCATCTTGTGGTTCTCTAGCCAAGAATTAATCATAACTTGTTGCAATTCGTGAACGTTGAAAGTTTCCCACATGGGGTTGAACTCGGACTTAAGAACAAAAACAGGGCTCGTGTCTTTCTCAGGTTGTACCAACCGGTTGCGCCACCGTTTCGCGACGTTTTTCTCAAGCCAAGTGTCAAGCAACACTTGTGGATAACCACGCGCCAAATATAATCCGCGAAGATCGC